>CM033275.1:8443443-9043443 GCA_019343175.1 Oedothorax gibbosus | reverse complement strand
CTGGAAAGCTCGTGGTGTGACTTTGGGAGAAACTAATTTTAAAACTATTGTGGTTGAGTTTAAAGAGGAGCTTTACGACTATTGAGATTAATGTTTTGATCTGCAATGTGATGGAGGGCAAGATAAATAGAATAAATTTCTGTGGTAAAGACCGAGCATGAAGGATTAAGTGTTTCTGCTATTGTCATATCACTAAAGACTGCCGCTGAGCCAACATGTGCTAGAGACTTTGACCCATCAGTGAATACTGGTTTGAGAGAAAAATTAAAAAGAACGATGCTCATTAAAAATTTATACAAAAGCAGAGTCAGGCATTGATGACTTTTTAAAATGAATGATATTATGAATATGTACAGGTGATTCTTCCCAAGGTGAAAGCTTATCGTTAAAATTAAAAAACTCTAAAATCATCAAGATCAAGGTTATCTAAGAGCTCTTTAATACGAAGAGAGAAGGTCGGAATGAATGACTTTTTATTAAAGAAGAACTGATGGAATTTCGGATTTAAAATTTGAGAATACAAAGGGTGATTATGATTACTTTTTATATTAAAATATGCAGCTAATGAGAGCTTTTCCCGTCGATGTTGCAGGGATGGCTTCTGGCACAGAACGTATAGGCTTTGTACTGAAGACGTACAAAATGCTCAGAAGCCAACCTCAGACCCTGGTGGTGAATGGTGTCTACATACTTGAGGGCCGATTTTCTGGCAGAACCATAGGCAGCGACACCGTAATCAAGCTTGGATCTTTCAAAGCACGGTAATTTCTCAACATGGATGTTGTATCAGCACCATATGTTGTGTTAGAGAGCATTTTCAATATGTTCAGCGATTTATTGCACTTCTGCCGTAGATGTTGAATGCGTGGCGGTAAGGTGAGCTTCGGATCAAATAAGATACCCAGAAACTTTGCCTCTGATCTTACAGGCAGAGCCACACCATTTAAAGTAATTTCTGGGTCCGGATGTAGCCCACGCTTCCGGCAGAAATGCATGCAGATTGTTTTCTGGTTAGATATTACAAAACCATTAGTATTTGTCCAATCCGTGATCTTGCGGATTGCAATCTGCAGCTGCCATTCAATTGTACTCATGTTAGCTGAGGCACAAGAGATTGATAGTTAGTGTAAGCTGCTTCACTATGTCATTGATCTTTAATATAAACACCACCACGCTGAGGACGCTGCTTTGAGGGACACCTCGTTGATAAAAGTCTCGAGACAGAGTCGATCCAACACGAACTTGGAAAACACGGGTCTTGAGGAAGTTCCGATTAAAAGACTGGTAAATTGCCACGAAACCTAAGATGGCACAGGTCTTTCAGAATTCCGTACCTCCACGTTCGACCATAAGCCTTCTCCATGTCAAAAAATATGGAGACTAGGTGCTAATTATGAACAAAGGCTTCACGAATGGAGGTTTCCAGAAGCAAGATATTATCCAAAGTGCTTCTAAGTACATATTTTACCGGTCGAAACAATTAAAGCAGAAGATTTGAATGAGATAACCGATAGAGTTATCACAGGTTTGGAAGAGATTGTCTATTTTGTATTTGATGAGATTTCTGATAAAAATGTAATTAATAGGAAGTGCATGAAGATTTTTGCTGATCATCCTAAGTTGAATAATGTATACCAAAACCCATATGAGCCGTCTCATCCTTAATCTTATCTAACTGATACTATACACCTTTTGAAATGTATAAGGAGTAACTGGTTTAACCAAAAAGGTCCAGATAAGTTCGTTTTACCCGCCTTTTCCTGATACTTCTGCAGACACTTTTATAACTGCTGCATGGTCTACACTGAAAACTATGTATAATTAAGAATCACAATCCTTTGCGAAATTTGGCTATAATATAAACTTTAAATCTCTCCACCCATAAAATTTTGAAAAACAAAAGGTTTAAAATGGTACTGAATGTTTTAAATGAGTATGTAATTAAAGATGCATTTAGGCACCAGAGCCAATATGCTTCAGATGTTATCGGTTACGTGCCGGGATTTGTACTCAAAAAGCTGAAAAGGAGCCAAAATGTGCAGATTGTTTTGGGGCACTTACTGAAAATTCAAGTATTGTTTCAAAATTGCTTTTAAGAAAAAAAATCTTGGTGGCTTAACTATTCCTTCAGATGATGTTACAGAGTTATGTAAAATAGCCAAAAAAGATTTTAAAATCATTAATGTATCTCGTAAACTTACAGCATCTAATAATATGCAACGCCCAATAATTAAGGCATTAACTGAAACGATATCTAAGAGACGCTGTATTTTTGCGTCATTAGATGAACATTAATTCGATCAAGCTTCAATGGATGACCATAAAATGCTCTTAATGAAACTTTTTTTTCGAATATTTTAAAGTCTAGCTCATGTTGGTAAGACAAAAACCGAGAAACTGCAAACCAACAGGCTTCGGGATATTGGAGATAAAGAGGAAATACATTATCATAAAGACACATCAGATTTCATTGAAATTATTTTAAAATGGTGGAATATTGTCAATGACCCATGGAATTAACTATAAAAATAATTTTCAACGTCATTTAACTGATTCATTCTGTTAATGACGAGAATTTAATGTTTCTCAATCATTTGATTAAATGGTTGGATGATTGGTGTGAAAAGAATGCTGACGTGGAGTGTTTCAAAAATAAAACTAGTGCTATATTCACATCAGAATAAAATTGCACTATATCTTGACTGGGGAGTTTCAAACAGATGTCTTAGAAACTTGGTTTTTACTTTGTATCGTCAATTATGTGGTATCCAATACAATATAAGTGCGCAACAGCTGTATGAAGCTGAAAGTTGAGAACACATTCAATTTTGAAAATATCTTCCAATAAGAAAGATTTTGATGAAACCAAATATAATTTTAATCCAGATTTTGAATTAATATACCTTGTTGTAGAATGTAGCACTTTTCATGTCACCATTACTGAAGAGGGACCAATAACCGAGCTGAAGTTGACTCTACCCCAATAAGCTTAATAAACCGAAAGAAAAATCAAAATGGGATCCAATTCTTTCCCAACATGTATTTAACGCAAACGGTAAAGCTGTTTTGAGCGTTCTTCAGAAGACTGAAAAAAATGCAAGGATGCCAGTAACCGCTCTAAACGTATCAATTGCTTTAGTTGGTGGCTACATTGTTAGAACAATTGCTGGAAGAGTGGGCTGTAGAAGAAGCAGCTGCAATAGAAGTACACAGGAGAAGCCAGTGATGGAAGAAGCTCCAATCCTCCCAGCGGACCCAGTACCAGTCCACTCAGTCGGAGGAGAATTCAAAAATCGCATCTACCGCTCAATGCAGCCCAACAACAGAATATGGGCCATGCCCCGGCTACTTTCGTAACTTCCGGGCAGATAACATCGCTGCACGATGGGTAAGGCCTGCAGGACCCAGTACAGCAGCAGAAGTAGCTGCTCCAAGCAGCTGTAGTTTAGTTTGAATTATCGTCGCACTAGAGCTACACGAGGGTTATTGGCGACGGACGTCGTATTTTAGAACCACAGTCAAGTGACGAGCCGACACCCGAGTAGGCAACCAACGCGACCGTTAAGGGTGACATCGGACGGTGCAAAGGTAGTTGCAGGAAAATATGGTGGTGTTAATGCTATTTTTAAAAATGATGTTGCGCCACTTGCAAACTATATTCACTATTTTAATCACAGACTGAACTTGGTAATTGTGGATGTTGTTAGATCAGTGCCACACTTGATCCAAAAACTTAATAGAGGAGAGGAGGGTATCATGGAATAGTCGGGGAATATGGAATACTGAAGTTCCAGCCCTCTCTCGTGCTGCCATTGTGTGTAACTGCTCTGAAAGACCCAAGAAATCCCCCATGTGAACAAAGAGTTAACTTCTTTTTGCTGTCGTTACAGTCGCTGCAAAACAAAGTGTGTTTGCGGATTTTTGAAAGTTTTTCTTGCGGATTTTTGAAAGTTTTTCAAACATTTTAATCTACCAGTAACCATGAGACTTTAATTTTTCCGTTAAACGGGTCAGCTCGAGATTCATATGAGGACAAAGCTGTCGGATAAGTACAGGCGAAATTGTGATGGGGCTGTTTCTACAGTCAGGGCTCGTGTGACTCTTGAGCATAAATTGTGGAAGAAGGCTTATGAAGTTATTTTGCAGTGTGACGAATGTCAAGGCAACATAATCTATATGCAGCGTCATAGTGGTGCTGCCCATGCTGGTGGATGTAAGCATGCAGTTGCCTCCTTGTTTTGTGTGCATCTTAAAACTTTGCTTCCTTTACCAACCGACGTTGAGTGTTATTGGAAAAAAAACAGCTTGTCTTGTGTAGGAACATCGGCCAAGTTTTTGCCTTCATCTGAAAAGGGGAAGAAACCAGTTTGACGTTTGCCACCAAAAGATGCATATCAGTGTATGATGAATTTGTGGATATTCTAAAGCAGACTTGCGTCACAGATCTCATCATATATAATGCGTTTCAAGTGTGTCCCATTTCCAATGAAAGCTGGGCTATCTCTGCATTTTCCTGAGGAAAATAACAGCACAATAACCAGGCTGAAAAGTTGCGCCAGGAAGCTGCAACTGCCACAATAGGTCAGTAGGAGAATCCTATGTGGCATGAGTTACTTTATAGCAGAATCACTGCATAAAATTTTTTTGCTGTATCAAGATGCAAAACGGTTGATGGCAGTTTGGTGGAGCCCATTTTAGGGTCACAATTCAAGCTTATCTTAGCCATGAGACGTGAAATTAGCCTCAAAAGTGCAGTCCTTCAAGATCTGCTTTTGGTGCTTCAACCGACGGAATATCAAGGGACAAGGGTGCCCTACTACCAAAACCACATTAGAAACTTATTCAATGTTTTTATTTTATTCAATGTTTAAATTCAATGTTCATTTTATTCAATGTTTTTAATTATCTGATATTTATTTTAGACCTTAAAAACATCCTGAATAAGTTTATAAGAAATATCCAGGTTGGATAGATGTTTAGGTTTTATGGAACAAAGGCCATACTGTGCCAAACACTAGGTTTGTGGCATCTAGGAATTATCTACTAGGACTGACGTTCCACCAACACTTACCTCCTCACAAATAAAACATTCCAAGTCAGACTCACAGACACATACTCCTCCATCAGCTCCAAACGTGCTTGGGTGCCACAGGGTAGCATCAACGGCCTTCACCTTTTCAGCATCTACATTACCGTCTTTCCCACCACACTTCACTTCCACTAACTTCACCGACAACACTGCCATCCTCTCAAAGTCCAAGAGACAACAGATAGCCATAAATAATATCCAACAGGCCCTCGACGTAGTCACCGATTGGTGCAAAGTCTGGGAGATGACTTACCCACCTTTATTCCAAACTCAGCTTTAAAATTTATATTGAAAACAGCATTAGAAAAGCCCAAGTCACCTCCATAGCTTTGAATCCCATCACTGGCAGAAGCTCTACGCTTCCAAATAAAACAAAGAAGTTTCTATATCAAACTATGATAAAGCATATTCTACTCTACGCTGTTCAGCCTGGGCATGGGCAACTACCAGTAAGACTAACAGGAGGAAGCTACAGACAATCCAGGTTTAGGTTTAGTTTGAATAATTGTCGCACTAGAGCTTACACTAGAGCTATTGGCAACACAGTGCGGGTTGGAGTGAAATGGATTCTATAAGCAACTGCAAGCCTCTAATGCCGCCCAAGAAGAAGCATTTATAAAAAATGAGAATGAAGATGGCATGAAGATAGTTGCCTTATGGTCTGTGAAGGAAAATGAAGGGATCAGGATCGTAGACGTTTGGTCTGTCAATGAACAACTGGGCAGCCACTTCTGATCAAGAAATACTGGCTAAGAAAGAGGCTGAAATTTGAGAAGGTCACCCAAGGCGTGAAGGCCATTCCATTATATCCAGCTAAAGCATAATGGTATTGGACAAAGCCAGACTTCTTCCCTCGGGCGTCCAAGGTCCAGTACCAACAGTAGCTGCACATTTGTCCTATACCATGAGCCAATCATCCACAGTATTGAATACTGCATCGTCTGTCGTGCAGGATAATCAGAGACGCGTTCGAAGTTTAGGGAGAGGGCTTCGTTCGAAAAATCAGATACAGTCTCCATTAAAGAAAAGAAAACTCGGGATCATTCAGTACAAAACATATTAACGGATTAGGCACAATGGCCATACAGGTCAAACTTGACCAGATTCGAGAACTAGCTGATGCACATGGGGTTCAGGTTATTGCATTACAGGAAACTAAACTGAAGGTTCACTCCAATTTTCAATACTCTTTATATAAATATTACAAAATTACTCAAAATTAATTTACAAAAAAATTATTTTATTTATCAGTAACATTACAGAAGACCATTTAGATAATATTATGTGTAGTAAAAGATAACTAATTTTGTTCAGTGCTCAATAACAAAACAATATTTCAAACTTGCATACTTTTTAACTGCTAGACATAAGAGTTTTTTTTTAATTAGATTTTTGTTCTTAGTTTCAAGCCCTTTATACAAAGATCAGTATGTTACAGTAATGAAAGATTATGAAACACACGTTGCTTTCCACACGCCACCTCTTCTTGCTCTTATTTGGACCTGCAACCCATCGACTGTAATTGAAGAGCTTGGTGCTGCTTCCAAGGATTTCACTACAAAGAAGTGGATTTTCAACTCAGCAGCTAGAGAAGGAAACAGTCAGGCAGAGCAAAAGTGAAGTTTGGAATAAAGACGGTGGGGGTGTTTAACCGTGTCAAACTTCTATTCTGTTTGTGTCCGAAGATCCAATTTTGAACAAATGGTTATCAATATCCTTGACAGAAATGTACGGGATCTATCCTATATTCCAGACATTGCTTATGGCTCGAAGTTTGAATCCCTTGTAAGGACACAAGTCAGAAATCATTACCCACTTTTCTTATTAAGAAATGCTGGGTTAGTAACAAACCCTTATCTGCCTCATCAGGCAGCATCACTAGATGGTTTAATCAACAATGCTGATAAAACCTGGCTCTTAGAAATTAAATGCATTTTTAACACCAAGGATTTTCCCTTACAGGAGTTGTACGAGAAACGTAGCCAGGATGGCATTTAAAGAAAAATCATAAGTATCCAATAATTTTGATCCGTTTAAGAGACAAACGAGAAAAGTAGCCACTTATGTCTATACAGAACAGAGTCAGGATGGCATCTAAAGAAAAATCATAAGTATCCAATAATTTTGATCCGTTTAAGAGACATTTTTTATGGTACAACTTCTGTTTATGTATTTTTCTTTATTCCTATTAAATTTCTTATTCCAGATACAAGGGCAGCTGGCCCTATCTAATTTATAGGATTGTATTTTTGCCTTGTTTTATAAAAGACCCAACTTTATTCACATGGAGAAAATAACTTTTGATGCAGAACTTTGATTTCAAATGCAGTGGAAACTGAATGATTTCTACCTTGATTACTACTTGTCTGCATTAATGTGTCAATTGGACATCTGATATCTGTTGAGTATTGTATTAAATATTATAAACTTGACTTTCCATCTTGTGAATCTTAAACTAAATGATTTTTTTTCTTTATTTTGCAGATGCTTTGGGTAGCTTCAGCAGAAGCCGGCTACTGTGACAATTTTTTCCTTTTTGATCAATGAAGGTTGTAGGGGTGTAAAATTCTTACCATTATTGGAGGAGGTGTGCAAAACAGATCCACCTTCATGTGGTGCACCCCGTTGCTACTAAGAGAATTACAAGAAGTAAATAGCTACCTACGATTGTGGTAACAAAGCAAGATGCTGCCACGCTTCCAGCAGAAGTGCATGCAGATTGTTTTCTGGTTAGCTATTACAAAAATCGTCGCAGTAGAGCTATACGATGGCTGTTTTCGACGGGCATCGTAATTTAAAAACCACAGTCAAGTTACGACATCCATGTTGAGGATTAAACGTGCTTTGATATATTTTAAGTTGGATAACGATGTCGCTGCTTATGGTTGTGCCATAAAATCGTGGCTAAAATATGTACCTCGACACTATTCATCATCCGGGGCCTCCAGACTGGTGCAACTGTGTATATAATTTTAAATATGAATTAATATTGTCCGTGTTGATATTTTGCTGTTTGGGGTTTCTGATGCTCATATAAATAAAATTGTAAAATTGTCTTGTAAACTTTACGATATAAAACTACTAGAAAAGGAAGTTACTAGGTGTTTGAGAAAATTTAGGGAACAATTATACTAAAACAACTCGGTTACATTGAAGAAATTTTAGATTAATTTAAGGGTTTTTACACACCAATCACATCTGTGTCATGAAAGTGACAAGTAGCTGAATTAACCTTATAGTAATTTGTTAGGATGCCTATAATTTTTATCGATGAATTTATTATTAACTGGGAGTTTATTGTACTTCTCGAAGTTTGTATTTTTTCCGGCTGTTTAGAGGTCGAGCTTTACCTCTTGGGTGAACGTTAGGGAAAAACCATGTACTTTCCTTGACCTGCGCTCATGAGCAATATGCAGATTCTTAATCTTTTCTTCTCCAATTAATTTTTTCTTCACATCATCATAGGCTGCATGATTCGGTTTCAAGATTAGGCAGTAGTTAGCACTTACAGAAGCCACACTTGTGCTACTGTTATATAAACTCATTATTTTTTGTTGATAAGGAAGAACTTGATCTCAGGGCCGAGGATGGATGTAAAAGGAACGACTTATGAGGGTAAAAATAATCGTAAGTTAAGGGAGTAAATGGGGAAACTGTTTTGCGGGCAAAATTAAAAGGATGTATTTATTATGTATTTCCTAAATTGAAAGTAAAGAGAGGCATGTAAACTTTGAAGCTTCATCAGTACAGGTTGATAGCTTAAAAGTGTGGCACAGCCGTTTCGTACACATTAACCCTGATATCTTGGTTAATACCAGTAAACATCATGGAGTCACCGGTTTGCCCATACTGACACGTCAAAAGGATTTCTTTTGTGAGGATTGTCAAGAAAATAAACAATGTCGAGTCTCTTTCAAGTCTTTAGACTCAAAACACGCAAAAGCTTTTAGAAAAAGACTGCATTTCTCATAAATTGGATAGATGTGTGTCTTTTATGGCGCAAGGGCATCTAATGCCATACTGGGCCAAACTACATTTCTCATAAATTAAAATTAAGTTTTTCAAATAAGAATGGTATAGGTACTCGGATACATTCCTTTATTTTATAAACTTGTTGAATCATCCCCATCCAAACAATAAAAGTTGTAAATACGAATGAAAATAAAGTATGTATAATTTTTAGTAAGTTTATTACTTCATTTTGTAGAAGAGAATACGATAGATTTAGAAACAATTGACAAATCAGACAATTACTTTGTTCAAGTTTTACATACATAATTATTGACATAGACCCCAATTATCCCGGTTATCTAGCCAGTGATCTAGCTCAATTAGTTTTAAAAGATCAATTCCAAAAGAAAAAGAAATGGTTTGCAACCTCAAAAGGATTACCAAAAGACTCTCCAATGAAACAATGCATAGACTCCGGGGTATGGCCTACAGCAAAAGTTATATTAGACTTCGGTCCTAACTGGCACAAACTAGAACTATTAAAGTGTTTCCACATTCCAAAGACCATAGATTTATCCGATTTATATGCAGATAAGGCTCATTCCATGCAGCTGAACAAGGTAATAGAGCACATCCTAAATAGACCTCATACAAATGATGAACTTTGTTATTTATTAAACAAGCATAAACACAGATCACAGCTGGCCCCTCATCCTTTTTAATAAGAAATTAACACATCCGACAATGCTTTTGGCTTTATGAGAGTGCTTATATATAGTATAAGTATTTTCCTGATACAAGCCTACAGCTGACAGAATATAGATGTAGCAAAGATGCAACTGGTGTGCTTTAGCTTCATTTGTGCCCTAACAAAATGCCATCTGAACTATTAATACAGTACAGATTGTATAACATGTTCTACTAGTAAATTCAAACCTTTGCAATGCATAAAGTACTATGAATATGGTGCCGCCGACCTATTCGTGTGATATTTGTCAAAGAAACAGTTGATGTTACAAAGAAGGATGGATGGATGTTCGGGTTTTATGGCGCAAGGGCATCTTGAGGCCATACTGCGCCGTTACAAAGAAGGATATATCTTACATTCAAAGTGCTTCTAACAAATTGAATGCAACAAAAGTGTCCAAGATAAGACATGCTCTGTAAAGCCTACTTTAGCACTCACAATGATTGAAGCTAAAGTGTGCAATGCCGCAACAAACACAACTTCGACGATGAAATGCTATGTGTGTGGAGCGACATCAAAAGAATTCAATGACTTGTCTAAAAGTAAAGCCGTTGATAAAGTCTTTGAATTTCGACATTTCTATTTTAAACGTAAGAATTCATTTCTGCTGTCAACCACTATAACAACTGCATCCCTGTTATTTGTCCGAGATTTTGCAATTCCACTGCTGCTAACTTGGAAATGCTTGGTAATTTTTGAGTTCTTTGATGGTGTTTCTTTCTTATGTTGAACGTGCTTAAAGCAGTGTATCTTCCTAGAGTAGAATCATAGTCTTTTACTTCTGGGGGTGTGACATTGTCATTCTCCTTTCCTGTAATTGATTCTGCAGATACATTTATGACTGTTGGCGTAGTAGTAGTGTTCATGCTAAATTTCAATCGCTTTTTCGAAGCCGAAGCAGGGCTTATATTGCTTGTTGGTAGAAAGTTTTCTTTTTGGTGTGGTTTAAAAACTCCACAAAGAAAGAACAATATCAGGCATGCTTGAAGTAGAAGTTTTGTTGTTTGAAAGTGCTGAAGACAAGCGAAGTTTTTTGGACTAACAATATATTTCATCAAGGCTATTTAATAAAGACAGGGGACTTGCTGTGTCGTTTCAAAATTGTTCATCAAGAGTTTCATATAAAGAATTATCTGAAGTCTCCTCACACTTGTCTTGCAAGACATTTTCACTAGACTGTTCTACTGGGACTATTTCTGGAGTTTCCTCAACCAAGGATGCAGGAGAAGGAAATTGTTTACAAATGTTTGTAGAATAAACGGGCAAAGTTATCAGAAGGGCTGAGTTACCTGAGGCCTTTTCACGTTGTTCATTAAGCGGTAATTGCGAAGAGTTTTCAGTAGACTGTTCTACTGGGACTATTTCTGGAATTTCCTCAACCAAGGAAGCAGGAGAAGGAAATTGTTTACAAATGCCTGTAGAATAAACTGGCAAAGTTGTCTGAAGGGTTGAGTTATCAGAGGCCTTTTCACGTTGTTCATTAAGTGGTAATTGCAAAGACTGACACAATAGACTGTTCTACTGGCTACAGACTGCAACAGACTGTTCTACTGGCACTATTTCTAGAATTTCCTCAACTAAGGATGCAGGAGATGGAATTTGTTTACAAATGCCTGTAGAATAAATTGGCACGTTACTATCAACTATACTTTTTGTGTTATTTAAATTGCTTTGAATAATTGTAGGAGGTGCTTCGTTTGCTTTATAAGAACTTTCTTTTGACGAAGAATCTTGGTTTGGCAACTTTGCACTTGAAAGGGAGGAATCTGCCAAATAATCATTTGTAGAAGCTTCAGAAGTGGATGCATGAACTTCCGGGACTAAAAGAGCCCCTGCTTCAGAAACCTCCTTTACAACCTTACTTTTTTTGGAAGAGAGATCTTCAAATTCACATAAAACTTGAGGATTTTCTGAGTTTGCAGTCTTTAACTTGTTAGTTTCTTTGAAGTTCAAACTACTAAGGTAATCATTGGATTTTAAAGAAAGCAATAATTTTTTTTAGATTTGATATTTGTGGAAGTATTGTCTCTTTTACAGGTGGCTTTTCAGGTTCAATTTCAATTATGCAATTACTGCATTTCCCATAAATTAAAATTGAGTTTTTCAAATAAGAATGTGAATACAAGCCTAACAAAGTTTAACTCCTACATTGCTAGGCATTTTGAACAGACTTTCACAACTTTAGTATGTGTGTTAGTATTGTGCTATGAAGCCCGAAATGTCTAGGTACTCGGTACTACATTCCTTTATTTTGTTAACTTGTTGAATCATCCATCCAAACTCACCGTCACAATTTTATCAACAACAAATGTGTCTAGATAAGATGCTCTCCATCTGATGAAAGTCAAAGTGCATAGGATTGACGGATTTAAAAAATCTAAAATTGACCGGTTTGTAAATAAAACATCAAAACTTTCTGACGTTATCAGAAAGGTATAATCTGGCTGCCATAACTTGGCATCCCAAATATTTTGATTATGGAAGATTCCACTTTGAATTAAGGTTTTAAGCCGAAGGAGGGAGGGTTGCCAGCCTCAGGCGTTTGGCGAGAAGAGGGGATTGTTGGTCTAGTTCAATTGTAAATTATGTATCGCACTAGAACTACACATCAGTTATCGGTGATGGAGGATTGTTGTTGATTGCTGGTAGCGGTTAGCGATTATACGTGTATTTCTTTGTTATTTTGACTTGATCATTAATCGATTAACATTTGTAGTTTATTTGATTCTCCATCTGATGAAAGTCAAAGTGCATAGGATTGACGGATTTAAAAAATCTAAAATTGACCGGTTTGTAAATAAAACATCAAAACTTTCTGACGCTATCAGAAAGGTATAATCTGAATGTCTAATAAAAGAAAGATACTGCATGCGAAAGAGAAGAATATCGTATATAATGTTTTAATTTTTTTCAAAATGGAAGCTTCTGTCGTGGAATTATGTGATTTAACAATCCCGATATCCCGAGCAACCAAAAAAACGGCTACTGCGACCGGTGTATAGATCAGAACTGTTTGCCGTATTAAACAGGAATTCAAATCTAAGGGCTGTGCGAAATCTCCTTCGAAGAAAAGGCGAACTGGAAAGAAAGTTTGTGTTACTACTTGCCTTGAAGACTTTGATTACTGTGTAATTCGTCAAACAGTGAATGATTTTTATGCTAAGAATGTGATGCCTTCCATAGCCACTTTACTGCCTGTCATTAGGGGAAAAATTAATTTTCCCTGGAAGAAGAAAACGTTGAGAAAAGTTTGCATATGATTGGTTTCAGGTGGGAAAAACAGTTGACAAGCGTCAACTTCTCCTGAAAGAACCCAATATAGTGCAATGGAGGTACAGATATTTGGGGCAGATGAAAAAGTACAGAGATGACAACCGTAACATTATTTATTTAGACGAAACCTGGATCGACAACAAATTGCGATTATCATGGTCAGATAAACTTCGACAACTTTTTCAAGTGGGTAGAAGAAAAACTTCTCCCTAACATTCCTTCAAACAGCATCATTTGCATGGACAACGCTTTGTATCACACAAAGGTACTCGATCCTGTACCTTCAAAGTACTCTACTAAGAAGAAACTGATTGAGTGGTTGGTGGAGAAGAACACTGTACGATTTGGTACAAGCTAACGCCCCACCTGCCAAGAAGTACTACATAGAGCAGTTATTTAAAACCAACGGACATGATGTATTAAGAATCCCACCCTATCACTGCGATTTGAATGCGATAGAGATGGCTTAGTCATCCACAAAACGATATGTACGAGAACAAAATGCAAATGCCGAAGTAAACCTCGACAGATTGAAGCAATTGACCGCGAATGCTCTCGACAGCGTGTCCAAAGAGCAATGGACAAACTTCTATAAGCATGTTCGAAACGTTGAAAAGAGATATTGGGAGACGGATAATTTAGTAGAAGAGACTTAGAAGAACTAATCATCTCCATCCACGACGTTATTTGCCCAAGATTTTGCAGTTCCACTGCTGCTAACTTGGAAATACTTGGTAATTTTTGAGTTCTTTGATGGTGTCTTCTATCTTATGTCGTAGGGCTTAAACCGTTGTATCTTCCTAGACTATTACTATATATAAGCTCAGATCCTCTCTTAACAGGAATGAGACCGAAAAGCAAAAATTCTTACAAATTCTTCAATGCAATGTAGCATCCCTTAGAAGCTTTCTTTAGCACCAATACATCATTATAAGAAGAACTATCCTTTGACAAAGGGGAAACAACATCCGATGAAGAACCATGGAAGAAGCCATCATTATTCGAAAAGGACTAAATAAATAATAGTATGATGAGTGAATGTATAGAAAGTAAAAGGTACAAGTTTACTTGAGACTTCATGCATTGATCAATAAAACATCATATCGCACACCTAGATCTAAAGGGAGCTAACTCAAAAATGTTAATTTTTGAGTTATGCACAACATCAAATTTCTTATTTCAATACCTACCTACTAATAAAAATATTTTAAAATAATCTTCACTATTCGACGCTAGATTGTGACAGATGCCCCTTTTGTTGAACTAGCAGGCCTCACTCCCTCTCCACCGAAACAGGACATCTCTAGTTGGAATCAGTATTACAAGCGGAGCGCACGTGGCCGTAGTAAACAGACTGGAGTTATTTTAAATTGTACCCGTGTTGTCAAAATTTGAAACAGTATTATTTTGAGTTCTCGCCATTTTGATGGTTAGCGCTGAGTAAATTAAAACAACATTCTGAGTTGAACCAGTATTGCTGGCAGGGTGAGTAATTTTTTTATTCAGAATTGTTACCGTATTGTTGAAACATTTTTGAATTTGTAGTTGAGTCTGTTTAGTTGAGTGATTTTTGAAATTCTTATATTTCTTTAAAAAAAACAAATTAGTTTACTTTTTTGGCTATTGGCGATTGGAGTCTTTTCATCTGAATATAATTTTATTTTCATCCTAGCAATTACATAGTTTGTTCCCTTTTTACTGATCAATTTTTGAGTTAGATCTCTTTAGATGGGCTCCACCAAGTCTAATTTTACAACATAGCTAATGAGATCGAAAACGTTACATTGATGGCTTTTTAAATCTATTTGACGCACAGGATCCTACAATTTAGTGAAATACACATTTTCTATTTCAGGCAAACACTGAAACGTGAACGGTTTTAATAAATATGAAATTAGAAAGGGAGAAAGGCAATATCACTCCGATTATATTTACTCAACATGCAACTCTGGAAGATGACTTGAAGATGTCATCAAGTAGTGATGAAGTCTCATCTACAGAAACTCATGCCGCTTTATCCATGGTTGATAACTCTATTCCGAGCACTTTTAAACAACAAAAGACTGGTGCACCAAACTATTATAGTTCACCAATCTGAAGCGATGAAAGTGATATTGACGACTCCGATGAGGATCCTAATTTCCGATTGGTTCACATAAGTAAGACCCCATCCAAGGTCGTACCTCCTATTGCATCGTTGACTTCGTCAAGCACTAGCAGTAGCAGAACGAGTTCATCGAAATCTAATAGTTCGTCGGACACCGAAGATGATAGTGAGCAAGTAGACCCTCAAAATGCTATGGTTGCTGGAAATAATTCCCAAAAGAAGAGTAGAAAGAGAATACGTAAACCAGCGAAGTTGAAATCGAACGTCGCAAAAGTGCTAAGAAATTCTGGCAAAGCCTACCAGTCTTTGTCGAAATCAAAGAAACAAGTGTCACAGAGAAAAGTTGGACCGCCCTGGAGAAAAATGTCGGCTAAAATGCAAAGATAAGATCGATGAAATGTCTAGGCAACAGCTCTGATGCATTTAGGGGACTCGGCAATCTTGAAAGACAGAGATAATTTGAAGAACGACACTCGCAACAAATACAGCGCGTCCCAAAAGTTTATGGACTGCTGTGTTTTTTGAATTTTATAATAGGAAAACGTTTCGCAAGAATTTTTTTTTATTTTTAATTATCAAAAATATCAATACAATATTAGTACTGTACACAAATAACATAACAACATCACAGATTTAGTGAAAAATGAAAAAAATTAAAATTTGGTTGTCCCAAAAGTTTATAGACAAGTCCATTTTTCCATTTAATTTTGCACTATTGTTCAAATTTTTAAACCGTTCTTCATTATCACTTGAAAAACTCGATCAGGCATACTTAAAACAAGAGTTTGGAGAATTTCGGGCTTCAAATTAAACCAACTTTGTTCAATTTGCATCGTTAGATCTTGAACTGTTGCAAATTGGCGCCCATTTGCATAAAAGTCCCTCGAAAGTATTCCCCAGGGGTTCTCCATAGGGATCAGGTCAGGACTTAAAGCTGGCCACTCCATAACTTTAACATTGTGGCGTCTAAACCACTGCATAGTGGAGTTAGACACATGAATGGAGCAGTTGTCTTGTTGATATTCCCATTTATTTCCCCCTAGCAACTCCCCAAATGGAAGTAAGTGAGCTTCAAGAGTTCCTTGATAATCATCAGAATATTGCCGACCTTTCAAAAAAGCAATATCAGTTGTTCCGTTGAAGGAGAAGGCTCCCCACACCATTACTGTACCCCCTCCTTGTTGCCTGCTTAAAAAGGACCTTGGTTCCTTCCGAAGATCGTGCCAATAGTACTTCCATCCATCGGGGCCATCTAAATTAAACTTGTTTTCGTCACTGAAAACCACACTTAGCCATTCGTCTTTGTAATGCATGTAATTTCTCGCCCACTTAACCCGAGCATCCTTATGGCGTTTTGTAAGCTTTGGCGTGCGTCGCATTTTATGATATTTTAAAAACTTACTTGCTTTTAGCCTTCGGTGGACTGTAGATTTTGATACTGAAGCTGTAATTTCTTTGGCTGTAGATCGTACAGACAAATTTTCGGTCGAAACAAGTCTCACAATTTCTCTGTCTTGCCTCTTTGTTGTCTTTTTTAGCCTTCCAGGACGAGATTTTGGTTCGAAAATGTCACCTTTCGCTAGGATTTGACAAATTCCAGCTTTGCTACGCTTAATTCTTCTAGCAATATCTACAACTCTCATCCCACGAGCTTTTAAACGATGAATTTGTAAAATTACATTTTTCGTAAATTGCACGTTGGCAGGCATCTTTGCAATGAATCAAAAAAGGAACAACCCACTAGTTTTTATCTCAGGCAGCTATTACGTCACGTGTACAAATAATAGAATATGCAAATTTATATTTTCATTAATAAAAACAGCTCTTAACACCTTTTGTCCATAAACTTTTGGGACAGCATTTTTTCGTTTTTATTTTTTACAAATAAATTTATGATATCTCACAGTTGTTTGAGCGTTTTATTATTTGAAATACTCTCTTAGATATTTGCATAAATTATTTCGTCATTCACACTCGCTTATTCTTCTCTTAACTTGAAAAAAACAGCTGTCTATAAACTTTTGGGACGCGCTGTAAAGCCTAAATATCGATACTCAAGCACACAAGATTTTAGAGCGCTTAACACCGCCTTTTATTTTGAGGTTAATGGTTCCAAAATTAGAGTATGCAAGCCATTTTTCAAATCCACTCTTGACTTTAGCTATAAAGCGATAAAAACAGCACTTTCCAAGAAAACGGAATCAGGAGTTATTGAAGCCGATTTAAGAGGATTTTGATGTGCATTTAAAATTGTTTTTCATGGAACGTAAGGTTCCTATATTTTTTATGTTGTGTTAAAATCTATAAGAAACTTTTATTTCTTAGTATTACTTTTATAATTAAATGGGACATAAGAGACTGTCATTAGTTAATTTTTATATTATTATTAATAAAAAATATTGATGGATTTCAGTATTTCTAGTGTTTTCTTGCTAGTTTATCTTCCAATATATTCCTACTGCTGGTCCACAGACCACTCTATGAATTGCACTAATTATAAATAATACAAAATGCTATTACATTTTAAATTTATGTTGCCTCTTCTAAAGAGAGCCAACTAAAATCTTAATTCACCAACAAGGGCTCAACTCAAAATAATAAAACAAATATACATACATTGTTAAGCAATAGGGAAATAACTACAAAAATCTAATTTTCAGCCCCAAAACATGATGAAAACACAAGTCACACACTCTTCTAGTGGCATATTATAAGCATAAATTTATAAAGAAAACTCCTGCAGTGCACAGGGACACAGTATCAGTTTTCCGCCTTTTCTGAAAAAAGTGCTTTTTTGAGTTAATACCTGTTTAGATCTAGGTGTGCGATATAGTAGTTAAGTCAGTATAAGGATAATTTTTTTTTTAGCTTATTCAAATTTGCTCACTACAAATCCTTATATGTGACTATATTTTAAAAAATGCAACTTTCATAGGATAAAGGCAACAAATATGATATCCAGGATCGGGATCTAAAATGAACAAGCAAGAAAAATCATTTTATATTAACTTTCATTTTTGTTGGTTTTGAAAGAAGTTTTTGTTCTCAAAGTTAATTTTTTGTATTCAAACAGTGATAGTGATAACATGCATTATGTAACAGGGAACTGCTTTTGGTTTGGAGCTTCCCGAGTTCAATAATCAGAGTTTATCTTTCAGTAGTAATTAGGACTGTCCTAAGGGATTTTTTTTTCAGTCTCAGTTATTTAAAATTTGAATTTATCGAATAGTTGATTATGTCCTTCAATGTCTTCCAATAACCAATGCAAATTTCCTAATTGCTTGGGATTTTTTGGAGGGGAGATAATCCAACAAACCACAACTAGCAGCTACCTTGATTGCACAAATTGTTGATTTACCAAAATGTACTAGGAAAGTTCATGATTATTATCAACAGTTCACACTTCAAATGAAGTTGTGCAATCTCTTCAAGATCTACTGATGAATGGATTCGTACATACCATTTTTGGTTGTATTAGAGATTCGAAAGCTTGACCCAGTAACAAGATCATGGTGGGAAAGAAGTCTTAACGATGATAAGATTAGTACGGTGCAATTAGTCCAAAAAAAGCCTTAACCAGGACATCCAAAGTAAAAGTTTCATTCTAGGTACAAATTGTTCTATACAGCCTACATATTGTTTGGTAAAAAGTTACACCATTTTGAGCGTCGGGTTTGGGGGGAGGGGGAGTTCGAAAATTGGTAGTTTTTTCAGTTTTTCTTAAATATTTCGAAAAATATGTGGTTTAGAGCAAAAAGTTCAATTACAAAAATATTTTACATTAAATTACAAACAAAATGACTTTTCATAGTATTGTTGTAAAGTGAACGGTTCTACAGTTACAACGGGTGTAAAAGTAGCATTTTGGCGAACTTTTTTAGATTTTTGGAAAAGGATCAACTCAATGCCAGCTTGTTCTCGGGTCTGTGAAGCAATGGAAGAATTTACAGGTGTGCACAGCTTCTCTTCAGAGCAGTTTGGGAGTTACGAGAGGCAAGACAGACAAGACAGAAAAGAAATTGCAAAGACTTGCAAATTTTTATTTTTTGGCTTCAGGCACACAATCCGTTTTCTAAAGCACCTTAACTTTCTTCCTTATCAACAGGGGTTGTAGCTGACGAAAACGTGAACTGCGATAAAGCATTTGAAATTGGAACATTAACGTTGAAAGAGATTGAGAACAAAACATTCAATGACATACACTTAAAAACAAAGTTAGCTACTAAGTCTCTAGCCTCTATAACCAAGTCTATAACAATTAATAATAACACTGTAAGTGTGAACCCTAACACTCTTCTACATCGGATGGTGTGCACAGTAAGAAGTGACGAGAGACTTGAAGAAATTTTTTAATATGAGCTATGTGCTAATCCTCCATTCGACGAATCTGGCTTGATAAGGAAAGGAAGCAAATCTTCAATGGTGACCGTTTTGTTTCCAGATTCAAATGAAACCTCAATAAACCCAAATTCAGAGAAAGTGTCCTACATCATTGATGGAGGTCATCTCCTTCATCGTGTGGTCTGGCGACGCCCAGCTACCTTCAAACAAATTTGCGAGCAATACACAAATTACATAATTTCTCATTATGGGCCAGCAACTGCTATTTTTGATGGATACCACCAAGGGAACACAAAAGATGAAGAAAATTTACGCAGATCACGTTCTACCACGAACATTGAGGTGAAAGAAGAGGACTCAATCCATGCAAATATCAATCAAAGTGAATTTCTAGCTAACTAAAAACAAAATGAGCCTTATTTCTCTCCCCATAGTGCACTTGCAAAGTGGTGGTTGCACAGTTAATCAAGCATCAGGCGATGCTGACCTATTAATAGTTTTAACAGTGATTGATGAAACTAAGAAAGGAGTTAAAACTTGTGTAATTGGTGACGACACTGACTTACTATATAGTCTTGTTAACTGTCCACGCACCCTCAGAAAACAAATTAAAATTGATAGTACCAAAGAAAAGCAATCAACAGAAAAAAAATTTATATTATTTTAGATGTTCAGTGAGGCATTGGGGACATGAAATATGCACTCTTACCAATATAAGTCTTCACAGGTTGTGACACTGTATCAGCTATTTACAAGGGGAAAATTACGCCGTATAGGAAAGTGCAAGTCAAACGCTTTTCGTTCGCTACGCTTTTCGTACGAAACTTCTAGTCTTCAAAGACACCAAAGCTGACCCCACTGCAGTGGTTGACGCTGGAAAACATTTCTTTCTTGCGATGTTTGGAGCCAAGGATACCGAAGATCTAGATTGTTTTCGCTACCAGTGTTACTTGAAGGCTATTGCAAAACAGCCTATACATGTTCAAGTTGGCCCCCACTGCAGCTGCTTCCAAGCAAAATTCATTTAGAACCTACCATCAGGTGCAGCAGTGGCTGAATGAGAAGAATCCACTTAAGTGGGGATGGAAGAAGGTTGGCGAACGCTTGAGACCAATTGCAACAGCATGTCCTGCAGATCTTGAGGAATTACTTTCACTCATAGCGTGCGTTTGCAAAGACGAATGCGTTCGTAACTGCAGGTGCAGAAAAAGTGGTCTAAATTGTTCAAACATATGCAGTAATTGCTCAGGCCTAGGATGTGACAAAAGGGACACGAACATCAGAAATGAAGATTTAGAAGTTGATGGTGATTGAAATTCTACATTTTTATCAGTTCGGTTTGAGTTTCTCTGTACCATAGGTTTATATGGCCTTAGCCTGTGGAAGCCTCCTCTCCCTTAACAAGTAGCGCCCCTTGAGACGGTGGTGAGGTAATCGTTTATTCAAGGGCTTATCACTAGCATACCACCAGTCACTTAAGTACACATTTTCTTTTACAAAACACAATCCAAAAGATTTCGCATTGAAATGTCATATTTTCCCTAAAAAGTTCGCCAAAATGTTACTTTTACACCCGCTGTAACTCTAGAACCGTTCACTTTACAACAGTAATGTAAATGATCATTTGTTTGTAATTTAATGAAAAATATTTTTATAATTGAACTTTTTGAAATATTTAAGAAAAACTGAAAAAACTACCAATTTTCGAACTTCCCCACCCCTCTCCTCCCAAACCCGACGGTCAAAATGGTGTAACTTTTTACCAAACAATATGTAAGCTGTATAGAATAATTTGGACTTGGAATGTAACTTTTACTTTGGATGTCCGGGTCTAATTGCACTGTACTAGATTCACATATTTGGTAAAATTCATAACCCATCTATGCCCAAACATTGCAATAACAACCAAACAAGCCATTTTCTAAACCACTTCAGGCAAGTGTTTCAAATTCAAGAAAACTTGAAGTTTCTTGCCTAAAATCTAAAGTTAAGAGCAGTTATTGCAGAAGTAACGAGCAAAGCATGCTCTTTTTCAAAGTAGCAAATTCAAAGGTCTAACCGCTTCATAACATCAAAACTTTGTAAAAGGAAAGCGTTCCATTAAAATACCTTAGGCTTATAAGTTAGCGAACTATTTGAATGCATTAATTTGTAGAGTGTGCCATAAAACACACAATACCTTACTCCTTACTTCAATTATAGTCAAACAGATCTACAGGTAAAGACCATATCACACGAGCGGTTTTTCCCCAACCCAACTCCCAACGTAACCTCTGTTCCAACCATGATTGGCGGAAATTGCCACGTGCTATGACGTAGGCTTTGGAGAAATTTTCTCCAACGTTACTTAGGCCAATATCAGCTTTAATTTTTAGTTTAGTTTGAATTATCGTCGCACTAGAGCTGCACGAGGGCTATTGGCGACAGTCAAGTGACGAGCCGACACCTGAGTAAGCACCCAACGCAACCGTTAAGGGCGACATCGTACGCAGCGTTAGGACTTTGAAGGATATTTAACGTGCACTCCCTCCACACGGGGTATTATTCGTCGGACATTTTTGGCTGCACGGGCCGTTTATAGGTCGGTAGTTATTTTGGCGATGCCCGGACCCGAACCTGGGACCTTCCGCATGCTAGGCGAATGCCTAACCGACTCAGCTTTAATTTCAAATTTGTGGAAAAAATATTTGCAATTTTAAGCAAAATTCCAACAATTTATAGCCTTCAAAATATCTCTCAACGCAAGTGTGTTAATTTAACAATCTAGTTGGGAAATTTTCAAAATATGGTGTAACTTTTTATCAAACTAGTTTTAACGCGTTAGAGTAAGGATGGAATTTAACTTTTACTTTGGTTTTCTATTCATTTTAGTTCACATATTTGGTAAAATTACATAACCCATCTATCCCAAACTTGGAATAAAAACGCCAACAAGTCCTTTCTCCACTGTAGGCAGTGTTCAAATTAAGAACCTTGAGTTTTTTGCCTACAATTTCGAAAGATTAAGAAGAGTTATTGCAGGTCGAGTCACTGTCTCTGCTCTTCTTGTCAAGTGTCTTCAGGTCCTAACCGCTTCCCAATAACATCGACAAAACTTTTGTTAAAAGCAAAGCTTTCCATAAAATTCAACTTTGCGTCTTATTTTAGCGGAGACATTAATCTACTATCTGGTGGCCATATACCCATATAGCCTTATTCAATTATAGTCAAAATCTACAGGTAAAGCCATATCCACTGGTCGTCTTTCCCCAACTCCAATGTCCAACGCCTTCTGTCCATTGTTGTCGGCGTACATTGCCAAAACGTGCTAACGTAGGATTTAAAATTTTTTCGTTACTTAGACCAAATACAACTTTATATTTTTGTCTAGTTTGATTACGTCCGACACTAATCTGCTACGCGGCAATTCGCGACAGTCAAGTGAACTGAGTCCATACACCTGTAGTATAGCACCAACGTCCGTTGTCAGTGCGTACATCGTACGCGCGTTGGCCTTTGAAGTTTTACGTTGACCCCCTCCAAAACGGGTTTATTCGTCGGACAAATTTTTTGCTAGCACGTGCCTCAGATACAAGTTCGTACTTTTTTGGTCGATAGCCGGAGCCGAACCTCGGGACTTCCCATGCATAGCGAATTGCTTAAACCGACCTGCAGCTTTAATTTAAATTTGTGAGCAAAAATATTTTCAATTTTAAGCGTAAAAATTCCAAATTTATAGCTTCAAATATCTACCAAACGCAAGTGTGTATTTATCAATTATGTTGGTTAAATTACATTTTCATTTTTAATGCTAGTCAGTAGTTTATATTTTGTTATTAAAACTATTTATTATCCGACTATTCACGGGTAGAGTGAAAAATAATTTAATATTCGAATTTAAATTTGTTTTTCATTTTAGGTTTAATAAGTGTAGGTTCCATAATTTTTCCATTTATAATTACTGACAACTTGGATATTACTTAGAACTGTCGCGAAGCTTAGCAGTCTAGTAACGCTAGTAGGCTATTTAATTTCTTTGCTTTTTTTCTTCTTAGATTGGACTTGACCAATATGTTTGGGTTTTCTTTTAGGCATTATCAATAATAGATTAAAATGGCGGAAAAAATGCATCCAGGACAAAGATTGGTATAATCTGTTCTTCCAAAGTAGTTAAAATTTAAATCTCACTTTAAACTGATCACTCTTGGTCTGCGTGCAGAAAATAAAATATTCTTAATGAAAGCGAATTACATGATCTAATTGTTTAGATGTTATAAAGCTACTCCAGCAAACAGCAAACGATTTGCATTTTTTATATTTATTTGTATTTTTTTAAACTGTGATAAAGATGCTAAAGCAAACGATTTTTATTTTTAATATTAAATATTTTTCTAACTGATAAAAAGCTAGCAAACGATTTTTGTTTTAGATGTTTATTTCTAATTTTTTAGCTGTAATTAAACTAAATATACTTAAAAATCGTTTTAAAAAATGTGTAAAATAAAACTAAATAAACAATCCGTGAAAACGTGCAGTTGAAGGAGCAATAAATCTCTAAGGTCTTCAATGCATTGAATGGGAAACATAAAAACGTTCGAAAACTATAGAAGGAATGGTCTGATTCGAAAAATTCTTAGCCTATGTTTGTTCCGGAGATGAGATGAATTTTTGTGCCAAATATCGTGACGATCTGTTGCGTGGTTCTTTAGATCTCGTGTCTTATACAGACAAACGGAAGTTGCCTTTTATGTATATAGATAAGGTGAAAGAAAAAAATAATTATAAGAGAAATTCTACGCATGCGATTAAATAAAACTCAAATCAATCCAAAGGTCCGATTTTTTAATAAATTGTCGCCTATTGTAGATATACCGTTTTAGTTATGACAGTCGGAAAAGAGAAATCTTCCCCTACTCTGGCAACCCTTTAACAACTTTGTGGGGGCCAAAATTGGGGGGAGAAAGTTGTGTTGGCGGTTGGGTTGGAGAAAAACGCTCGTGTGATACGGCCTTTAGGCAAGAGTTTTGCTACCACACGAGACAGAATTTGTGCAAAGTTCAAATAGTGAATCTGCAACTTTAGTTTAACCTGCAAGGATGCGCTGGGCTCATTTTAGAACCGTAAGAACTGCGAATATATTTTCAAGGTTTAGGTTTAGTTTTAATTATCGTCGCACTAGAGCTACACGACCAAGATTCCAAGAAAACAAGCCACCTGATCATTCCTTTCTTATCAGTAGCTGAGTTTAACACGCCCATCTGCCTTTGTCTGTTACTGGGGTTATGGAATGACCCTGCGCGTTTTTGCGTTCCTCTCACAAAGTCATTTCTTTCGTAAAGTTGATGCGCTTAGTTGGTGTTTACATTTGTTTGCATGCTGTGATAGCGACTGAAAAAGAAAAAAAATTCGTTTACGGACACTTATTGCTGAAGTTGAAACTGATGAAGATTCGGAATTAGAGGATGAAATGGACACTTTAGAAGAGCAGATTCTGACCACGAAAGCGTTAGTGAACATGACACGGAATCGGAAGAATCCGGCAACTCTGAAGTTGAAGAAACCGTGGATAAAAAATGACTTATTGCAAAGGACAATGCCAAATGAAAAAAACTAAATTCAGGACGAATGTGCGAACGAGGAACCATAATATTGTGACGAAATTACCAGGAACAAAGGGGCCAGCAAAAAGTTTAGCAAACCCTGTAGAGAGTTGGAATTTATTTATCAACGAGAAGATGATTTAGTAGAATTCACCAACATATTCAGGCAGCTGCTAACCTCATGCTAAGTCTAATCCTATCTTTAACCTCTCGACTAATTAGCACGCATATAAAAAATGTTAAAGAATCGTATACCTTATAATATTGGCGAAGTTTCACGCAAACCCTAATCCTTAACCACATGGTTAGTTTATTAATTAAATACGTTGCTTGCGAGTTCCCTTTCCTAGTGTAGTTCCGACTTTAAAATGCAAGCTAAAACGCAAGAAAAAACAGAATTCGTTGAAATTTTTTGCTTTGATGATATTTGTTTGTTGCGGGCTGTTATACCTGAAAATCCTTTCAACGGTGTTGAAAAATGGAAATCTGTAAGAGAATGTGTGGAAATAGCAACGAAGAAATCTTTCAGCGTGCGAGCATGCAGGGATCATCTAAATCGGCTCCTGAAAGCATTTATTACCGAAGAGCAGGAAAGGTTATTAAACTATTTATTAAATAAATGTATTTTTATAACGACATGAATAAATCTTAGTTATCCAGAATAAACCTCCCATGAACGTTCGTTAAACTAAGTGCAAATAAAAATTTTCAGTTAACACTTTTACTTAAAGATAAAGTAAAGATCCCAAATTACCTGACAGCTAATGACATATCTCTTCTCAGGCTTAGGGAAAATGATCCCTCTTACATATGATTTCTTATCATACTTAGAGAATGGTTTGGATTCCAGGAAGAATGGTCCAAATGCTTCCGAGTTAGTGCTGGAATAAACACTAATATGTTTCTAGAAGCATTTTATAAAAAGCTAAAGTATGGCGATGGTTTCCACTTTTCCTTGAAGGTAAACGTGTGGATAAGGCATTGTCCATTTTGTTTGACTTTTTAAAAGACATGATGCTAAGACGTATTGTTAAACTTGAAAAAAGACTAACCAGCAAGAAAGGAACACAGATCAACAAAAGTCATTGTGCATCATTTGCATTGCTTTATCCCGCTCGTCTTTAACCATGACATCCTATTCATCTTAGACCCCTAAATCAAAAATTTTTAATGAAACATAACATCAAAAGAAATGAGCCATGTTCTAGAAATCGCATTGAATGTAACATCTGCTTGCATTCCTATTTGTGTGATTGTAAAGATGTTTTTTTTTTTGCTATAAATGTGTTCAAACTATCCACCTGATTGCACATCAAACAAGTTCACAGAACCGCCAGGAACAAACTAACATTGTTGCCGATTCATATGAGAAAGAACACAGAAACTTCTTGATTAACTTAGCTGGGCCAAACCAAGACAACATCATTATAAACTTGCAAAAAAAGTTAAATCCAAGGCAATGGAAATATTTAAAGAAATTGATAACTGCATCAACCAACAAAGCTTAACTTTAGTCAGCAATAACCTACATAATGCATTATCACTATACGTTTAAACAAGACACCTCTCTCCTTTTCAACAAAAAGTAGTTCCAAATAAGAATGCGGAAAAACAACTAAGATTTAAATTAACGACAAGGAAAAGCACAACTGGACGCTTGGCTAAATCAAGAAAGGAAACACCAAGATGCTAAAATGGAAATTTTTGAAGGTATTCAAGAAATTTCTGATGACCACACATACTATTGTCAAATTAAAAATATTCAAAATTAAAAAAAAAATTTTAAGTTTATTTAAATACTATTGCATAATTTAACATCCATATTGTATGTAGTTAATTTAGAACCAAACAAATTTTTTCTGTTGGGGAAAAGGCTAGAAAGGAATAAACGAGTCAAGGAATTAAATTATCGTCACACTAGAGCTACACAAAGGCTATTTTAATAGAAATGAAAGAGAAATAAGTTGGCACTATAAAGCCCCAACTGCAAAATAGAAACTTTTCGTCTAAGTTATAATATCAAGAGGCAGTGAGTTTCGGACATTTGTTAAATGGTGCATATGAAGTTGGTTTTACTGAATTATGCTTCGAAAACAGATATTTCTTATTGCTTCAATGAAGAACCAAGTAGCTGGTGCCAAATTGCTCATCTCATGGAGATTTGCTACGAATATTGTTTTTAAATATGGGTGAAGTAAACCTGAATATACACAAGTGTTTCCTTTGTAATGGATGAAGATCTCAAATTTTAGAGGAAAGCATATATTCTTACCCGCGAAAGAAACCACTGTGTAAGAATGATTATAAAACAGATTCACGTGACAGAGGTTTCACATCAAGATTCCATGGAATTAGATCCATTATAATGGTGTAATGAAGAAAATTATCTAAAAGGAATTGAAATACAAGATCTTTAAAATTCGTAAATTAGGCAGCGGAAAGAGGTGCGAGGTTAATTGAAGAATTCAACGATCAGTTTCCAAAAGATGAACCCAAAAAACAATGTATTATACTGACTGTGCAAGCCTGTCAAAAATTACACATCACACCATTGAAAAACTGTACTGAAGCCATACATATATCAATATTTAAATACAGTAAGTGGTCTTATAGTGGTAATATAGTAAGAGTTAAAGTGCTATTGATATTCAAGTGTTAATTCAGAATCGGGCATAAGATAAATAATAAAAGGGGAAAAATCCTATAATATTTATTCTACTAAAAGTATTCTTTTCTTTCAATTTATTTGGTATTCATAAATTTAAGTACCTTTAAAAATAAAATTACTTTTTTAGATTATTTTCTATTTGTATTAAAATTAAGATTTATAAACCAATGATTTCTTTCTTGTAATTATTTTTTCATACGAATGAACAAATTGAGGGGGTGAGACTTTTTGAAATCGAAAATTCGTTTTTAAGGACCACCCTAAAATACATGCCATTCTCTGTGAAGTATTTTGAAAATAAGACAGATAATTCTGAAGAGAACTACAACTGAAGATATAAACAAATATGGATAAAGATATCATATTGCAATAAACATGAAATCAAAAGAAAATTTGAGTAAATATCATCAAATTAAGCTTTGATCACAAAAAGACGATGATAACACATCATACTTCCTAAAAACTCAAGACTTCTTATTGGACTGCTTTCTTAAAAAAATTCCTAATTGTGGCTAAGGTACCTTGGGTTTGCCAAACCTGTACTCACTGATAGTGAGCCCCTGAGGTGACAAGTATCCAAGTAGTAGAAGAAATACATAATTGATTTTTGGGTACAGTACAATAACATCTTTGTTATTAAAGAAACAATTGTTACCGTATTTCATCACAAATTTGTTTTTTGATGGCATGACTTGATTCTAAAACACTCCTTAGTGACTCGATAAAATTATTATTAATAGAATCAGCTTTGAACATTCTGAAACAATGAAATTTACCATACAAATACAAACATCAACAAATAGAACTAAAGCAATTTTAATTAAATTAAATAATGACTAAAATGTACAAATATACATAAAAAGTGGCTATGGGCATAGAGTGAACACAAGTTATTGCCGCTTCTTCACCACTTTGTTACGAGCCGGGGCCTGTCGTTTACCACCAGTAAAAAAAGAAGTCATCATTTCGGACAGTTCCGGTACATCGTATTTGGGCATTTGCATTTGCTGCATCTCCTGTTGAGTAAAGATTAAACTTATAGACATGCAATTATAGAAGTTTAGAGTAAAGATTAAACTTATAGACATGCAATTATAAAAGTTTATTTTTATTAATGGCACATTACGCTGGGGAAAACAGTTACAGGCTTTGAAAAACTTTATTTCTAGTAGCACGACTTGACATTACATTATTCACTGATGCGATTGTTTATTTTTATTAATGGCACATTACGCTGGGGAAAACAGTTACAGGCTTTGAAAAACTTTATTTCTAGTAGCACGACTTGACATTACATTATTCACTGATGTGATTGTGATGTACAAAAATATAAAAATATGATAACATGGTAACTAAACCGTTCACAATTAACACAATCCAATTGGGTTAGCGGAAAAGATCAAGTCCGTTTGAAAGCCAGATAGGATCTTGTGTATCGTGAATTGAATGAATAAAAATATTTAAGTTTATAAGCATCTCGGACACAAACAGGGTTCGAAATTAAGGGTCACTTGTCGCAAAATGCAACTAAATCTTTAAATTTTGCTACAACAAAATAATTTAGTCACAGTTTTGCTATGAGCTTTTTAATTAGCAAATTGTTTCATCGTGGTTTCCAAGAATCTCGCCAAGAATAATCTTGAAATCACACATCTTCACTGATCGATCCTTAAAATCGCCCAGTAGCACACCCAGGCACTGTAGACTCCAAAGATTGTGGAGAAATATTTTAAAAAATAGGGTTTTTTTTTCAATTCTTTAAAAATGCTCCTATGTAATGTGCTTTTGCTAATAGTTTAAGTTAGTAGCACAGATTGCTTCTAAATTTTTATCCGATTTCGAACACTGGACATAAACTGAACTGCTTCAATTACTTAACATAATGATTTTGTAAAAAACAGTGTTAAAAGTTATGTAAATTGTGGTTAACTCAACAACCGAATCAAGAAATATGAAGACTTAATTACAAATAATAAAAATTAGCAAATGGATAACAAAACTTACTCTTTGAGTTTCAGGGTCAGCAGCATTCATCATCTTGGGTAAAACCATAATAAGCAGTAACGGTAAAACCATCATCAACACCTAGAATAAATATATACATTTTGTACAGATGTTCAATAAATGTCAAAGATTAAATAATCAATTACTAACCAAATCTAATAAGAGCTAATTTTTATTGTAAGACTTTGTACTTCAATACAGTCTAATGACCTCAAGCTCCATAAAAGTACAAACAAAATAATAACTTTAATAAAAGCCAAACTTAACAAGTCCTAGTACTTGCTTTGCTATACTTGAAAGCAGTTTCTTTGCAATAGAGAGAAAGAAATGTTCTATGAAAATACAAGTTAAACAGTTCCCATTTCTGAGTGCAATAATTAAGAAAAATAAGTCACTGAAAACTTATAAACTACTTAATTCGTTAATTAAACACATACATATTACTATATTTAGTTGCTATTGCTGTAAATAAAGTGAAACAACTTACTTTAGATTAAATATTATATATTTATGCTGTGGGAGGTTACCATTTTAGTTCATGTTGCTGCACTAAACATCCTTCAAAAGGATCATTCAAACAATGGGAAAAACATTTTTTTCTAGAAACTTATGAAATGGTTTAAATGTTAGCCGTTTTCCCACAGTATGGGAATAAACATAACATCAAAATGAAACAAATTTGAAAGGAAAATGTTATCTACTCTAGTTGTTTAATTACATATTTTAGAAGTTTTAAAATGCAAAAATATTCAATGCATGGCAACACTACTAAAACTTTATCAATTAATAACTACATAACCGGGTGTTATTTTCTTTTCAATTTTGTTTTAAATTGATATTATAATGATTCCCATACCTAATGAAAATGGGATAACATGGCAAAGCAATTTTTCTGCAAAAGTTTCAAAACTAATGCATTAGCTCTATGGGACTGTGACAGTTCCTCTTAAGCTTTTGCAGGTTTGTTACAAGACAGCAAGAAATGTTATAAACATACCATAGGATTCATCAAGAAATCAGTGATTCTCCACGCTTCTCTCACTTGGAAGTACTTATAAGGAGCTCGCACTTTAAACTTGAGAGGATATTGAACTTGGTGCACCAGATTGGTCTGGACATAGTTTAGTTTTCGAGCACGAAACTTTCCCTTCGAGTTGATGTCCACTCTAGCGGGTTCGTAGATGTAGTTTGGATTAATAACTTCTACAACATATGACCCTGGTTCAACGTTGCCCACACGAAAACTACCATCATTCCTATTGGGAAAAAATTATCAAATGTTAGGTTTTGTTTTGTTAAAAAATTATGTAAAAGAAGGATCAGATTTACTATACGGTCAATATATATTTTTTTCTGACAAACATTCTCCGAGTAGGCACAGTTAGGATAAAGGTGGGTTTTTTTGCATTATTTGTGATTTCAGGGATATTTTATCCATTATCTCGCCAAGTCAACATTTTCGATACACTCTTTTCTTTAAATCATGGTTGCTAAAGTCGCCAAAATACCGACATTTAGAAGCGAGATTTTGGAAAATTCGCCACAAGGATGACCATACAGTAAATATTTACCAAGTAAAAGGAATCAGATTATAAATATTAGCTTTGAAGTTATCATAAATAGTCAATTTCATTTTTGGTACCCAGCAAAATCATAGAAAAATGATGTTTTTCGAATGCTAACTTAGCTGATTTTTTTCGATAACCTTAAAACTGATTTCGATCTGCTTCTGTATGTGTGCAACTTTACTATAACATCCCCCCCTCATCCCCTTTAGTGTACTACATGGTTGGAAGAAAAACTTATGCAATGCTATATAACGGCCGGTCTCGATTTGCGATACGTTGCCAAGCAACGAAAATGCCCAATTGTGGTAGACATTACAATTCAAATTTTCAACAACTTTACAGGTATAGCAACTTCGCATTAAATTTTCAAATTCGCCAATTAACAGACCAGCCATTATATCATAGCTGTACCAAAGTTATTTACAGGGTTTCTGCCAAAATGAAATGTCCCAAATTCATGACTGAAATTAACAATTTTCATGACTCCAGGAATCGGACCAAAAATAAGAAAAATTTCAATTCGAGCCATATTAAATTTGATGTGATAAATAATATAGATAGAAATAATAGATTTTTTTCCTAACAAATTTATAAACCATGTTAATAAGGATATGCATTGGAAAACCAACAGTTGCGGATTTCAATCCCAAAGAAGGTAGTCAAGAATTTTGTTTGGCAAAACCCAGCATGAAAATTTCCAGCCTTATGGGACTACCAAATGACCAAAATTTGATGGTAATACTCAAATCCCAGCTTAACAGCATGTTCATAGACAAATCTGATGATAATCCCCCCCCCCCCCCACACACACAACACCATAAATAAAAGTTAATGTACTTATTTTAAAGTGTTTATAAAGAAATTAACCCTTTCAGTCCCGATGACAATTTGGCATAATCATTTTAGATTTTTTTTCTGATCGTCTATAGCTATTTATGATATCAAAAAGCACATTATTCGATTAATCAACTGCTACACAAAGATTGATTTGTGGACAAAACGAATTGTTGGATAGAAAAGATCAGGGCTGGGCGGTAAAGCGTTACAAGTAACGCGTACTTGTAATAATTACTTTTTACAGTAATCTTATAGGTAATTCGTTACATTTGAGAACCCAGTAATTTTACAGGTAATTCGTTACATAATTTTCAAAAAAGTAATCTTTGTTACAGTAAAGCGTTACTTTCATTAATTTATCATTAACATTCAATAAATGTCCAAATTAAAAAGTTCTTTAAAAAAAAAAAAAACTTTCACGAAAAAACTTTAAACAAAGTGGCCGTCGAAATTTCCGATCAAAACCCTACCGAAAGTTTCCGATCAAAGTAACGAAATTGAGACATTTATTCCTTGGCCCTACTTGAAGAAGTACTTTATGTTTCAAGAGGAAGAAGGCAATAACTTCAAATTTAAATGTTTACTTTGTATTAAAACGAAAGTTCTCTCCTGTTGTAAAACATCGCCAGCTAATCTACGTAAACACGTGCAGGTAAGTAAAGTTCTAGTTTATACCTACGTTTTTGCTTTTCAACTTTCTTTTTAGGTTTACCAGCAACCGGGAAATCAGGAATTATCCGAGAATTTGGTAATTCTGATATTAACTTATTTTAGGGGACGTACATACATTCAGAGCGCACGGAGGGGGGGGGGGAGGTGTGATCGCTTGCATGAAGTAACGATTCGGAAAATTTCACTTTTGCAGAGAAAATCTGCTTTACATAAAAGTTTTTGAGAAAAAAAATCTTAAATTTTTTTTCACAAGAAACAGTTTATTTTAGAAAGAGGATGGGGATATTATTGCATGCCGCACATAACGTTGGTATTATTAGTCATAACAGTACTTCGTTACACGCTGAATTGCGACACTATCTTGACCTATCCACAGAAGTCAAAGCAGCGGCGCCCTACTCAATGTGCCCATGCTTAGGCCCCTTGTCAGACTTTTCTGATTGTTTGCTTTTATTTTCAGAGAGTTCATCCACATGTTTTTCCAGAATTAGAAAAATTACGCGTAGAATCTTTTTCAAAAGCAAGCAAAAGAAAGGCTACAGATGATGAAGAGGGACAAACTTCAAGGAATATACTAAATGTTTCAAAATTGAAGCAGACAAATCTCTCCCTTGTTTCAAGCACAAATAATATTCAAAGAAATGTATCGCAGAAGCATGTAGATAATCTCGTTGTAAACTTTGTGATAGGATCCCTACAGCCATTCAGCGTAGTTGAACACGCTGCTTTTAAGGAACTTGTTACAGGATTGCAACCAAACCGATCAGTGTTAGGAGGGAAGGCACTGATTACGAAAATAAATGTGGTAATGAGCTAAAGTGCCAATAGATGGCGTTATATCCTGTTGCGATTGGGAAAAACCCTTTTCGCCTCAGAACTGAAACGGAGACCAACGGCTGCGGTCGTGTGGGTGAGGTGCTTTGAATTGGTAATTAAATAGTTTTCTGCAGAAACCATGGTCTGCGGTCCATGTAGTTGTTTGTTTGTCTAAATAATTAAAGTTTTGTGAATCAAACTGTGCATCTCCTCCCTTCTCAGTTCCCACATGGGGGCTCGGACCGCTCTTCTCAGTTCCCACATGGGGGCTCGGACCGCTCTTCTCAGTTCCCCATGAGGGCTCGAGGCCGGTAAGCGAAGAAATTTTTGAAAAATAAGTAACTGATTCTTACTAAAACAAAACGACTGATCAACCAACATGTCTATTTTATATCTGTTAAAAGCGTGTAAAGCTGATTTAGAAGAGCTAATTTTTGAACTTAAATTGCCAATACCAAAGAGTCCGACTGTATCTGAACTTGTGAGCATTATCGTGAGTGTGCGAAAACATTCTGCGGAATATTCAAGAAGAACATTTAGAAAAATGGAAACTACATATAATGAAGTTAAAAATACAAACAGTTCAAGAAGTGATTAGTGCTAGAAGAATTGTACCAACAGAAGCTGAATCCCCAACCTTCGAATTTCTTTCTACGAATTTGAATCTGGAAATTGGGAAAACAAACAAAATGGCGGCGATGAGAAAACAAAGGCGTCCGAAGTTGACGAAAAGGAAGAGAGCTGCACAGAAATTGGCGCCTTTTCCACACCGAATGCAGAAACGGTATTGGCTGAGGAAGTGTTGACGTCAGTCTACGGTTGCGAAGAAGGCGGAGCAATCCATCCCGCCCAACAAGACGTCACAGCTGTTCCCGATGACGAACTCTTGACCGACAGTTGCCAGATCCAAAAGTTGAAGGAAATGAAAGCGGGAAATAACAGAAAAGCGAAACATCAAACAAGCAACCCAAAAAGCATCGTCAATCGCCAAGAAGAGTTCGACACCAGAAAGTATCAACAGTGGAAGTTGCAATGCAATCGTGCCTCAGGAATTGTTTCGAAAATAGTTTCGCATTTTAAAATCCTCTCTAAGCGAAGAATGAAGTTACGAAAGGTTAAATTTAAATAAAACTTTAAACTGCAAAACTGACCCAAGTTGGTGAATAAACTGGACTGAAAATGGACTTTACGAACTGTAATTTGGACTGTAAAATTAATATGAACTGTAAAATTGGACTCTAGGACGAAATTTAAAACTACTTGTTTTTATTTTAAACAATATTATTTTAGATTTTGAAACATTTTTGCTTTGAAATCGTTCCGATTATTTTTGTTTTGTTTTTAAACTGATATTTCAAGTATTTGCAATATAAGCTCAATTTGTACTTATTTTAATTTGGATTTCAGGGAGTGATTTTCTTATTTTTATTGATGGTTTTGTTTTGAAAAAGGTTTATTTGTAAACAATAACACCTGTTTTGTAAATCAGAAAGTAAACAATGCCACGTGTATTTAGGTTTGAAATATTTTGTTAAGAGTTTTAAGATGACTTTTAAGTCGAAATAGTGATGTTAAATTGAATTTTGATTTGAATAGAATAAGTTTTTTTTAGTTAAAAATTTTAATTTGTATAAAATCGTAACTATTGTTAATAGCTATCCAGAATATTGAGTGTTAGGTAGTGAAAAATTGTGTTTGTATTTTGTTAGGCTACTATTTTTTTGTAATTATTTTGGTGTAAATTTATTGTATTTGTGAAATTACTCATTTTTATGTTGTTTTTCGAAATGTTAATTGTGCAACTTAATAATTTTTTCCCTATGTGTGAATTTGCCACTTTAAACTTTAAATAATTTGGTTTGTGGTAAATCTCTTAATTTCTGAGGACAGAAATTAGTCGAATGGCCGAGTGTGGTAATGAGCTAAAGTGCCAATAGATGGCGTTATATCCTGTTGCGATTGGGAAAAACCCTTTTCGCCTCAGAACTGAAACGGAGACCAACGGCTGCGGTCGTGTGGGTGAGGTGCTTTGAATTGGTAATTAAATAGTTTTCTGCGGAAACCATGGTCTGCGGTCCATGTAGTTGTTTGTCTAAATAATTAAAGTTTTATGAATCAAACTGTGCATATCCTCCCTTCTCAGTTCCCACATAAATGAAAGATTTGATGAATTCGAGAAGGTATTTTGAGAGACTTATCTGCAGTGAAATGGGTATCCACAACTGCTGGAGTTCTCGCCAGAGCCAAAAAAGATCTTTTCTCAGTGTTACCGTGCACTAGATTGAAGAGGAAACTCTTGAAAGAAAGTCGGCTTCATTAGCTTGCAGAAGAATTGTTGGTTCTCATACGTATGATGTAATAGCCTCAAAGCTTGAAGAAGTCCATAAGGAATTTCAAATCCAAAATAAAGTGGTTTTAACAGTAACTGATAATGGATCAAACTTTTGTAAGGCATTCCGATTATTTGGCTCAAATGAAGAAACAAATTTCGACACTGATGATTCATCAACTGAAAAATTTTCAAAGGAAGACGAAATAACCATAGTACCACTCACTCAAATTCTTGATTCATTTGATAGTATTGAAGAATATATCTTGCCTGGTCATCATCAATGTGCTGCACATACTTTGAATTTAGTTGCAACGAAAGACTCTGAAAGTGCGTTCGAAAATCCAGTGTACAAAAAGATTTTTCGCTCTACATTTGCGAAGTGTCAAGGGTTATGGAACAAACAAAGTCGTAGTACTAATGCTGCTGATGTAATTAAACAGTGTTGCGGGATGTATTTCGTAGTGCCCAATATAACAAGGTGGAATTCGACTTACGACGCAATGGAGAGAATGAACGTAATTCTTTTATCCAAAGAAGCTGAACTGGAAGATGTTTGTGCGCAACTTAAGGTTCCAATGACGAGGCAAGCAGAAATGTCATTCATCGTGGAGTATTGCAAGGTAAGGAGTGCATATTTTATTATTTTTACTTTTAAGGAGGTATTTGAATTTTTATACATAAAGCTACATAACTGTTCTTGTTTAACTATAAGCTCAATATTCATATCAACTTTTATTAAGATATGTTAGGGGAACATTTTGCAAAAAAATTCTTTATATTGTAGGAGGAGTAGCATTTTGAAAAAACTTTAAAATTGTTTAAAAAACTTATACGTAAAAATAATAAATATTAAAACGTATGTTTATTGAATATTTTGTAAAAATAGTTTAATTTTGATGCTAGTTATAAAAATACTGGATTTAGTTTTTTGGGTGCCGAGTCCCCGGCCCAGCTGCATGAGGGATATTTGCCTGGGGGGGGGGGGGGGGGCTGCCTTGTGTGGAGGACTTTTTAAGGAGGTTTCAAGAAGAGAAGATTTCCCGAGCGTTCCAGATAAACGGGATTTTACTGTATTGATATGATGACTGATTATATCAATATTTTTCAGGTTACGGCTCCATTAGCTAAGGCTCTCGACATACTGCAGGCTGAGAATAAAAGCTACTTCGGATACTTGCTGCCGGTAATCCAGACACTACTTTTCAAGCTCAAAGGACTCTTTAAAGTATTGTGAGCCACTAAATGTTTCCTTAACACAGGGTGTTAAAGATAGGTTTAAGCAGATTTTTATGGATAAAAATATCGTGACCGCCAGTGTGCTTCACCCAAAATTCAAGCTTGGTTCTTGGCTTGACCCTGTTATAAATGACAAAGATTGGGAACCTGTGAATTCATTTCTCCAAAGAGAAAATATCAAGCGAATTGTGGAAGAAAAATATTGTTCCCACAAGAATGAAACGTTGCCTACTGATTGCATGACTGATGAACAAAACTCATCCAGCAGTGATGATGATTTTTTCGAGAACATAAAATCTAGACATCCTAACGTCGAAGCCGATTTAGAATTATCTACATTTTTTCAAAGTAGTGACCATAGTATGTCTGTACTCTGTGCCCTACCCACAGTTAAAAGTATGTTTATAAGATATAATACACCCTTACCAGCCAGTGCGGCTGTTGAAAGATTGTTTAGTTCTGGTGGCTTGTGTCTCCGACCCAATCGCAGCTGTTTAAGTGACAAGAATTTTGAAATGCAGCTTTTGGTAAATTTTAATTTCACGGTACTGCTTGGCGCGGTTCCAAAAACAACAACAACTTGGCGAAACTCGCGTGTTTCCCCATTGCCAGATTCCTTTACGCCGATGCAGTAACCTTAGTTACTTTTGACAAAAAAAAACCAGACTCGGGGTTTTGGTTTGCTTTGGGCAACACAAAACAAACTTTACACTACACAATGGGCTAGTAGTGGGAATCCAGTTTAGTTTCGTTTGAATTTTCGTCGCACTAGAGTTACACGAGTGGCAATCCAGTTTAGTTTCGTTGGAATTTTCGTCACACTAGAGCTACACGAATGGCAATCCGGTTTAGTTTAGTTTGAATTATTGTCGCACTAGAGCTATACGAGTGAGTGGCAATCCAGTACGCACGCGTTTGGGGCCCCGGGCAATTTTGTTTTCTCTAAAAAACATCAGTATCCAACATGGGGCAGTATTGTAGGGCCCATTGAAAGCCTAAATACTCGTTTGGGGCCTCGGCACCCGGGCAGTTTTGTTTTTGTTTTGCAAAGCAAAACCAAAAAAATTTAGTTTTATTTGTGAACAAAACAAAAAAAGTTAGTTTTGTTAGTCCTACAAAACTGAATGACAGCTAGCTGTCAAGCCCTCTTCAAATCGATAAAAAAAATTCAGAATTTAAATACGCACCATCCAAAATAATCGGATGTTAAAAAGCCAAACGCACTGGCCAAACGTAACCGCAATAATTCCGACGCGCACAACATCCGCGCAACCTAAATTCCACGCAACTATAACCAGCGCCACCTAGCCACAACGCATTTCATCAGAAAATGCCGTATCACCAAAAAAAATTGTTTATCGCTCCCTTACAAAAGCGCCAAATCCCTTGGCGACAGAAGTACCGTCAAATTAAAATTAACCCAGCTTTTGTTGTACCATAACAAATAGATTTACTTATCTGCATAATAAAGTTGATTTAAAAAAATCTTTCATTATTTCATTTCTTTTTCTACTTTATTTTTCAAAACATTTATAAATATGAAATTTTGTCATAAAAAGTAATCTTAAAAATTGTAATTAGTTCCTTTTGGAAATTAGTAATTTTACAGGTAATTAGTTACCTTTTACGAAAAGTAATTGTAACAAGTTACATTTAAACAAGTAACGGCCCAGCCCTGGAAAAGATATAAATAATATATAGATAGTATAATATAGATAGATAGAAATAATAGATAGAAAATTAGAATACCTATTACAGGAAACGAAATGGAATCGCCTATGTCCTATTAAAGCATAACCCATAATCAACCAAAAGATATTTAATTTTAATACTAAAGAGTGAAGTTTTTGTTTCGTAGTTACAGCTGAAATCTCAAACGTAAGAAAGAAAATAATCTTACCTTAGGAATCCCAATCTCTCGCCTCCATTGACTAGTACTTTTGTTGATAATAACCAATCTGGTGTTACCAGGTCTGGTGGAATAACAGTTCCGTCTATAGCATACTTACTATCTAAAGGACCGTTAGATTCAAATTCTTCAGTTAAAACTTTTAAAAAACAAGAAGAAATACTCAAAAGGAAATAAATTCCACCGCAGGACACCATTTTTTCTTTTTTCTTAAGAAAGAATGTGTCGTTCCGGAAAGAACGGGTCTTTCAGTACACACGTAAATCGAAAAGTGTTTCTTGAGTGGCAACGGAAAAACTAAGTGAAAATAAGTTCTTTCTTGAGCTTCGATTGGTGAATCATTTCTAATCCATCTACCTGCATGCACTGCATTTCTAGAAATGAGGTTGTTTCAGAGATGTAATTCTCCTGTTTTAAATTCTGCATTTCCCGCGAATTTATTGGCTGTTTCAATTTTACTCTCACAGGGGCGGCGGCAGCAGAGGGGCTAGGGGGGCTCAAGCCCCCCTGTCGGGCAAGGCTAGCCCCCCCGTCGGGGAAATTTTGAATTTCGTCGGGGTAAAACTAACTTATGATATCGGAAAAATTTGAGTCTGAAAAAAAACCTTTTAACCGTTTCAAAATTCAACGCTGTTTCGCATTTTCCACAACTGTCGTCTCAGTCGTGGTTCGTACCCTTCTTCAATTGACCTTGAGTGCATACCACTAAGCGGCGAAATGTAATTTCTCTTTTATCGTCCCACCACCCCAAACAGTGGGGGTGTAGCTCTAGAAACCCTCTAAAAGCTGAGAAAAACAAAAACAAAAAAAGGACGTTCTTTTGAGTTTCAAGCTAGTATCATATGTCACCACTGCTGACAAATTTATGGCCTCGGGGAACTTGTCGTGGGGTGCATAGTTGACCTTCGTAGGAAGGTTCATTACCACTAAGTGTTTTCTTCAGAACGGATTTACTTAGTGCACTTTTAAAAGATTTGCTTTTTTGTAAGAAATAAAGAATGTAAAAGAACAGACTACTTGTGGTATGTTAAACCTCAATTAATTTTATTGGATTTTTTGGAAGTATTTTAATATATATATTTTAAGTTTAAAAGAATGATTTCCCCGATAATTGATATTTTTTTGTGTTAAAATTAAATAGCAGCAAATTTGTTGTTTGTGCTCGTCTCGGCACGTAAAAAATGCAACGCAGTTTGAAATCTCTTAAAATGTTGTTTTCAAAATTGCTTTCAAATTTTGTACGTTTTTTTAAAATACAAAATATGTATATCCTAATCGGCAACTTCAAAATTTTGTACCCCCCCCCCCCCCCTTGAACAATCCTGGCTACGCCACTGATTCTAATAGTTCTCATTCCATGTGTACCACTACCTCGGTATTTTGGAGATAATGATGCAAAAAAATATAATCTGTAAGAATCCTAGACTAGGGTCACCTCGATTTTGTCGTCCAATACCTGTACAGTTTTGTAGAGGAATCAACACTAGCTGAATTTACCAACACGTAGGGAATACTTAGAGCTAAAAAAATGTTGCAATTTTAGCCTAAATTAGTTTAAATAAGAAAAAATAGGGCTTCATACTTCTAAAAACATGTAAAATTAGATGTTTTTAGCCCATTGGAAAACTTTTAGAGTTTAAGCCATGTTTTTACCCCTTTTGTCAAAATGTGCATCCCTAAAAATCATTTGGCTAGGCATCCTACTGTTTGTTTTGTGGAAATTTTTGAGGATTTGTATCGAGTGTAAAAAGAAATCTGTATAGTAGCGCGTTTAGCTTTAAAAAAGTTTGAAATAGAATTTTATAATTGAACAAAACTATTAATCGATTTCTAAATTTTTTGATTAATTGCGTTTTTTGTTTCATTTTTGAATATTAATAATAACCTTGCGAAGTGTTCACGGTTTTATGTTGATTGTTGGTTATATTTGGACCAATTCGAGAATGAATATGTTAAAAAAAACTTTATTTTTTAAATTATACCGAAGCCCCCCCCCCCCCCCCGTCGGGGTACGCCAGCCCACCCGTCGGGCAATTCCTAGCGCCACCACTGACTCTCAAAGTCAGCGTTTTTCCGCCTGCTATAATCTATTTTTTAGTTCTTCACGTATAACTTGTTCTTATTCCTGCTAATCATCCCCCCTTCGTAAAATAAGGCGTTTACATGGGAACCGGGGGTTGATGACGTATTGCGCGCATAGAGTTAGGAAGGAGAGGTAGAGGGGTCTACGAGTTCAAATGGTTTGAAGCAGGGCCGTCAGATTTTTCGAGCTACTGCGCATCACATACTGGCACTGAGGTATCCCAGAGCTACTGCGCATAACATAGTGACCGAAACTGGCACTGAGGTATCCCAGGATGCACCGCTCTAGCCTGCTTCATTTGTGCGCTACTGCGCATATACATGGACCTCTCTATTCTCTTTCCTATCTCTATGATTGCGCGGGACCACTGCCCCATTTGATCCGTTCCGTTGCGAGTGGAGCCGTGATCTGACATTTCTTGACAACTATACTTGAGTAATGTATTGTGACTCGTATATTTAGCTATCAATTTGGCCAACCTAAGTTGGGTAAATAGAAATATGCTATGGAGAAGATCTTTCCGCGGATGTAAAGAGTTCCATAAATTATTTGCGAATCCATCCAGAAAACATCTTTAAAACATTAATTTCGTTTAAGGACTAACAGATTTGAAAAAATTTGAGAAAATTTGGCAATTTTAACAGAATGAAAAGTGTATTTTGGTTAAATTGTATTCAGATCATTTTGTATATAAATATTACCTTACAAGAGTTTCCAACCAACGGATCATTGTTTCTTTTTCGCGTTTCATGGTTGCCGATTCGATCAGATTTTGTTTATTATGACAGAGGCAGATGTTTTTTTTCATTATATCATAATTCACTATGTAATTGGCGATAGAAAATGAATTTCAGTTTAAAAAAGAAGGTAATTTACAATTCTTTCCTTAAATGGAAAATAGAAGTTATCAAAAGTTGCCCAATCTGGCTGAACAAAAGTAGATTTTAAATTTTTTAAATTGTTTGGAAAAAGTCGTTGGTAATTGTAGTCAAGTAATGAGTTCAATAAATCAATGTCATAATAGTTATTTATGCAACAAGTGTGAAAAGTAACACTTTTTAAAACTAGTGGATTTTATTTCAGGAGCGAGGTACGAGCGAGTGAAATAATGACACGTGTTTTAAAAAAGTTTACTTTTCACACGTGTTTCATACACTATTTTTTATAATTACGTGAAAAAAATCAAATCTCCTTGGTTCAAAAATGATTCACGTGCTAATTTTTTTTACGTAAAGAAGATCGGCATGGATAAATCTCTGGAACTACAAAAGGCAAACTTATTTTCTAGTTTAAAGTCAAACATTTGAACATGGATACTGATACGAATTTTGAGCTTCCGGAAGAGATAGAAACTTTTCATACGCCTTTTAATAAATTTTTCTTGATTTTTCCGGAAGCATATTTGAAGTAACATCATTAGCTGCTATTTTTATCTCTTCTGGAAGCTCAAAATTCGTATCAGTATCCATGTTTAAATGTATTACTTTAAACTAAAAAATAAGTTTGCCTTTTGTAGTTCCAGAGATTTATCGAAGCCGATCTTTACGTAAAAAAATTAGCACGTAAATTATTTTTGAACCAATGAGATTTGATTTTTTTCACGTAAGTTTTACTTGAAATGTTGGCATCTTATAAAAAGAGTGAAAAAAAGTACTTATTTTCACTGCTTTTGGGTGAAAAAAAAGTAATTTTTTTCTCACTGTTTCTAAAAAGTATTTCTTTTCGCACGCGTCTGATATTAAAATTATAGTGTAAAAATCGGATTTTTTTCACGCAATTATAAAAAGATTTTTTTTATTTCCTTTGTTACTTTTTGAGTCGTACTGTACGAAAAGTGAAAACTTGTGATGTGCATTATTAAAATTCTTTTAGTTTTGTTAATATAGTTTTATAGTTTCTCGGTTTTTAGAAATATTTTGTATGCTTTCTATAAAAGTCTAGAAAAAATCTCAAGGTCTAGAAGTTTCTCAAGGTTTTTCTTCGGTTTTAATTGCGATAAAAGTTTGGAATTCACACTTTACAATACCGTAAAAACATTTGGCGTTTTTTGCGGTGTTAAAATCTAATAATGGTTAAAATTTTGAATAAGAACATAAACTCTCATGTTTATTTTGTTAGTGATGTATTCTTATTTTTCGCTTAAAAATAAACAAAATACAGTTTTATAATAAAAAAAACTGTGATTTTTTTGCAAACATAATTATTACATTTGATTTTCATCCGCGGATGTAAAGAGTGTGTACAGTTGTCAGTTCTAGTCAAAACAATAAATTATGAAAGCACTGTTACAATATAAATTTGGTGGAACGTTTACTCCACAAAATTGGTGTCAGCACATGCTGCTACTGGTTTTACGGAGTAACGTTCCACCAAATTTTTATATTGAGCACAAGAAAAACCTTATAATAAAATGATATTTTATGTAGTTAATGTTGTTATTTTATTCAAAGCAAAACAAAGAAATTGAATGTAATATTATTAACGAAATCAAAACATCTCATAACCATCATTTATTTTATTATATAATTTATAAATTAATTTAGCAAAAAATAGTAAGTTAATACTTGACTTGAAGAAACAGGAAAAGATTCAACCTTTTTAGAATTAAGAATTTAAACAATTTAAATATTTTTTTTATTATTAACAATTATATGTTTTTGTATTTGCTAGCTTGCTTTAAAAAAAGCTCCTTATTGAGCACAAAGAAAATGTTTATAATAAAGTTAATTTACAATAGGCCAACAGAAGCGATATCGGCGCCAAACCAGACGACTGATTGAAATTTTTTTTCTTGTTTCGTTTGAATCGGCGCGGCTTCGATGATTTATTTATTGCCCTGTGTATCATTGCACCGCGTTATCCCCTCTGCCTTTTTACTCTTTGTTTTTACCCAAGTTAGGTTGGCCACGAGGTGTAGCAATACTTTTCTATAAAACCTTCATTTCATAATGATTAGCAATATTTTGATGAGCTATATAAAAATTAAGCTTAAGTTATATAAAAACAAATTGAACAAAAGTTATATAAGTTATATAAATTAAGAGCTTGAGTTATATAAAAATTAAAAATTTAAAAATATATTTAGGATGGTTACATGCTAAGGTGCCTATGTCAAATGTTTTTTTTAATATTTATTTTTCATTGTTTAAACCACAAAACAAAAGTATCTGAAGATAAGATGGTAGGTTTGCAAGTAACTTCGGCGCTTTTGTTTTACTGTTTTCTTCCGAATGCTAAATATAAATCCAGGAATAGCTGTTTAGTTCTGTTTTCATTAAATTTTAATTGTTTTTTTAAATATTTAAAACAAGTTTTATATGAACTGTTTGCGATTTTTATATAACAATATAAATGCAAATAATTTGTATAATTATTTCACTTCGTCGATTACGTCGTAAATTCAATTAAAAATTTGAATTAGCTTCGGTGAAGTTAAAAATTATTTATTTGAAAATCATTTTAATAAAAAAACGATTTTAATCAACAATTATTTTACAAATATTTATAAAACAAATATTTAAAATAAAATTACAATTATAAACAACAATTAATTACAATTATAAACAAATATTTAAAATAAAAATTATTTCAATTAACATTAATTTTAATGACAAAATTTTAATTAAAAATCATTTAATTAAATATTATTTTAATTTAATTATAAATTATTTTAAAATAACTAATTAAAAATTATTTTAAAATAACTGTAATTAAAAAATATTTTTCAAAGAAAAATGATAAGAAATTACCCTCGCCCCCCCCCCCCCTCCGAATTGATTTTAATTAACAATTATTTTAATGAAAATAAATATTTAAAATAAAAAAAATTCAATTAAAATTAATTTTAATGAAAAAAATTTAAATGAAAATTATATTAATTTAATTACAAAATATTTAAAATAACTTTAATTAAAAATTATTTTAAAATAACTTTAATTAAAAAATATTTTTCAATGAATAATAATAAAAAATTGACCCCCCCCCCCGTACAGAATTTTTTTCTACTTGCGCCCCAGTGGGATTGCCGAATCCACAGACAAGAAGCTAATACAAGTGGCCGAATCCATGGAATGAAACGCAAATCCTCCTTGATTGGAGGGTTTGCGATACTCCCCAATGAACCTTGCAATTCCGGTTCCGCCTGGGCGAAACATCCCCAAGAGGGAAAAATTGCGTAGTTTGCTTTTCATTCCATGGATTCGATGGCTCGTGTAAACGCGCCTAATGTCATAAAAGAGTCCTACTTGAGGTAAAAAGAATAATAAAAAATTACAAATAATATTGATGATGACGTGTGCCTCCAGGGCATAACCTGAAAGGCAAAAGTTGTACAGTAGCTTCCATTGCGACAAGACTTTGAGCACTCATGAAGAAGGAAGTCTGACTTCTGCTCCGAGTTGGCACCACCTTCTCAAGTTAAGCACGTCGCTGGAGGGGAGGGGCATTTTTCTCCAGACAACGTGCACCCATATGGTATTGCGCTATGACCGCCCAAGCAGAACTTTCGGACCTACATATTTCACGAGCACGTTCTCCGAATATATTCTCAGGACAACACAAATATATATACGTTATCCGGGATTCGAACCCAGGCCCACTCGCGTGACAATCGAGGATCGAAACAACCTTACCGGTTGGGCTACGTTTTAAATATTAACACCTTTCTGGTTCACGACTATTCATTTCGAAATCTTTAAATGTTGGCACGACACTTAATATATGTTTTAAATTTGACTTGTCCGAACCTTTGTATACCTAGTTCCTGATCTTCCATAAGGCCCGTTAGTCCCGAGCCTATATCGGCCCCCTGAAACTTAGTAAATTGTACCCTATTTTGTAAATCTTTATTATTTTTAAAGCTATAAAATAAAGCATCAAAATAGACAAGTTCAATGAACTAAATTATTTAAATTCATGATTAATTTTCAATTTTTTTAAGCTACTTTAATTTCGATTCAGACATCAACTATTATACGAGCAATCATCATGCAAAAAAGTTTCCTTTCTGGAGTTTTTTTTATACTTTCTGTGACTATAATCGGTGAAATACTAGATCAGACACTATTAGTACCAGCGTCCCTATTAGTACCGGACCTGTTTTTTTTTCCTAAAGGCCTTATCACACGAGAGTTCGTTCGTTCAGCGACGTCCGTACGGCATATCAAAAACTGGTTATTGAAGGAGTTTTGCTGACTGAGCTTTTTCGGGTCGAGCTGAAAAAATCCGGCTCCTTTTTGCTCTTCGAACGGCTGCTCCAATCAGAACGCAGTCGTGACTTCACGGCCGAGCCTCCTCCTTGTGTTTATTTTTTTTAAATGGCCTTCCAACGCGACATGAGTGTTGTTTTAGAGAACATTAAAAAAGGAAAGGGAGTGTGGGATATCGAAATAGAAGCCTAATTAATTGACCAAATTAAAACGTTCCCATCTCTGTGGAAGTCGACCGACCCCAATTAAAAAAAAAAGACACTGAAACTGGCGATTTACGAAGAAATCGGCCACGTACGAAGTTCGCCAATACTGCGATATTACTGCTTTTAAGTTTTACACTATGTAACCCTGTTAAACTTGTGATGTCAGTGTCACGCATGACGTAGCCGTTCTCTTGAGTCTTGGTGACGTTTTGGCTGTCCCAAAAGTTGTTCGACGAGCGAACGTTCGTACCGCCTCTTTCCCCGAAGGGAGAGAATATTGTGACCTGGCTTACACGAGCGATATTGAGTGTCCATGCCAAGTGGCAAGTTCGACAATGCATGGACCTTCAAATGACTTTCCAATCAATAAAGCTTAGTACTCATTGTGTAGAAGGTGGTCGAATGAAGAGCTGAGTATATTCATGACCTACCGGACCCGTATACGAACCCGGGTCTACAGAATAATAACAGCGCCGACCACTACGCCAGAGTGATTGCGCACAATATTTTTTATATTAAGAGTTAAATAACAAATTAAAATTTTCCTTAAAATATAAAAAAAGCCTTATAATAAAAAGACCGTGTTACAGCTAGATTTTTTAAATAAAAAAATCATTCTGAGGCAAGCACAGAATCAATAAAGGTCATATAAAAAAGTGCTAATTTTTTTTATAAATAAAAGACAATAATTACTCAAAATATTATATAAATGATAATTTAATAAAGAAATAAAAATAAATAATCTTTACTAGTAAATAAGTTTATTAATAATTTATACCAATAATAGTTCATTATTATATTAGTGTGTATTAAATTGATTTCTAAAAATGCACTTAAAGTACCCCTACTCCATTGTTTGAATAAATTAATCGCAATAAAAGTGTTTCTTAGTCATAAAAATATTAATGCTTATAAAATGAAACCCAATCTCTATATATTAAAAAAATATTGTCAATAAATGTTTCAAAATTTCAAACGCTAAATATTGTCCACCTAATTTTAAATATTATTTTAAAACTCTTCTGTTGACAAAATAACATTTAAATCACGCATAAGTTTAAAAAAGGATTAATAAAAACACAAGCAAAAATACTTTGCACAAATCCCAAACTAAATGCAGAAATTTACAGTCTTGAAAATTTAATTTTAATTCAATAGGGAATTACAGCCTATTTTTGATTTTCATTTAATTGAATGTTTTTAATAGAAAAAGCAATCAGGAATCTAAATATCGAATTGAAAATTATGTTTAAAATTTATTTATTTAATTAAATTAGTTTTAAAATCATCAAAATTAACCGGAAGTGTGATACAATCAAAAATGGCCTCCGATTGGTCGAGAGTATCGTGACGTATTTAGTGCCCGTGACTGTTGTTGCGCAACTCAACTTTACTATTTTGCATTGATGTACTTGTACTTCAATTACCTTTTTTATTACTTTTTTCTCTTTATTTTTTTTTGACAATAGCAACCCTACAACAAGTTAACATGGCTTTAAACACAGACAATCAGTGTAAACAGACATCTCAATCGGAACTTTTTTTTTTCAGAGAGTCACGTGACCAGCCACCCAGTGCTTAAACTTCGAACTAGACACGTGACTGGTTGAAAACTGCGTGCGACTCCAAGGTGCGCGAGCAACTTGTACTAATTATGCGCAAACTTGGAGCGCGCTATTTTGAACAGGTTGCGGAGGAGAAGGCCCATTAAGAAAAGCGAAAATTTCACGAGTTACAAAACGTTTACAGCTGTGTTAAAATCCTCTTTTGGCGGTTAAAAATAAGCAGCTAAAAACGTTCCAAACCAGGCAAAATAGTAACATATTTTATCACTTGACCAAGGTTTTAAATTGCAAAGCGTTATCGGTTATGTTAAAGCTCCTAAATAGAGCTAAAAATAGGCAGCCAGAAACGACTACACTTGTAGCTCCCCTAGTGCTTAAACTTGTTACTACGGCTAAGGGGGTGGAGCCTTTTCGCCTCCTTCCCCTACGTAAGTGCGCAGTCTGATTAGATTCTTGTCTGTGGCTTTAAATAGCAAAAGTTGCAACTATCTTGGATTCTTTACTTGCAACTTTTTTCAGGGTTACTTGGCGAGAGTGGAATTTTTAATTGCTTTTTTGGCTTAAATTTGGTTATTTGAAAAGTTGCAAATGATAAATTCGGTTTTCTCCCTCAAGTTACCATAGCGCAAGATACACCGAATCAGAGTATTCTCGTAGACATTTGAGGCATGCGTTAATACGCTAAATCACCGTGCGTCACAGTTGAGGTGCAGTAACCGTGCGCAATGTTTTCGTTGACGCATGCACTTACAAATTGCGGTTGTTGCATTTGTTTTTGTTGCATTTGCTTTGTGGCATTTGATATTTTTGTTTCTAAAAGCACGCCTCTGTGTACAGTTAATTTTCAATATAATTCTATTGAATAGGGCTTTGAATCTGTTTTAGAATTATCACAATTCATAATCTTGTTTTTTTGTTGTTGATGTTTTGAACATTTTTGTTTTAGGGCTAATGTATTTGAATGCAGCATCTATGATGGGGAGAACTAATCACTGTAAGTTAAGGTTTATCTGTATAAAACTTAAACTTAGAACATAGGTATATAATAGAAAATAGCCACTTGATTGAATTTTAAACATGCCACCATATTTTTATTTATTAAAAAATCAAATTAATTTATAATGGCACCATATTTTTATTATTTTAGTTGATACAATTAATACCAGATTTTTGGAGTATCGAGCTTTTATACAATATGTAGATTGTAGACATGTTCTATTTTACCTTTATATCTTTAGTACAAATACATATTTTTTTGAAAATCACGTTTTCCAGCATCAATAAAGTTTTTTTTTAGCTTAGTCAATGCGCTCTGGTAGAGATTTACTGTACGGTCCCCCTTGACGAACTTTCCAAAATCCCGCCAAAAGTCCATATTTTGGCGACTTTTTTTAAAAAACCACGATTCAAAGAAAAGATCGTATGGGAATATTTCTCATGAAAACTCAACCAACGGTCCGATAGGGTTGCCGGAAAACGTCATCGGTGCGAAGTCATAGAATTCGAATCTTCAGTCGAAGTCAGACAGGACAGGTTGCCAGAAAAAATTATTTATCGCCAAATCCGAAAAAATCGAGCCAAGGGGGACCGTACAGTAAATCTGATCCCGCTCTAAAAGACAGAAAAATGCCGATTGAACCAGTCAAGGACTAAATTCCATGTTAATACAATTGACAATTGTTTCCACTCATTATTTTCATTCATCCCACTGCTCATTTTTTTTTATCTGAACATATAAGTATGAGTTGATGATAACTAGTCTAGGTAATTGCTAATTAATTACAATATGTTATCCACACTATCTTAATTTGTTCTTAATTTTTAAAAAATTCAGCTTTCGGTGGAGATCTCTATTTAAAGTTGGTCCAGGTACTTTAATTAAAATTCATTTATCATTATTAGTCATTACTTATTAAAGAAACTTATTGATGTAAAAAATTTTAAATTTCAGTGTTTAAAGTTATCTTATGACATAGAATCTGTAAATTACACAGAAGAATATCTCCTCAGTCAAAATTTCAAACATTAGACCCTCACTATTCTAAGATAATGAAATCTCCTCTGATAATAGGTAAGGGTTAAAAATTTCAATTAGTCCATAAACATTTTGATTCTGTCTGATTTTATGTGTATTCAAATGTAAGAAATGTAGATGTATCAATTTTTGGCTGAAGTATACATATATGCCCGGCAATTTTCTTGCCAATCTGGCAACCCCGCCAAATTCAGTTTAGCGGTAACATTTGGCAACGAAAATTCGGCAACCGCCAAATTGCGAAGTTTGCCACAAAAAACCTAAAATCTGCAGTTCGGCAACCTTGTCTGTTTAACTCTTTAAAATGATTACTTTTCATTGTTTTTTTCAGCACTTGCAGTAATATGGTCCACGTTTTTTATTATAGTATCAGCGTAAGATTTGCTTATTTTTCCCGATATGTAATAAATGTTTATCAAATGTTTTATTTTTAAAAAGAATCTTTTTTTTAATGCTCTTTTAATCCTTTTTTTTAATGGTGTTTGAAAAATCTTTTTAGCTACAGAAAATCTTTTCCTACTAGATGATTAGTTAATCAATTACTTAGATCGCAATAGTAATACGCAAAATAAAAAAGCAATCATGTTTTAAAACGTGTTATGATTCTTTTATTTTTTACTTGTTGATCATGAAACAAACTGTTAAATTCCGTGTTTCCCTGGTCTTTTTGGCGGACATTTTCGGTCTCGGCTATATATTTTGTAAGTATTTGTTATATATATATATCATTTCAAGATGGAAACAGACTTGGCTGACGCCATGTTTGTTGTCATTTTGGACTTGGCGACAAATGAATCATGGTAGGATTTGCCTATCATGGTACCTATTGTGGTAGGATTTGCTTATTTTTCTTAGTATGTTATGTTTTATTTTTCAAAAGGACTAATGTAATGCTTTACTTAAATCTTATTAATATTAAAATAGTACAGGGTGGTGACAGAACCAGGAAAAACTGGAAATCAGGGAATTGAAAATTTTCAAATTTTGCAAAATATCGGGGAATTTTTCCATTTTGGATTACTTAAATAGCAGGTTATGATTGTTCTTGTGATCACTACTAACATACACTTGATCAAAAGAAAATATTTTGGTTGGTCCAATTGGCGTAAACCGGAGCTACTAAAGTAAACACGTCTATTCACTCAGAGGCAAAATACTATCAATCATTATGAGACAATTCAATCTCATCAGTGGATGTCATAAAAATTTATAGGCAGCAAAATATGTAAATCAGGAAGCATTATTGGATTGGTGAGGACAACTCTTTTCTTATGAGGGGATTGCACTGGCCGGTAATCAATATTGGAAGACATCTTAGTGAAATCTAATCTTAATCCATCTTCAAATTTTAATTAAATATTTATTCTTAACTAGCAAATAAATACCTGTTCTTCGCACGGACTGAAAAAAGTTTAAATCGATCCAAGTATATGTGCCATTTAATCTGTTATAGGATAATAAGCTTATGTTACTGTCCCCGCTCGTTATAAAGTATAGAATTCCATTACTTATATTTCCTTAAGAATTCAAAATTAAAAACACGCTCTAAAATGCACTGATATTGTAATTTCCCACATAAAAACCGTTTAGCTCATTTGGCACATTTTTGCTAATTTGGTGAGGAAAAGATATAGCTACAAACACCCATTCAGCTATAGCACGATGACATTCACACAACCAACTAGCTTATAAATTATTTTAAAAAGACCAGTTTGCTCATTTGGCGCGTTTTCAGTAATAACTTGGCGAGTTGGACATAAAACCCTAATATACAGCTCTAGTGCGATGGCCTCGTCATAGTTCAGTAATAGCTTAACTATGCATTTATTGCTTCAATACGCATACATGCAGTCAACTAAACGATCAATGAAGAAATCATGAAATAAACTCGCAATACGATCCTAGAATGGTGACTGGCCGGAATTACGTCAATTATTTTTCAAATTATGAATTTAGTTTCTGAAGGTAATGGCAACAGAATAAAAAAACATTTTCAATTTTGACTATTTTCGTAAAAGCTTATTTTAATTTTTTCAGCCGATGGCAACAGGAAAAGAAAAAAATGATCAAATTTGAGTGAAAGTGGTGTAGTTTTTTCAGAAAATTCAAATTTTCTCTAAAAATAGAACATTTTGAGCTCCGAAAGTTCAAAAATCGTAACTTAAGTATGAACTATGCATTTGTGCTAAATTACAAGTCAAACAGATGTCTAGTTTATGAGTGTATAAGGAATCCAATTATCCTAAGCAATTGCAACCTAACAACCTTCGTATAATCGGACATTCGGATAATTGGAGTTAATAGGAGAAAAAGGTATATTTTAGTCAAATCAACCCAATCAAATCCAATTTTGTAGGATGTCTTAAGCTGTTTTAGTTATAGATTTTTGTCAATGACTAGTTTTTTTCTATTCAACTTATGTTACCAACTTTGTTTCACAAAAGTTTGTGCGATTTATAAACTTTTTTACTTGGCCTATTGGTTACTGTTCGTCTCTGTTGGATGTCATGCCTAGTATAATTTTTCTTTGATCGGTACAAAAAAATTACTAGTTATGACATTCAACAGAGACGAACAGTAGGTAGGGGCCTTTCGGAATTTTTTCTAACATTCGAATAATTGCCCTTTGACTGTTATTACTAATGGCTGTTTAGAAACATGGGGTTTAAAAATAAAATGATATTACGTGTTTAGAGAAAACTTTTTATAACATTCGATTTTGCAATAAATACTACATACTTCCCCCCTATATTCAGATTAATTTTCAAGCTTTTTTGCTTTAATGGCTTGAAAATTAGCATTTTCATTCAAAACTTTTCAAGGAGTATACAAACCATGTTATAACGCTATTCTCTGATCAAATGATTAACTTATTCTGATTTTCGGAAATCTTGAAAAGTTAGGTAGGTTAAATCATAATCCGGGAAGTCTTAAGTCCTGTGATGTCTGGATTAAATTTTCTGTACTGAATTGAATTGTGTGAATTGTATATTTTCTTGGTAATTGTAAAATCAGGGAATTTTTTGTGAAAGTATCAAGGAAATCATAGAAATATCAGGGAACTTTTTTTCAAGGATTTTGTAACCACCCTGTAGTAATCATACAATGTTTTAGAACGTTTAATGATTCTTTATTTGTTAATTTGTTGATCGTGAAACAAATTGTTAAATTCTGGTTATTTTTGTTAAAGATCATCGCTTCGATTGTATTAATTACATTATTCCCGGGGCTTTTTGGCGGATATTTTCGGTTTCAGCAATATATATGGTAAGTATTTGTTGTCATTTCAAGATGGCAACAGACTTGGCTGACGCCAAGTTTGTTGTCATTTTGACTTGGCAACAATTTGTGACTTGTTGCTAAAACCGGGTGCTGATGTATACTTTAACCCAATTTAACAATATTTCCTTAATAAAATCTTCCTTCAAGCAGGCAATTATTTACACTTTACAATCTTCATTTTAAGTGTGCTGTAATTCTTAAATTTATATTTTTAGATGGTTCCAAAGCTCAAATTTATGATAACATTAATTCAAAAGTTAACCAGCTCTGTTATGGATTAGATATGAATTTCATCGACCCTGTAAGTTTATTGGACTTTGTTTTTGTGTTAAATACTGACCTTAACCCCATCAAAGTCATACTCTTGTATTCTTAATATTTATATATTTTTCAAATATCCTATATTATGTTTTTCAAGAATTTTTAAACAGATTTGTTTGGTAAGTATTTAAAATTTGGCAAATATTTGCTGAGAGGCATATTAGTTTTAATGTTAAGGTTTTAAGCCTTAAAAGTAATTTTTTTTGTGTGCTATTAATGCACTAACAAGCTTTGTTATTTTTTTTGTAATTAATGAATGCATTCTAACAGTTTTAATGCAAAATGCCTAAATATTTTTGTTGTAAGAGTTTGAAAATCGTACCTGACTCTTCTGTAACTTCATTTTTTATACTACCTGTATAAAACATACATTTAAATATATGCCAGCTCTTGAATTATTATGTTATAAATGTTATTGCTTTTAAAGTTTTCCCATAAATCTTGTACTTTGTCTATACCTTATATTCTTACTTAATAACGATACTTTTTCAACTTATAACACAATGTTTTTATCTTGCAGTCTGCAGTTGCATTGAAAGTTACGAATGGTTTAGTTAACAATATCAAAACCTCTGATGTTGAAAATTTGGCTGCGGAAATCTGTGCAGCAATGACCACTAAGCACCCAGACTATGCTATACTTGCTGCTCGATTTTGCTGTTGCAGTCTTCATAGAGAAACTGAGGAATGTTTTAGCAGTAAGTATTTTTCTTTTATGGATCTTTTACAGTTTGGGATAGGCAAAGAATCAATAAATTTTCTTAAGAGGGAATGAACGCAGGTTTCCAAATCAAAGTGCCTCTGTTAATCCAATGAAAAAAAAATTAAGCCAAAGTTCCCCGGTTGCATTGAATATTTTTGCAGATGTTTTTTTGTGATTTACCTATATTCCCACTTTTTAAAATTGGTTCGATTATTTTGTTGAAAACTTACTTATTGGAAACTAAAAAAAATATATATATATTATCGAGCCATGTAAGTTAAGCTACATTTATCTTTATCATATAAAAAAGTTAGTAAAAATATTCAAAACAGCCGGAGTTATGTGTCTTAGAAATTTTTTTCTTTGTTAGATTAACACAGAGGTACTTTGGTTTGGATACCCATGTCCCTTCCCCTTTAAGAAAAAATATTAATACTATTATTCTCCAGAAAAAGTCTGTGCAAGTGTATGTAAATAAAAGTTGGAAGAGCTTAGTTAAACTAATAAGCCCAAAATAACTTTTTATTTAAGTTTATGGGTTCATTTAAGATAAAATTTTTAAATCAACCTGAAACCTGATCTGTTTAAAACCTATTATAATCTTCTCAGCCCTTATAATCCTAAATTATTTAAGTTGCTTGTTTAGAGTGATAATTTTCACGGTGTCTTGCTTTACAAGCACCCATGTGCAGCTCTAGTGTGAAATGTATACAATAAAAACCTTTAAATCATTATTATGCAGTTCAAATATATATATGGTAACTGTTTTATTAGAGTTAACTGGAAGAAACAACTGGTAATTTGTGATCTATGGATTATAGGTGTCATCACAGAATTATATACCATGACAAATGCTAAGACTGGAAAACATACTCCCATGATAGCAAGCAATATATATAAATTGGTTATGGACAATGCTGAAGTAAGAAGAATTTTTGTTTTAAATAGTAAAATAATTTCAAATTTTTTTTTTGCCTTAAGATGAATAATTCAAAGGACCAATTTATTTAAGTTCAGATTTTTGAAAATGTGTGCAAATCAGTTTCATGTGCTGTGTCAGAGAAACAAACTTATTGTTTTAATTTGGAACTATTTTTTAACCATTAAAAATATCTTTTATGGTATCTTGGAGAGTTTAAGAACAAAAATAGGTGTCAACTTTATGTCTTATTTATTACCAGTGTTATGTAATTTTTCAACTATTCATATTTAAATTGCTTTAGTTTTTTTGAAAATTTGTTTTACATTAAAATTTCTTTATGACGAATATCATTACAACGAAATATCCAGTATAGCGACATATATCCCCACTCCCTTTTGAAATCCCATAAGAATAACAGCTTAAAATTTCCATTTTAATGAAATTACTAAAACTCAAAAGTTACATTATAACGAAGGATTTTTTTGTTTTTTCCCCCACCCTACTGGGTTTGAACTGTTCGGATTGTTAACCTCACAACAGAACCTCAAACGTGTTAGGTTTAGAAAATCGATCCTCCCCCCGTTTCCTAGAAAACCAAGCGAAGGGATAGGGGAAGAAAGTCATTTCGAGGCTCGAATAGTAAATAGACCGACAATAATGGTTTGTTCCATACTCAAACTTTGCAACCATAGGGAAAAGGGTGGACTCATTCGTTCTTCATTTTACTTCACTTCTATTCTCTGTAGTGTTGGTTGTGTTTGTCTTTGTCTCATTCTAGAAATGGCAGCCACCAAAGAGAACAGTTTTCCTTAGAGGCAAAGATGACCATAATAACGGATGCTGATAAAGGATTAAAAAAAAACAGATGTTGCAAAAAAATTATCTCTCCTTCAACTTTATCAACCTTTTTGAGAGACCTAATTAAATAGAGGTGCAATTGTAGTTGTCGGTGATTGGGCTGAGTAGAAAAAGAATATTGACTGCACAGTTTCAAGATGTGGACACAGCCATCTTCAAACTTTAAATATTTAGTTATATTATTTAGTACTTGTTTATTGAAAGTATAAATATTATAACTTGTCTATTAATGAAATTGTTGCATATTTTTGAGTTTTGTAGCATTTCAAATTTTACAAAATGTTATTTTTTAAATGCAATTCTGTTTTAACGAAAAATCCACTATAACGAAGAACTTTTCTGTCCCTTGGAATTCGTTGTAACGGAACTTTACTGTTTCTTTTTAGAGGTTAAATTCAGCCATAGTTCATGAAAGAGATTTCAATTACAGCTATTTTGGATTTAAGGTTGGTTGTTGTTAAAATTTATGCCTTTTTGTTTATAAATTAGTGTTTAATACTTAGTATTTAAATTATTAACTTAAAATAAGTGAAGGATAAATTTGGTACCATGATAATAAAATTAGTTAACTAGTTCTAAGTTCTACTAATTCTGCTAGTTAGACTACGTTTTTATTTACATATGTTGTTGTAAAATTAATTTTGCTGTTTCCTTTAAAAATGAAAAAAAAAATTAAGAATTTATATTACAAAAAATAAAGCATTTATTTATATTTTTTTGTATAAAATATATTTAAAATTAGTTTTTTTTATGCGTAGACCTTGGAAAGATCATACTTACTTAAGAAAAATGGCAAAAGTAAGCATTCTAAATTTATTGTTTTGACTGTTGTAACAAAATTACAGACAAATTGTAACAATTTTTTTTAAAGTACAACTGTAACTTAATATCTTACATTTTAACTGCCTTTCTCTTTTCTTTTGTTAAATTAACTGTTAAAAGAGACGATGAATTCTAAATAAAAGTCAATTTCAAGAAATTTAAATGTTTACTATAATTTTATATCATTTTATGGGTAATTTTACCACTTGATACCTTTTTATAAACCTAAATTTTAGGAAACATGTTTTTTTAATTAAGATTTTAGAAACTGTTAAATTGTTAACCTCCTGTTCACCTTGAGAATCCTTCAGGATTTATTATTTTAAGGCATGGCGATTGCTTTTTTAGGGTGTTTTTTTATCACTGTTGTACAACTGAAATATATTGCACGATATATTGTTTGCGATTCAATCATTTTTAATATATTATTTATCTTCAGTAAGTTGATATTTTTCTTAGCCATTCCCCCCCCCCCCCCCCCTTATAATTGACTCTTTACTTTTAGATAAGTGTAAATATGTATTGAATTTTTTTCAATGAATTGTGAGCTGAAATATGTAAATTTTTATAAAGATTATTTTGTGGAACGTTTCATTATTAATAGAAGTTTTCAAAACTGAAGGGATTTATCCAAAGTTGAAGTTTTTTAAAAAACTATTTATGTATGGCTAACCTATGTTGAAAAGAAAGTGTTTCTAAGATCGTTACAAAAATGTCCTTGATTCAAAAGTTTTATTTGAAATGTATGCAATTTTTAAAGGATTTGTTTTCTACAAATATTAACACATAAGTTTTTGTGTTACAAGTATATAAAAATTAACCGTCTGACATTTTAAAATAGTTATTGAGCGGCCTCAGCATATGTTAATGCGAGTATCTGTTGGTATACATAGTGAAGACATTGATGCAGCTATTGAAACCTACAATTTGATGTCCGAAAAGTGGTTCACACATGCCTCTCCAACTTTGTTTAATTCTGGGACTGTACTCCCTCAGTTATCCAGGCAAGTATAGTAAAGTAGAATGATATAAATTTCACTTCTATTTTTACTGCAAAAAAATTACATCTTTATTCTTTGATCTTCAAACTAATTTAGCTTCCGATATAGACTAAGTAAATTTGCGAAAGAAAATGAATGAAAATGGTTAATTTTGGCGTTTAAAAGTTTAAATTAGAACTCGCTAAAGCTTTGAAAGCTTTTAAAAGTAAGTTGAGCGCAAATGTTGTGCTTACCAGAAAACACTATTTACAGAGTTTGCTGTTCTCATTGTAGTGTTCGTTAGTCGTTATTTGGAAGCAGTCTAAATGGCAGATTGTGAAACAAACTTATTGTGTTTTATCGATTGTGTTTTGTTTGACAAGTATTTCATAACTTTTTGTAATAGTTCATTTTCCATTTGAAATATTTAGTTACTTTAATATGAAATTGCATGTACATAATTGTTGAAAAATTTTATATTGGAGACAAAGAATCGATTTTCAAAAATAAATGAGTTACCTCTTGTATATAAGAGTTAACTATAAGATATTTGATTATATATAAGATTTTTGAAATACAATCTTTTTCAATGTTATTTTGGGCCCAAAATCGGTAATTTTTAGAGAATTTAGAATTTAAACCATTAATTTAATAAAATATGTGTACCATTTTCGCACAACACATCATTGATACTTTAATAGTTAAAATTAAAAATAACTATTTTGCAGCTGCTTTTTGCTGACTATGGAGGAGGATAGCCTAGATGGGATCTACAACACACTTAAACATTGTGCCCTCATATCAAAGCATGCTGGAGGCATTGGATTGAATGTGCACAATATCAGGGCAAAAGGAAGCTATATCAGAGGGGTTAGTGATTATTTTTTGTGTTAATGTTATAATCTCTATTGAATTTAATTACTTTATTTTATATGTAGTGTTGCAATATATTTAAAAAGTAAATTTTTGGTTAAACTAGTAGTTACTTGTTTTAAAATTGGTAACTTTAAGTATATTTTAAATAGTTTATTACTATAATTTTTTTTATCTTATGTTTTTAGACCAATGGTACTTCAAGTGGCCTTATTCCCATGTTAAGGGTTTTTAATAACACAGCTAGATATGTTGGTCAAGGAGGTAGCAAAGTAGGTTATTTTTTGTTTGAATATATTAAGGATGTATTAACCAAAAAACAATCAACAACATTAAAAAAACATTTTAAATTTCTATTCAAAACTTAAATATTTTACTTAATTTTTTTTCTTTACATAGTTTTTTCTTCTGCTCCATAGTTTTGGGACCAACACTATTCATTATGTACAATTCAGCTGATCTTCAATTTTTTTTTGTTTCCCCCTTTTTGATTATCAATTATTTTTAGTATATAAGGGACATTAATTTAATTTAACCATTGATTAAGGTAGGAATTTTCAACTATTTTCTGGGTACATCTCCTAAAGATGTTTTACAAATTATAAATTTAACCCCTTTGCTGTTATGACTCTGCTAGTGGTGCTAATCTATGTGGAGCTATTTCGTAATGTTTTGCAACAAGATTTTATTAAGTTATCTTTCCACTGAAAGAATTTAATTTATAAGGGACTCCACACCATTAACAAAAATAATAGAACTTTATGATTGCGACCACAGTTTTATAGATAGTTTATTAAACTTTTAGGTTTTACATCAGTGTATGTAGTATTGTTTCAAAAGCATAGTTAGTTGTGATTGGAAATAGTTATATAAATTCAACAAATTGTTAATCTGCAAGAGCGACACATATTTTTATAAAATTGCTCTTCAGAGTGGCTTCTTGTTCTGCAACTGACTTTCACTTTTTAGGAGTTTCTGCTTTTGGGTAGATTAATAAGTTTGATAAGACATTTATAAAACTCGATACAATCTCTTAACCTATTTCTACTCGTACTAATATCAGCATTGTTTTTATTACAGCGTCCTGCTGCTTTTGCAATCTATCTGGAACCGTGGCATGCAGACATCTATGACTTTTTAGAATTAAAGAAAAATGCTGGCGCAGAAGAGCATCGCGCCAGAGACATGTTTTACGCTCTGTGGGTCCCTGATTTCTTCATGCATCGTATCGAGCATGATGGTGTCTGGAGTCTCATGTGTCCGGATGAGTGTCCAGGATTGCATGATTGTTGGGGGGAGGACTTTGTGAAGCTGTATGAAAAGTAAGATTATCTCTTCACGAAGAGTTTTGATCTCTCCAGACTAGGTAGTTCGCCTTTAATATTTTATACAGACCTGCCAATTCTCTGGATTTAACCTGGCAATACCCGATTTTTAACCATTTCTGGATTTTCAGGGAAAATGCTAAATTGCCTTAGTTTTGAAGGAGTTTAGAAATTCGGAAATGTTTATTTCGTTTTTATAATAAATATATTGGTTACTTGAATGATGGACTTTGAAATAGTTGAAACATTGAAATAGTTTTTAGGGTGAAGTATGCAAACATCTATTCTTCATCGCTGGAAGTGGTCATCACTCAATATTCTTTTTTTTAAAGGAGATGCATTTTAACATGTTAGTAATTAGTTAGTTGTTAGTAAATATCATACACAAATCTTGTTTGTAATCTATTGTTTTTGGAGAGTTACTAGTTCTCATCTACAAGTTTGAATGTGGTTTTATAAATATTTGTTTTTCTTCCTTCCAGATATGAAAAAGAAAATAAATACAAGAAGCAAGTTAAGGCCAGAGATCTTTGGTTTGAAATTGTTGAATCCCAAATTGAAACAGGAACACCATACATGATGTACAAGGACACATGCAATCTCAAGTCCAACTAAAAGAACTTAGGAACTATCAAATGCAGCAACTTGTGTACTGAAGTTGTTCAATACAGTTCTGCTAATGAGGTTAGTTTTGACTTAGTTAAATTCGTTTGGAAATATTTTTACTTTTTTAAAGTGTTAGAAATAAGTATTTTTATGGAAATGACTCAATTTCAATACTTACAATCATTTTTTCCTTTTAGATAGCTGTCTGCAATTTAGCATCTATTGCTCTTAATCGCTTTGTGAAGGACCAAACTTTTAATTTTGAAAAGTTAAGACATGTAACCAAAGTAGTTACACACAATCTGAACAAAGTGATTGATATCTCCTATTATCCTGTTCCTGAGGTAATCATTGCTACTTTATTAAAAACTACCTTTTAAATAGAATAAATATAATAATTAAGTATAATTTATCAAAAAATCAGATTCTGTGTTATTATATCATACTACAAATTTTCGTTCGATGGCGCTTTTTGGCCAATGCGATAGTTACTGATTGTTAAAATATATATAATCGGCCAATGAAAAAAAATCAAACACAAAATTTTGTTATCTAAATCTCTTTTATTATGGGAAAACAACCCAAAAAATACGATTTGCCGGACCGGGCTTTATCACCTTTCAAACTTTAAAGTAATAAAATATTGAAAGGTTTGATTGACTGAAATCTGTCCGGAACTATGTAGATTTAAAAGATTTCTAAACATAGTTAGTAATGAATGCCGCATATACTTCTTAGGCTATGTCCTGACTACGCCACAAAGGCAACAAATGCCACAAAGGCAACAAAACTTGGCGACTTGGCAGAGTCAACCACCATGCTATTGCATTGCTTGGTGCGCTTGGCGGTCGCCAAATTTTGTTGCGTTTGTTGCCTTTGTGGCGTTTGATGTCGTAGTGAGGACATAGCCTTCGAGGTCAAGTAATTTTAGAAAATGTAGTGCCCTAAAAAATAGGGGACGAATTTTGCACAACACAACTTTTTCACCATTCTCGGTCTACATCAATGAAAACTAAACTTAAATTTTTTTTAATTTTAATAATAAAGATGAAAAATTTAATTAAAATTGGAAAAATAATTAAGATTCATTTACACTAATAGTTCTTCAAATATCGGCTAACCCAACTGCCAGTGCAATCCAACAATGCTTGCTGATTAACTTATTTTACTACCTAGTAATTTTCTCGAAATTTACTGATGACGTCGCGTGGCACGTAATGATTGACAGTTCTCTGGTTTTGCATTATTGGAAGGGTCTCGTTTTACTTTTGTAGCTCCGGTTCAGGTTAAGTATGATCAACCTGAACATTTCTTCTATTGCTTCTAATCAATTATCCGTGAATCGTTACCATGTGATAGCAAGAAAAGCTTAAATGTTTAAAAATAAAATTGAGTGTTTTGAAGCTTTTTTTAGACATTTTTTGTACTTTGGCCTAATGCGGATTTTATACAGGTTTTACTTTTAACAAAAAAAAGATGTTTATCTATTCAGATTTTATGATTTTAGTAATTTCTATTCCTTGAATTTTTCTGGAAAAGTATTTGAAGAGTGCTTGAACTTTTTTCCTAATAAGTTATTGAACAGTGTAAAACTTTTAAAAATGCTTTCCTTGTGGATCGGTAACCGTATGCAGTTATTTGAGGTTTTATGTTGTGCTCTGTTTTTATTAAAATCCTTTTTTTATATCTTATGTTTTTTTAAATCCAATATATTCCTAATTTGTCACTTTGATCTCTGCCCTTTCAAACCCCATAATTGAAATGGTAAGGTTTTCAACATTTCAATGTTGGCAAGTATTTAATCAAGATGTTGTACAAAATATTTTTTCCCATAAGTACTTTATATATTTAATTTACATTAAGCATATACTTATTCAGTAACGTAGAAATTTTATTTGCTGTTTGAAGGGGAAATGTTATATTATATTTCTAAAATTGTAACGAAGAACGCTAGGTCGGTATTTTCTTCTTTTTAAAGTTCAGTCTTGTAAATTTTGAAGAATGGCACCCATGAATTTGTTTCGCATTTAAGAATTTTTGGGATCCTTCTTATGATGATGTTTTTATGTTGCAGGCAGGGAAATCAAATAAAAGGCATCGTCCAATTGGCATAGGAGTTCAGGGACTGGCCGATGCTTTCATTCTCATGAGGCTACCTTTTGACAGCCCCGAGGCTCAGAGGTTGAATGTGGAGATATTCGAGACCATTTATTATGCCGCCCTTGAAGCTAGTTGCGAATTGGCCGAAACGTATGGAGCTTATGAAACTTTCTGTGGATCTCCAGCGTCAGAAGGGGTAGAAAATAAATTTGTTACTTAAATGAATAACAGTTTCCTATTTGTAATATGTTGAAGCTGACAGTTTTTGATAATTGCTTTTTTAATTTTCAAGTTCTAAAGTTTGAGGATGATGTTCTGTGATACATTTTATTCTCTACAAGTTATTAGACATGATATATTCAGACATGTGATTCTTCCGCCAATTGGCGGAAATCCGCCAATTCGTTTGGAAAAATTAAAATTTCGAAAAACCGCCAATTCGCTTTGCAAAATAAAAAATTCCGCTAAAAATTTCTCGTCCCCGTACGCGACGATCCATACAAATCCAATACATCCATTTTCAAATACGGAACCGTGAAGGAAATATTTTTCTGTAAAGCCCTGCTGCCATAGAGTTAAGAAATGTATGAACTAAGAATGTTATGTATGTAATGTATGTTAAGAATGTTAACTATATCTGCTGAACCTGCTCCGAATTTACACTTTGCACAATTGAAAACTTAACGTTACGGTTCGGCGCCAAGTGAACACTGCCGCCGCGACATCCCGCAAAATATGTGGGATGCCGTGTGATTCCAATTACGTTTTCTGACCTGCCAACCCTACGGATTTAACCCAACTGGTTTATTACCGTTTTGTTCCACAGCAGTAACAATTGCCGGATTTTCAAAGAGGTTAGAAATTCACAAATTCTTTCCGGGTTATGGGTTAACTACCCAAATTTTCCACAATTCCGAATATCGGAATGAGTTTATTGGATTCTACGTGATCTGCGAATCCGCCCTAGTATATAAATATACAGATATACAAATATAGTATATATTCCATATATAGGTAGATAAATTTCGGGCAAATATAACGCCTGCAAAAAGGGGGGTCAGCTTTTACAGAGAGAAACCTCAAATTTTCCACAACATTAACACCTCCGAAAAAACTGTTTCCTCTATTATTGGTCTATATCAATTAAAACTAAACTTAAATTTCAATAAACAGCAAATTTAAATAATAAATTTGAATAATAAAATACAAAATTTGATTAAAATGCAAAGATTAATTAAGATTAGATTACTTTGAGACGTCTTCGAATATCGGTTACCGGCTAGTGCAATCCAATATTGCTTCCTGATTTACTTATTTCGCTGCCTAGTAATTTTCACGAAATCCACCGATGAGGTTGCATTGCCTCATAATGATTGACAGGTTTTTTTTTGCCTCTGAGTGATCGGAAGAGCGGCTCGTTACTTTTGTAGCTCCGGTTCAGGCTAATCGGATCGACCGAAATATTTTCTTCTGATCAAGTGCTCGTGAGGCGTGATCACAAGAACAGCTTGAATTTTAAAAGATTTTTTACTTTTATTTTTGCATTTTTCCTACTTCGGCTTACACTGGGGTTTCTGATTTTAGACAGATTTAAGTAAAAAAAAAATGGAGGTTTGGAAATTTTGTGGATTATCGCCGAAATTCAAAAGTGTCGGGATTATGGTTGTCTGAAATCGTGGTTATATACTGTATTTTCTTTTCATAATAAGTTATATCAGTTGCTAGATTTATAGGCTTAACATAAAAATAAGTTTTTAGAGCTAGTATTCAAATATTTACTGGAAGCATAGGGAATGAAATTTGCATTCCACCATTGCAATCTGCCGCATCGTGAAAAAACGTCACCGGATCAGGGATGCAAAATATGTCCGATCCTAGATCGGAGGAAATTTTAGCCATCTGGGGAAATTTTGTGGAAAATATTCAATTGCTTTCGATTTTAACACAATGTATTACAAAATTCCCTGACCAGTTGTTCGTTTTCTGTTTTAAAACCTACCGTTAATTTACTTTTTCGTTCCAATAAACAAACAAGTAGGTTTGTAACAGAATCTGTCACTTAACTCGCTTCCACATATTTGTGTTTAACAGGAAAAAACGCGCCAAACACATTAATTCTATATTTAACATTTACAAGCTAAATTTGGCTAGTTTCATTTATTTTATTTTGAAAATTCAATAATTATTACTTATCGTTTGCAAAAATTAATTTATATTTTAAAGAATAAATATGTCATATTCCTCGCTTTTAAATAGAATGAAAACATTTCATATCACCATACAAGGATTCCGTAGTGAAATATATTTGACGTCATTTCAAACTGATCGATGTTGCAAAAATAAATTTATTTTAATTTATTGTCTAAAAGAATTAAAGTTTCTCGAGCGATTGTTGCGAATGGCAAATGTGATTTAATTCTAATAAAAACAGGGCCTTTAGCTATTTGTAATTCAAACTTTTAAACGCCAAAATTAACTATTTTCATTAATCTTCTTTCTCAGATTTAATAATTAGACTTTATCGTTTGCTAAATTTGTTTGAAGTTCGAAGAATAATTATGTAATCTTTTTTAATAAATATTTTTGTCGCCACAATTTCCCATTTACATTTCTTTCGAAAATTCACTTATTTATAATTTGTTAAATTAATTTACAGTTCAAAAAATTTATAATTTGTACAATTGATGCTTTAAAAATAAAAGCGAAACTTAGCATATTTTTTTTTATGTTAAGTTAGAATTCTCTATGCATCTTTCTACATACATATATATAGAACCATTAAAAGAACTCTATTGTGATAATACAACAATCCAAACCGAATTATATCACATAAATAAATATTTTTTCAAAAGTGTATTTTTATTTTAACAAAAGTTTCTCGTACGTTTAACGAAATGGCAACAGTGAAAATATTGAATAAAAATGGAATTTGCATGTTATTTCAATGTAGATTAAATTTTTAGTTATTTAAATTTTAAATAAGCTTCTAGTTTAAATTTTTTAATGAAATTTGGCATGTAGCCTAATCTGATTTTTTGCTTCAAAATGACGTATCCCACTTGTCTGTGGGACTTGTGGATGACAACAGTGAAAATATGAATAAAAATAGAATTTGCATGTTATTTCAATGTAGATAAAAAAAATTTAGTTATTTAAATTTTAAATAAACTTCTAATTTAAATTTTTTAATGAAATTTGGAATGTAGCCTAATCTGATTTTTTGCTTTAAAATGACGTATCCCACTTGTCTGTGGGACTTGTGGTTGTTTCTGTGAAAGTGGGTGACAGACGGACGGACAGACAGACGGACTGAACGATTATAAAACCTTCCACTTTTTACGTTATAAACGTAATGTGGAAGCTAAAATAGCGTACCGCTTTTGTCTCCTAAATTCAGCATGTCATCGGGCGTTGATCGCATCCGTACGCCACCCCCCCCCCCCCCCCCCCCCCTATGTCAAATAGCGTAGCCATCGCCAGCTACTGTACAGATTGTCGAAACCAGGGTTTGATTTAAGTGGTATCGCAATTTGCGATGCAAATTCACCGAAACAACGATAAAAATAATCAACCGATTCGCTACAACTGCAATGCACTTTTTTTTAAAACGATTTTTACTTTTTCTTCGCACCGTACCATTTTTACGGTGCCCGTAATTAGGTGAAACTAAACTTAAATTTCAATAAACTACAGGTTAAAATAACAGATTTTAATAATGAAGTTAAAAATTTCAATCAAAGTGGGAAGATGAATTAAGATGAGGTTACACTAAAAATGTCTTCAAATCTCGGCCAGCCAGTGCAATCTCCCATTAGAAGAGGAGTCCAATAATGCTTTCCTGATTTGCTAATTTAGCTGCCTAGTAATTTTCACGAAATCTACCGGTGACGTCACATTGCCTCAGAATGATTGACAGTTCTCTGGCTCTGCGTGATCGGAAGAGTATCTCGTTACTTTTGTAGCTCCAGTTCAGGCCAAGTCGGACGACCAGGATATTTTTTCTGATCAAGTGTCCTACTCGCGGCGTCCTTGAGTAGTGATCACAAGAACAGCATTAATGTTAAAATACTTTTTGTTTTACATTTGAACCTTTTTTCTACTTCGGCATATAATGGGGTTTCTGATTTTAGATAATTTATAGGTTTTTTTCTTTTTTATATTGGTGTATACACGTTTTATATATTTAGGTTTTATGTTGCTAGTAAATTTCTAGTCCTTGAATTTTTCTGGAAAAGTGCTTGAATTTTTTTTCTTAACAATTACGACCAAAAGTTGAGGATTTCAATCCCAAAAAGGCTGTCAAGATTATTTTTTTTTTTTTTGCGAAACCTGGTGCTTAAATTTCCAGCCTTATGAAACTGTCAAACGGCCCAAACTTGAAAGTAATATACCAAATGAATGAACAGCAAAACATGTTCATAGATAAATCTGACGAATATGACCCCCTTCCCAAACACCATAAATAAAAGAAAATGTACTTGTTTTAAAGTATTTAATAAGATATTAAAAGTACATTTAGTAGTATAATATTATATAATTATTTAAAATTTATCTTGTGATAATTGTTAAAATTTATCGGTCACGCTTAGTTCAGCTTTTTTGGTTTTTCAAACCAAGCATTTGGTTTGGATTTCAGCTCTTTTGTTCAACAAGCACTAACATCCCTGTATATCGTAAAATTTTCTATGCCTAAGGTAATACAGAATTTATGTTAAGTCTATAACATATAGTAAAATTTTGGGGGAAATTTTTCAAACGGATTGGGGGAAATGTTGGGAGTAAAAACATATTCTGCACCGGATATTCGAAAATGTTAGTAATTTCTATTAATAATTCGATATTTAGCCGATTTAAATGACGAGCTTGATTGATATTAAAATAATTTTTAAGGAGAAATATTTGAATACCTATTGGATGCAGAGAGATTGAAATTTTGCCGCTTCTCTTTCTAAAACGTAACCCGGTGATTCACAGATATAATTTGGCTTTCTTTTATAATTTTTTTTCTGTTATTAGTATGTTAAAAGTCATAACGATAAACATAAAAAAATATAAAATTTGTGCAGAAATGGTTGGCAAGTGTGCGTTTTATCCTACCAAAAGTGATTTCCTAGCTTTCACCCATTCTTGTATCCGGGTCGATAATACATGTTATTTTTTCCAATATGTGATTTTATTAGAAATAAGTGAATTTTATAAAATAAGAGGCGAAATTGAGCTAATAGCTATTATGGTTATCTGTCATAATGAACAAAATTCAGCTATTTTTTTTCAGCCAATTTTTTCTTTGAGCAATCACATGTCTGTATATTTCAGCAAATTGGATGCAATCTCGAAAAAATATTTATAAACTACTATGCATAGTAGTAAAGTTATTGGAAGTAAAGAAGTGTACATTATGTCTAATCAAAAATCTAAATTAACGATTGGGTGATAGCATTTTTGGGTTCAGATATATTCATTTGGGAGTATAAACGGCATGTTTATATATTCAGCTTTTATGTTGTCATAGAGTAGTTTCTAATTGAATTTTTTTGAAAAAGGCCTAGAATAGTACTTGGAAAGGGCTTGAATTTTCCACCTTAACAAGTGCATGAACCTTGCTTTAGAGAGAAAAAAACACAATATAAATTTTTTTAATATTTTGTAAGTGACGTACGGGATATTATAGTGCCTCTCTAAAGTTTGTTTTGTGTTTCTGTAAAATTGTTTTTTTTTTAAACTGTATAAGATTTTTTTTAATTGGCATAACTTCAGTGTGCAATGTTACTGAACTTTTTTTATCAGTGTCTTCATCTGACTGAGTTGCATAATAGAAGGTTTAAGGTAAAAGTTCTATCATCTTCTCCTTTCTGTCCTTTATTCAGTAGAAAAATAGCATTTTTATGCTGTTGCAGTTTATGCTAAGCTGTCTAATGAAACTTTTTTGGCTTCAAAACAAATTGAACATGAAATCGCAGAATTGCCGAAACAATTGTGACCCTTTTTAAAAATTTATTTTTATGCTTAAATAACATTTTGCTTTATTGAATGCCATTGTAAGTTTTAACTGTCTAACAGTTTTTGCACATTAAAATTACAATGTTAGTGATTTGTTAATGTGCTTTCATTTTACTGTAGTTTGTTAGTTATTGTTGCTTTAGTTATTAATTACATTAGTGTCTTACTACTATATTTTATAATAATCATTAAAAAGTTATTGGAAGTAAAGACGTGTATATTATGTCTAAACTCTAAATTAACGATTGGGTTGCAGCATTTTTGGGTTCAGATATATTCATTAAATATTTGATTTGTTTAGGAGATCTTATTTTGCTAGTCAGACAATCAAAAAGAACCTTTAATGATTGTGAATTTAATATTAATTAAATGGTTTTAATTAGTATAAATTAATATGCATTGGTTCTTTTTCATTATTTAATGTGTCAATTAAAACTCTTTATAGATACTTCAATACGATCTGTGGAATGTTACTCCTTCAGAAAGATGGGATTGGACAGCATTAAAAGATAAAATTAAAAAGTAATTAATGGTTGAATAGTATCTTTACTTTCTGTCTAAGGATTATTGTTCATAGATATTGTAACAGAATTTGACTGTATTTAAAATAACAACTCGTTTACAATACCAGAAATGTTTACCAGACCATTTTTATAAAATTTTACTTGATTTGCTACACTTAATATTCAACCTTGTTTTATTAACGTTGCTTGTTTATAATGTAGGTGGTATACTACATGAGAGTGAAATAAATCACAAGTTGTCGAAAAGGACTGTAGTAAATTGAATTTATGTAAGACGATGCTCGTCCGCCATTGCTTTGGCGAGATACGAATGTTAGAATAGAATAATTATATAATAAAACAAAAATAGAAGATAGGAACAATAATGAAATGCAACCGTGCAGGGTTGCAGTGAAGCTAGAACTCCGCCAAGGCGGGACACAACTGCACCAAGAGGTGATCGTTTTGAGAGGCGATGCTGAACATATAACATGCTAAACATTGTGGTCCCTTGAATGTTGCTATAACATAATTTTTTTGTATTCTGGAAAATTAATGTAAAAACTTGTTTCAGGTATGGTTTAAGGAATAGTTTGTTGGTGGCTCCCATGCCAACAGCATCAACTGCACAAATTTTTGGTAATAATGAATCCTTTGAGCCTTATACAAGCAACATATATTCTCGGCGAGTTTTATCAGGTGAATTTCAGGTAATCAAAAATATTCATATTTTAAAGTTTATTTTAAATTTTACAGCTAATTGCCAATTAAAAAAATATTTCCTACGGTTTCAGAGTCTTTTAGCCTTATTTTAGAAGTCCTAAAAACAATTCTGGATTTTATACTTGATCGAATATCACAAGTTATCTTTTTTTTAATCTCAAAAAGCATTAAATATTCTATGATTACTTACGTCTATTAACTGCATTTTTTAGTTTCAATGGTTAATAATTCAGCTCTTCAAAATATATAGTTAATAACAATCAATTGCATTTTTGGCTTGGTAATTAATTTGAACAAAAAAAAATATAGTCTTCAAGTTATATCTGTGTAACTGTAAATTAAACAATTAAATTAATATTCTGAATATTAGACCATTAGTTTTTTACGCACTGTATGTTTCTAGGTTGTTAATCATCATTTATTAAAAGATTTAACTCTTTTTGGTTTATGGCACGAAAATATGAAAAATCGTATAATTGCCAATCATGGTTCCATACAGGTATGTTTTTGTATCTATTGATTTTTGTAGTTCTTAGAATGTATTATTTTTATAAAATTTTATTTCATATTTCAGTTATTCCAAACTGTCTACGTGAACCTTGTTCTTTTCTGCAGGGTTGCCACGCACCAGGAAAACATGAAAGTGTCAGGGAAAATTAAAATGGCCTCTAAAAGTCAGGGAAAATCCAAAATCTTCCGATTTTCTGGGAAAGTCGGGGAATTTTTCTTTTCCATGGATTTTTCTAATTTTTTTTCAATGTGTATTCGAGTTTTTGCGGATTTTATTCTGATTTTCACACCAAATTCGCCACAAACCATCAAAGTAGTTTCCGACAATTACCTGTTCTATGAAGAAACTTGCTTCCCCTCTTATCCCCCCGCCTCTTCGCTCCAAGGACCATCGCTTTTGTCCCAATCGTCTTATAGTATTTTCTTGTACCGGTGCTAATCATCTACTTTGACCCGAAGGTCTCAAAGTATTTATCGAAGATGGCTCGGGGGGAACATAGGGTCTCGGGTTCTTGCAGGCATGAGAATTTTCTGCTGTTCCCGATTTTTCTGAACATTTCGGATTTTTTTCTTTGGCTTTAGTATGTGCTTCTGATGTAAGCCGATGTTTATTTTTTTTATAGGAAAAATAAAAACAGAATTTTTGAACCCCAAATTTTTTCCCTATATGTGCTTGCGCTCAAATGAGATCGTAACGGTGTTTTTGTCAAGAGGTGTTAAGATTACCTTGAAATATTTGCTAGTTTTCAGCATAAACGCAGTAATATTTTTATAATATAGGTTCAGGATGGATCGTTCAACCAAACTTCAACACATCATAATATTTGGAGTTCCCGGTGAAATTGCAGTGCATAGTTTGTACTTTCCTTGAAACCTGCTTGAGTCTTAAAAAAAAGTTCATTTACCCTTAAAAACGCTTGGGAAAAAAAAATCTGTACTATTTATTGCAAAATCGGATCATATAAAAAACTTTCTGATCGTAATTTCCGAAATATGTGATGACTGAAACACATCACGTTTTGTTTGATTCCTCTATTCTTGGTCTATATTAATGAAAACTAAACTTAAATTTCATTAAAAAACAAGTTAAATTTATAAATGTTAACATTAAAGGTAAAAATATATATTTAAAATTTGATGATGAATTAAGATGAGTCTCCAAATACCGGTCAACGACCAGTGCAATCCTCATTAGAAGAGTAACCAGTTTAACCGAATAAAAAATCTGCAGCACAATAATGCCTCTTGATTTGCTTATTTGCTGCCTAGTAGCTCTGGCTCAGGCCAAGTAGGATCAACCTGATTCTTCTAACTTAGGAGTGTCCTTGACCTTGTGTCGGCAAGAACAGCTTGAATATTAAGAATTTTTTTTTTAATGTTTGAAACTTTTTTAGGCGTGACTTCTCAGGGTGTCTAGCAGTTGTCAATTTTATAATTTCGGAATTTATGGATTTTCAATAAGTCGTTAATTGCAATTTGTGATGATAGATCTTCTTGGTTTTAGAGATTTTTCGTGCGCAAATGGTCTACGAAGCGCCGAGTTCATGATTTGACGACTTTAAGGGGATTCGCAATTTACCAATTTCAGATCACAATTCAACAATTTCTGAGAATTTGCAATTTTCTAGATTCCTGAATTTCGGGATTTACCAATCTTTAAAATTTTGTGAATCGTTAATTTTCATATTTTTTCGATTTTACCGATTTTGAAAGGTTCTTGATTTGCTGATTTTTCAAAGTTTTCATTAATCAAAATGTTTTATTTTGTGTTTTCAGGTTAAACTTAAGGAAATAATTCATTAAGATAACAGGTGTAAAATATTAAATTAAAGTTAGTTTTATTAAAAATTATAATGAATGAAATATTTTAAAAAAAATTTACATTCTAAAACGTATCTCATATAAAAGAGCTTCCTATGTTATGTGGTGTTGTTTCATTAAAATTGAAGATTGTGACTTTAAATATTAACCAACTTTAACCCTACGAATAACCTACTCTGCTTTGAGTTTTTTTTTTTAAATTCCATTAATTTTAATGGCCAGCCTATTTTAAGTATAGAATATAGATTGTTTTAATTAAATTACTTTTTAGTAATTTGTCAACAATTTTTCAAGTGCAAATTTTAATATGTACTGGTATAATTGGTATTCAAGCTTCCGTGAAAAATTTGGAAGTAAGCCTTGAAATCCTTGAAATATGCTTGAATTTTTACCAGCAATGCTTCTGGGCACCTGGTTTCTACTTCAGCCAATACTCGTTTTTCTGATTTTATAGAGTATTTTATTGTTTAAAATAAATGAGGGTCTTTCCAGTATAAACGGCATGTTTATATATTCAGCTTTTATGTTGTCATAGAGTAGTTTCTAATTGAATTTTTTTGAAAAAGGCCTAGAATAGTACTTGGAAAGGGCTTAAATTTTCCACCTTAACAAATGCATGAGCCATGTAATTGCGTTGTGAGAGAAACGAACACAATATTTTTTTAATATTTTGTAAGTGACTTATGGATATTATAGTGCCTGTCTGAAGTTTGTTTTGTGTTTCTGTAAAAAAATATTTTTTATAAACAATGCATAAGATTTTTTTTTAATTGGCATAACTTCAGTGTGTGATGTTACTGAACTATTTTTTTTATCAGTGTCTTCATCTGACTGAGTTGTATAATAGAAGGTTTAAGGTAAAAGTTCTATCATCTTCTCCTTTCTATCCTTTATTCAGTAGAAATATAGCATTTTTATGCCTTTTGCAGTTTATGCTAAGCTGTCTAATGAAACTTTTTTGGCTTCAAAACAAATTGAACATGAAATCGCAGAATTGCCGAAACATTTGTGACCCTTTTTAAAAATTTAGTTTTATGCTCAAATAACATTTTGCTTTCTTGAATGCCATTGTAAGTTTTAACTGTCTAACAGTTTTTGCACATTAAAATTACAATGTTAGTGAATTGTTAATGTGCTTTTATTTTACTGTAGTTTGTTAGTTGTTGTTGCTTTAGTTATTAATTACCTTAGTGTCTTACTACTATATTTTATAATTAACATTAAAAAGTTCTTGATAAATAGTTCATATTTTCTTGTTATAGTCATATATAAATATTTTTGAGCAACAAGAAAATAAGCAACCTCTTGACTTAAATTTCCTGGGAATTTAAAAAAAAAGTTTTCAAGGTAACAATAGTCCATTTAAGAAACGAATGATTGTCCTTGTTACTTTGGCACATGTTATGCAAGGTCTCTTTAGGTATAAAAGTTTAATATTATATTTTTAATTCACGTTGATAAAACCTGGAATTTTCCTAAAATTCTTTGGGAAAACCTGGAAAAGTCAGGGAATTTGGTGTTCCAACTTCTGTGGCAACCCTGATTTCTGTGACGTATTATAATATTCAGAATTTTCGATACAGTCAATACTTGTTGTAATGAACTTGGTTAAACCAAACTATAGTTTTGTTGAACTATTAAACTAAACTGCAGTTTTTGTGAACTAAATTTCTATCCTCATGCTTTATAAAACAAACTAGTGATAAATTTAATCTGTTATAGAAAACTCTTAATTTCTAAGTTGCTTCAAAACCCTATTTTGGATGTTTTGATGTTCATTACACTACTGTTTGACAGTTGGTTAAATAATTCACTATAAATTTTAATTAAAGATGGTAGTTGCATTTAAAGATGGCAAACAAAATTATTATGGAAAACCACTGAACATACAGTACAAATTTTCTTGTCTGGTAACTACACTAAGAAAATTATTGAATATTAATATTTGTCTGGTAGGCATTTAAAGCAAAACATGTTAAGCAAAAACAAGTAAAACGCATGCCATTTCCAAGCAGTTGTTTTGCTAACACATTCAGTGTTTTTGAAAAGAATTTGTTTTTTCTCATTCAGGATATTGAAGAAATTCCAGATGACCTTAAACTTCTGTACCGAACTGTGTGGGAGATTCCACAAAAGAACATTTTAAAAATGGCGGCAGACAGGGGTGCGTTTATTGACCAAAGCCAATCCATGAATGTCCACATTGCAGAACCTAACTATGGAAAAATAACTAGTATGCATTTTTATGGTTGGAAACTTGTAAGTATTATATTTAAAAAAGTGTTATGGTTTATTATATAAAATAAGTTTTTCTTAAAATCATTATTACTGGTATTTCAGAATTCACTTTTTAAAATTTCTTTTTGATTTGTATCGTTAAAGTTTTTCCATTATAAATACATTATTTAAAGTAAAGAATTAAAAATTATATTTAGACTTATGATTTGAAGGGATAATACTGAGACTTATCATCATCAAAACAAGTTTATTCCATTTATGATGTATATGTAAATGGCATACGTTTTTTATTTTATTTGTTTCTTTTGTCATTTTTATTTTTTAAAAATTAGGTTGAAGGAATTTAGATACTGCTCTATGAAAGAATTTGTAAAAAAAAAACCTGAATTATTTTTAAAATACTGTTATTATAGTTTAAATAAGTTGTGAGAATTCTGCAAGCCTTTAAATATTTATAAGTACATAATATGAATTGCTAAAGTATTAATTATTTCAATAAATGGTTGTCTGTAAATTATCCTGTACTATATAAAGTCTGATTTCTTTTGTATTGCTAGCTATAAATTATTCTCTCTTCTATTAACATTAAGTGTAATCTAAACTTGATTTGTTATTAAAATTTATAAGATAAGCTATAGAAAATCTTTATTGCAGGAAATCTGTTATAAAGTTTTATGTGTTTTATATTTTATAGTTGTGCCAGAAAAGTTAATGATGAATGACAATTAAATCCCCCCCCCCCCCCCACAAAAAGTCCCACAAACATAAAAGTCTTAAATACTTTGGTTTCTAAAGATTTTTATTTTATAATTTTTAAGGGTCTAAAAACTGGAATGTATTACCTCCGGAGCAAGCCAGCAGCCAAAGCCATTCAATTTACAGTGGATAAAGCATTGCTTAATAAAAGAGACTTGCATATAAAGAATATTTTAAGAGAGAGACAGAGTGCTGAGACAGTCTGCTTGCTAGAGGATAAAGATAACTGTACTAGTTGTAGTGGATGAGGTGGATTTAACCAGGGATTGGAGTAACACGTTACTTGTAAAAGTTACTATTAGCTGTAACAAAGTTTCCTTACTTTCTGTAGGTTGTCTGATGCCTATTTTGAAATGCTACTCCTTTACAATTAAATATTTAAAAAAAAAATTCATTGCAGTGTTTTATTTGTGCTTATTTTCTTGAATAGTGATTCTCTTTGAAAAACAGGAAGATTGCTAAATTGTAATTTTTTCTTATAACCTGAAATTTATTAAAGTAAATGTCATTGGTTACTTTTTCTATTAACTGTTTCAGAGTTACTTTTTAAAAGTAACTTTTCAACCCCTGGATTTTATCCTGGTTCCCGTTCTGTAGATTTAACATGAAATGGAAAATGATGAACCATAATTGTTTAGCTGGCAACCTAATCTAAAATATCACTGCTCATTTTTTTGTATATGTTTTTAACAGTTTGACAATTGTATCTAAATAAAAGCCAAATATTTTTATACAAGTTTAAAATATTTAAATTGTTAACTGGACAGAATCCTGAATAAATTATGTTGTCATTAAATACTTTGATTGCTATTAACTAATAAAGTGTAAAGTTTTGAATAAACCACGTCCACAAGCATTAGTAAGTAGGTTTGGGTAACAACTAACTGTAAAAGGAAATGAAAACTGTGCTAATTGCTTAAATATTTTAAAATGGAATTCAACCCTCAAGTTTCACTATTCCTAACATCTCATGTATTTGTCCAAATGTGGAGTCTAAAGTTAAGCACGCACCGAAGACAGGGCATGTGAACCTGTGGCCAAACATCGCCACTCTTCCTTCAAGACATTGCCAAAAGCATTTTCAGTGCTGTCATTTAGTAAGATTTTCAGTGCTGTCATTTAGTAAGATTTTCATTCCCGTTTTACGTTGGGTTCATACCTTCAACAAAGGTTTCTAGAAAGTTTTGTTCAATACATATATATTTTTTGTTGTTGATGAATTGTGGAACTCAATGTGCAGCCACCTCCACGTGGTGAGTTCTGGGTTATTTTCGTATTGAAAATAAGCTAAGTGCTGCATACATCTAACACCTTTTTGCTAAAATGCTGTAAATGAACCCATCCTTTGATTATTAGTTATGGACTAAAACTGAAAAAGTTCAAAAAAATACATATACAGTTATCAGCAATATTTTGCTGTAGTGATACTGGCATTAAGCTAATATTCTAATATAAGAAAAGGTTTATTTGTTATTTCATTCACTTTGAATTGTATTCCTGTACTTGTCTTTCAAATAATAGTTTCCAAATACATCCAACTTCTAGTGGGCCTAAACAGATGTTAATAATACAAGCGTAGCTCTAGTGCCATGTTATCTAAACTCTGAAAAATGATACTAAATTGTGAGTTTGAACATTTTTTTAAATAGGATCCTTCAAGAAAACAGAAGATTCTCTTTTTTTTTCATTAACACTTTTTGTTTCAAGCAACTGTACAACTTATACAGTCAAACCTCGATAACTCGACTTCCTATAAGTCGAATAATCCGCTAACTAGAACTTTTTTTCAAGTCCCGAATCATTTCTATACTTTTCTTTAAAAAAAACTGTCTCGATAACTCGAAGTGAACATCTTCTAAGTCGAAGTTTGTGTGATAGATTTTCATGGTAAAAAACACAATTCAGTTCAAAACTTCGATTTTGTGAATGCCAATAACCTTAAAAAATACAAACAAGAAGTAACCCTTTTTTTAAATGAGATTTACATGGTATGTATACTAATTAGTATGTAATGAGGCGCAAATTTTGTGAGTTTTAATAAACCTTTTGACCCCATTTTTCTCTTGTTACATAGGCTATTAACCCTTTCAGTCCCATTGATGCCATTTGGCATCATCACTTTAGAATTTTTTTCTGATAGTCTATAGCTATTTATGATATTCAAAAGCACTATTTCTATTAGAAAAAAAGTTTGAAAAATCGAATGATGTGCTTTTGAATATCATAAATGGCTATAGACGATCAAAAAATAATTCTAAAGTGATGATGCCAAATGGCATCATTGGGACTGAAAGGGAAATTTTTTTGAAATGCGTATGACTATAGTATTATATGGCACATATCAAACCATGTCAACCCATCTTATTTGCCAGTAGAGAGGAATGGGAGGTAACTTCGATAACTCGAACTTCGGATAAGTCGAATATTTTTGGGGGTCCCCTGGGACTTCGAGTATTGACTGTAGTTGATTTTTTGTTTTTTACATCATTTCTAATAGGGATGCACCGAATACCAAATTTGGCCGAATACCGAATATTCGACCTACCTAAACCAATTTTTATTTTTTGTCAGATCTAAGTAAGTTGTATTTATTATTCATCAATTTCAATTCAACACAAACATATAAGTACACAATCACACAATAATTTTAATACAATATAGCTATTAAATTTTTAATTAATGGAACACACAATAAAGTGGTACTCGTTTGTTATTAAAGCAAGCGTTTTAGAAAGTGTAACTTGGAAAAATCGCAACAAGAAAACGAAAATAGAAGAATGAAAGCAAAAGTAGGTGGATCCGAGGTAGAATGAAAATTAGAAAAAAGAATAATAAAACCATGGCTTATGATTTCGATACATATGGTAATTACTGTTTTTTAAAGCCAAGCCCACTCACAGTAACTGTTCCCCTAAAGAGACATGTTTATTTAATACAACTGAACATTTTATTATTTACAACTGTTTATTTAATACATTTAAAAAAATTTAAATTTCACTATTCGGCCCTCCCCTCAGGGGGGCCCACTTCGGTGGGTACGGGTGTGGCAATCCCGAGGTCCCTAGCTTTTCAGGGAGCTCACTTCTTGTGAGCACGGGAGTGGCGACCCAGAGGTTCCCTAGCTGGGCCTTTGCATTCTTCTTTCCTCCTTGCAAATGTCCGGTTTTGTGTTGATACTGGCTATTTTATTTGCTTAAAAGTTTAGTTCCAGAACCTAAAACCTCATTTTTCTTGATTTCCCTATTTTTATTATGGCAGGTTTATTGTTTTTTTGCTTGGCTGTCAGCCTTTTCTTTATGAAAATTTTTGCAAATTTTTTTTTATCAATGCTAGTTAAATTATCTTGTTAATTTTCTCCATATACCAAGTGACCAGATATAATTTAGACCCTTTTATAATTTTATTTCTTTATTTTACTGTTGTCAGACATTTCTGACCAGCACGTTTGCCGTGTGCTGCGACCGACTGAACCAGGGGAAAGTGGAGTCCTGGGGTTCCTGCAGTGGCCTCCCATAGAACAGGTGTTAGTTTCCTGAGGCCACTGTTGCGTGCCCTTTGGTTCATGCTTCACTGGTTGACGGGCGCCAGGGGGGATCCCGTCCCTGGCAATCGGCTCGCCTAATGGCACTGATGTCCGATACTTTGGTTTCTGACGTGTTGGACACCACTGCCATTTGGTATTTCGTTCAACAAAATGTCACCCAAGTTAAACGAATAACCATAAAAAAAAGGAAACGAAATAGTGAACACTCAACATATAATCTTGACTTTTGGCACACCTAACCTACCTAAACACATAATAGCAGGCTATCTGAACTGTCCCGTCCGTCCATATATTCCGAACCCTTTGCGCTGCTTTTACTGCCAAAGGTACGGCCACACAAAAGCAACATGCAGGTCCCAAGACGAATTTTGTTCGAACTGTTCAGCTAAAGGCCATTCTTTCTCTTGTCAGCTCCCACCTAAATGCTTAAACTGCGGAGAAGACCACACTGCCAACTTCAGGGGTTGTCCTAGGTGGAAAGAAGAGAAAGACATTCAATATATCACAGCCTCAATAGCTATCCAGTGCAATATGTTTAGGGAACAATACTTGCAAGATGCCAAATCCACAAGCACAAAAGCAACAATAGCTTCTGTTACTAAGACCAATACATCATCCTCCAGCTCACAAACTCTGAATAATACAGTAAAACCCAGCACAATGAAACCTCCAAGAATTAGCAAATCTCCAGTCAAACGTTTAGAAAGGTCTCCCAAAAAACCAAAACTAGAAGCAGATCCTTAAATACAAAAAATCTTAATAGCTCTGACTCCTCCGATTCCCCAGAAATGGAAATTGAGGCGGGACTCGAGGCACCACAACATCTGAAGCCTTGAGAAAAATCGGTGACGAAACACCCACCGATAAACTTCCCTAAATGATCCGAATAGTCTCGTGGAATTGTCGTGGTTTCCGACACAATGAAGATGGTGTCAAGGCAATCATGGATAAATATGCACCTGATGTAGTCTGCCTGCAGGAAACATTCTTAAAACCAGGCGATATCACAAAATTACCATCTTGTGAAATTTTAAGAAAAGACTACTCAGACGGTGGAAGGGCTTGTGGTGGAGTTGCAATCGTGTACTCTAACCGATTGCCCACCAGTATTTTAAACATCAATACTAATCTCCAAGCCATTGCTATTCAAATTCAACTTTCCCACCTTGTGACCGTCTGTAGCATATATTTACCACCGAACCATGTTGTTAATATAGGGGATTTGGAAAATGTAGTTCAGCAGCTGCCTGCCCCATTCTTTCTCATGGGTGACTTTAATGGTCATCACCCAATGTGGGGCAGTGGTGAACATAACAGCCGAGGATCAATAATGGAACAGCTTATACACGGGCAAAATCTGTTTCTTCTTAATGACGGAAGTCCTACTCTGTTTCATCTGCCTTCAAGGACATTTTACGCTATCGACCTCGCCATTTGCTCGCTGTCACTCTCTTTAGACTGGTCTTTCGGGGTTGGAAGTGACCTGTATGACAATGCTCACTTTCCAATCATTTTAACATCGAGGAGCTCACCACCTCAATGCGAAAGATCAAAAAAATTTAAATTTAGTAATGCGAATTGGGATATTTTTACAACCCATTCTGAGTTGACGGACGACGTGGTTGAGACAGGTGATATTGACTCGGCTGTAAATGTCATTACGGAAACTATTTTGAATGCTGCTGTTTTAGCCATTCCCATGACCCAAGGCAGACTTCCAAAATCTCCATAGCCTTGGTGGAACCACGACTGTTCACAGACTGAAAAACAAAAGAAGCGTGCTTGGGGTATCTTCCGGCGTTATCCTACGGAGGCAAATCTTATTGAATTTAAAAAGGCTCGGTCCCATGCCCGTAGGATACGACGTGAAAGCCAAAGGTCATCTTGGCAGCAATACCTCAATTCCATCCGTGGTCACGTAACATCAAAAACAGTTTGGAAGAAAGTAAAAAGAATTTCGGGTCGTTACGCTGACGCACAGCCGCTATCTATCTTAAAAAATAATGGTGTTTTAATTACTTCTCAAGAAGATATTGCAGATCAACTTGGAGCAGCCTTTGCAGCTGTCTCCAATGGTGCAAATTATAATGCTGACTTTTTAACAACTAAACAAAGAGAGGAGCTTAAAAAATTAAATTTCAGGCCTTATCATACTAATGGGTACAACTGTAATTTCACTCTAAGGGAGCTACAAAGTGCTTTAAACAAATGCCACTTATCAGCCCCCGGTCATGATAAAATCCATAATGAAATGTTAAAACACCTAAATAGTAATTCCTTACAAGCCCTTTTAAAACTCTACAATCAGGCATAAGAATTAAAAGAAGATCTCATGTTCTTAACATAATTTTCTGTCAAAAACGTTCTCTAAGAAAATCCTTTTTAGCAAAACAAGACACTGCAGATTTCTTTTGAGAGGACATTTCATTTTTCCCCAAAATTTTTGAAAACCCACTGAAGGGGTTGGCACATTCATCCGATTTTGGGAATTTAAAATGTAACAATATTATTCATAGGCTGAAACTTGCTTCCACTTTTGGCCCATGGAACATTCCCAACAAAGCAAACACAAGTTTCTTAATAGGGGAAATAACTTTTTATTATCCACATCTTCTCCCACCATTCATCGATGCCTTCTTTTTTCCCTTGTGGTCTTAAATTATAAATTTTTGAAACCAAAACGACCTCTAATCATATAGCCCTTTTCTTCTGATTTTATGACGTTTAGATGAAAAATCTGGGAGTTGTTTTCATGTACTTTAAAGACAAGGGAACTTTTCCCGACATGCAGGATCAATACTGGTTTCCAGCTTTAGAAATGGATTTGTTATTTGGCATTTTTGCCAGTAACATTTTGCCACAACCAGAAAATGCTTCCATGGTGCAAGATTGAAATTTTTTAATGGTATCACACTGTGATTTTGGGGTGAAACAGAAAATTAACTTTTTGGGCCCAAATCTCTCCAATAAACAAAAAGACTTAAATGGGTAAATAAGGGAACCATTTCCCCATTTAAAGATTTTTTAAACATGTTTTTCCTTTTAAATTTTTTTTAAACTTCTGGTTTCACAAAACACCCCAAAAAAATTTTTTTTTTTTTAAAGTTCCATCTGCTTATCATGTATGTGTGAATTATGGGGGTGGCATGCTCAAACATCAGTACATATTCTTTTAACATAGGCAATACTGCAATGAAAACCCCTGATTAACTTTGTCAAAAGCTTGTTTTTCCAAAACCCTTTTTGGAGTGATGCGAGTTTTGCGTTGGAATTCCGAGTTCGGTCATATTTTTTTTTCCCCAATCTTTCGTTGAAGATTTCGAATAAAAATCTCTAGAAAGGTCATTGATGTTGTAGTTTTTTATACACTTTAACAATTATTTTCAAAAAGTCCCATCTTCCCCTCTTGCTTAGACAAAAAGGGAAAAAAAATATGGAATAATGTCAATGGCCCAATCAATGTTTTTAAAATCAACTGCGGCATCGTATGCCGACAACCACCTGTAACTTACAAACATTGTGGCATGGGAAAATTTTTCACCCCAAATTTGTGTCACATATTTCAGTTTAATGCTGCTCGCAAATCAGGTGGAGTTTTTAGAATAAATTAGGGATGTCTGCAAAAAAAGATTCCAGGTAATGACCCAAAGGGGTTTTTCCCAAAATTTTTTTTTGCACAATTATGTGCAGGGTTTCATGAAATCGCCGCCCCTATGCCCTAGTAAATTGGGACACTTGAGACGGATTCGTGTCTCTAAACCTTTTTTCCCTTACCTTCATAACATAACAGGAACTATGAAACACAAAAACAAATTTTTCCCCAAGGGAGATCATTGGTTTCAAAGATGTCACAAATTGCCTTTGAAAAGGGATGCCCTGTCAACTGTTTTGACAGAGAATGAAGAAAGATGCTTTGTGACTATTCTTTTGTTCTCATCTTTTAAATTTACTAAAACAGTACACAATTTTCTCTTTAGATTTTTACTCGTGTTTTTCATCCATTTTTCAATGAAAAGAAGGACGTCTTTAAATCTTCAAACAGTTTTTTTTTAAAATTTTTTTGCTACTCTAGGGGCAATTTGTAAGAAAGCAGCTGTACGATCATGACAGTTTTCGAGAGCCTTTTTTGTCTGTTGCAAAGCGCTTTTCCCCAACTAAATTTAAATATCAGGTGCTTTGAGAAGGCCCAAAATTTTTCTGCTATAATGAAAATCACCATTTCTTGGGAGTTTGTAACACGGTCGGCCAGAGGTTTTCAAAAATTCAGGTGCGGTTTTCGTAGCTGCAACTTTCATTGAATGGGAAAATATAGGATGCAATCCCATATTCGGAATTCTTTTTCCGTCGTTTTCAAGATTACTACTTCCCAGGTAATAAAAAATTGTTTTTGCCCTTACCTTGAGGAGAGTGTAAAGCTTTTTTGGATTTCAAATGATTTGATTCATAGAAACCTCTTTTGCCATAAGGATTCCTTTTTCATAGATGCAATTAAGCTGGGTTCAGGCAGTTTCAACTTTTTCGAATCCCCGTCCGAACATACACTCCATCCACCTGGGTTCTCTAACCAATTCCAACACCACGTATTTCTAACTCCTTTATCAAACCCCTTAGTGCTACAATCATCATCTCTGTTGAACAATGTCTCTTCGAATAGCCGCCATTGTCTGGCCGATTTAAAACGACTGGAAAAAAAAGTAAAACCTTTGTAATGACAAACAAATAAAATAATTGTAAAGACCTTGGAAACAGATTGAAGATCATAACAATGTGCTAAGTTTTTTTTTTCGCATAGGAACAAAAATCGGACATTTGGAAAATATTTTTAAAAAGTATTCTAAAAATAATCATGTATTCTTTAAAATGAAGGAAACTAATGGCGGTCTTTTAAATTTAAAACTCGGCAAGAAAACAAAATTTTAAATGAGATGCATTAAGATTGACTCCCCCCCCCCCCCCCCCAGTGTGAGATTCGGGTTCAAAATTTAAACTTGTTCCCATCCCCCCCCCCAAAAATTTAAGTTCATAATCAAACCCTTTAAAACAAAAATAATTTTTTTCCAAGTATTATTTTTTAAAAAAAACGGGCTGCCATGATATAAAGTTTTGATACTATTCTAAAGGCCCCAAAAAATTTGCAGCTTGAATCTCGCGATTATTACGGTGGCTCGGCGGGGTCGTGTGGGTAATAAGAAAAACGGGAAAAAACTCCATAAAAAACCCCTTAAAATTTTAAACTATTTTTAAATTAATAATATTAAAATACAAAATTATATTTTTTACTTTTTTAATTTATTTAAAATCCTAATTTCCGAAAAAATTAGACCTACACAAAAACTAAAAAAAAATCACTCGCGGTAATGGGTTTCCGGGATATAAAATTTGCGGAAATTTGGCATAATATTATCCTTATATCATCATTGCATAAATTGCAAAAACCTTAGATTATCATATTAATTACTATTAATTAAATATTTATCATCATACCTTATATTTGGGGTCTTAATAACCAAATTCACATCTTCTGATTTCTAAACTATGAAAAAAAAAAACACGGTACCATGCGGTAACCATTTTGGGGCCATATTCCCAAACCAAAAAAAGAAAAACGATACGAGTTGAGTGGGAAAAAGAAGCGGTACTTTTCAAATGATAAGACAACATTTAGTAGTTTTGGTTTGGATGATAGTCCTAACACCCCCACTTCAGACAAGTTTCCCCCTGGGTTGTTGAACTTTTTTTTTAACTGTTCTGTTTTACACGCCTCCATCAGAAAACTCAGCTTTTGGGGAGATATGTCTTGTTTGGCGCGTTATCTTTTTGTTTTCCTAGAAAAAAATCGCCCCAAATTTTTTTCCCCTAAAAATCGGAATTTTTTTAAATTTTTTTTTAAAAGTGGAAATGATGAAATTTAAGAAAAATCGGAAAAAATTCCCCACAAAAGTCGAGAATCTCATGCCTGAACAATAGAATTGGAATGAGAAAGTTTTCCCGACTTCCTGGCAAAGAGCAATCGTAATTCCTATTGCTAAGCCAGGAAAGGACCCTCAAGATGCTGGTAACTACCGGCCCATTGCTCTGACCAGTTGCCTGTGCAAATTGATGGAGCGGATGGTTAATGCCCGCCTTGTGTATTGCTTAGAAGAAAAAGGGGCCTTCTCCCCGTTTCAGAGTGGTTTCCGACACCATAGAAGCACCATTGACAACATCTTGCTTCTGGAAACCTCCATCCGTGAAGCCTTTATTCGAAATCAGCACCTTGTCTCCATATTTTTTGACATGGAGAAGGCTTATGATCGAACATGGAGGTACGGAATTCTGAAAGACCTTTACCATCTTGGTTTTCGTGGCAATTTACCAGTCTTCATTCAGAATTTCCTTAAGACCCGTGTATTTCAAGTTCATGTTAGATCCACTCTGTCTCGAGACTTTTACCAACGAGAAGGTGTCCCTCAAGGCAGCGTCCTCAGCGTTGTGTTGTTTATTTTAAAGATCAATGGAATAGTCGAGCAGCTTCCACCAGCTGTCAAAGGCACTTTGTTTGTGGATGACTTCCAGATCTCCTGTGCCTCGACCAACATGAGTACAGTGGAGAGACAGTTGCAGATTGCAATCCGCAAGATCACGGATTGGACGAATAATAATGGTTTCGTTATATCTAACCAGAAAACAATCTGCATGCACTTCTGCCGGAAGCGTGGGCTGCATCTCGACCCAGAAATTATTTTAAATGGTGTGGCTCTGCCTGTAAGATCAGAGGCAAAATTTCTGGGTATTATTTTTGATTCAAAGCTCACCTTCTTGCCACACGTTCAACATCTACGGCAGAAGTGTAATAAGTCCCTGAATATTTTAAAAGTACTATGTACAACAACTTATGGTGCTGATACAACATCAATGCTGAGGATTTACCGTGCTTTGATACGGTCAAAGTTAGATTACGGCGTCGCTGCCTATGGTTCTGCCAGGAAATCGGCTCTAAAATACCTAGACACCATTCATCACCAGGGTCTGAGGTTGGCTTCTGGGGCTTTTCGTACATCTCCTGTACAAAGCCTATATGTTCTGTGCCAGGAGCCATCTCTGCAACATCGTCGGGAAAAACTTTCGTTAGCTGCCTACTTCAATATTAAAAGTAACCATAATCACCCCTTATATCCTCAAATATTAAATCCAAAATTTCATCAGTTCTTCTCCAATAAAAAGTCATTTATTCCGACCTTCTCTATTCGCATGAAAGAGCTATTAAATTATCTTGATCTTGAAGATTTTAGAGTTTTTAATTTTAATGATCTTTTTTCACCTTGGGAAGAATCACCTGTACATATCCATAATATCATTAATTTTAAAAAGTCATCAATGCCTGACTCTGCTTTTGTAAAAAATTTTAATGAGCACCGCTTTTTAAATTTCTCTTTTAAACCTGTATTTACTGATGGTTCCAAGGCTCTTGCACATGTTGGGTCTGCCGCAGTTTTTACTGACATCACCATAGCAGAAACATTTAATCCTTCATGAACGGTTTTTACCTCAGAAATATATTCTATTTATCTTGCACTTCATCACATAGCAGATCAAAACTTTAAATCATGGATTATCTATTCAGATTCAAAAAGTGTACTAGATGCCCTCAATAATTTTTCATACAAATCCCACCCATTAATTTCCATAGTTGTAAAGCTCCTCTATAGGCTCAAGAACAATAGGTTTAAAATTAGTTTCTGCTGGGTGCCGAGCCATGTTGGTATTCCGGGCAATGAGGAGGCGGACCGCGCTGCAAAGACTGCTAGTCAAAGCAGAGGCGCCCCTCTCAACTTGCCCGATGCCAGGCTGGCCTTTGCACATTCAATTAAAATAGTGTGGCAAAACGAATGGGACCTTCTTACAGAAAACAAATTTCATAACCTATCTCCATCTATATCATGGCCATTTTTTCCATCACCGAGCAGAAGGCAGGAGGTAGTGCTGGCACGCCTCCTGATTGGGCACACGAGACTCACACATGTACATCTTCTGCTGGCAGAAGATCAGCCCATATGTGTCATGTGTGATGTCCCACTAAGTGTTCACCATATTTTAGTAGACTGTCCAGCTTTGACACTGAGCAGGCTTAAACACTTTAACCTAATAAACCGTCTATCCATCACATTTTAGCTAATCCCCCATATCATGCTTTGTTTTCCTTTTTAGTTGATATTGGATTTTATTCTTTGATTTAGTGTCCGGTTTTTAAATTTCATGTGTATATTTAAAGCACCATTTTAGCCTTTTATCAAAACCTAGTGGTTTATTTAGTTCTTAGAGGTTCTGTGTCATTTTTATGTTCAATTTTAATCTTTTAAAATTACCTAGTGTTTGGCACAGTATGGCCTTAGATGCCCTTGTGCCATAAAACCTAAACATCCATCCATCCATCCTATTCGGCCCAAAAATAAAGCTATTCGGCCAAAATAAATATTCGGCTAAAGTGGCCGAATATCAAATAGTAACCGAATATTCGGTGCATCCCTAATTTCTAAATTTATTTACAGTGATCAATAGTTTAACCTCACTCAAGACAAGACTCCTTGGGAAGCCAAACTGTCAGCTAACTGTTCCAGTTCTTTGATGGAGTTGTCCTACATTACGTTCTTTATCAATTCATCGTATTCGTTAGCCATTCATTTGCTCTTGTTGCTTGTCTTTTCTAAACTTTTGGCTTTTTGTTTTTCCAGGCATGTCATGTATATGTTGCCACAGGTACAGAATCTTGTAAATTCTTATTCGTTATTCTGATGTCTTCGATTGCATCACAAATGTGAATTTGCTTGTAAATGATGCGCTGACTGATATAAGAGTGGGCTATATAACAGGGATGCCAGTCTTCCGCTTTTTAGCGGAATTCCGATTTTTTGTTTTTATTTTTACCTAAAAATTCAGCTTTTTGTTTTCCTTCTCCCAAAACAATTTCCGCTTTTCCAAAATTTTCCGTTTTTTTAAAAATTTTCTCGAAAAAACATACTGCTTTTGTCCCCTAAACTCAGCGTGTCATCGGGCGTTGATCGCATTCCTGCGCCATTACCCCCTTTTTGCAATTAGCGTAGCCATTGTCAGCTACTGTACAGATGGTCAAAACCAGGGTTCGATGTAAGCGGTATCGCACCGCAATTTTGCAATGCAAATGTGCATTGTGTGCATGCCACGCACACAATTTTTTTCGGCATCACCAAATACATTTCTTCATGCCTCGTACATAAAAGACGCATCATCACCCATGAAAACTTTTGCTTTAATATCTGGAACAACTTTTTCTTAATGCACTGGAAAAAGAACTGAAGTATTTTTGTGTTGACAGTAGACAAGCAAAATACCACAGGAAATCCTTCTTCAAAATCATCCACTACCATTAAAGTTGAAAGTTCGAAGCCATAGCCAGTTGTCCATGAGTTGAGTCGATACATATTCTATCACTGCCGAATTCCGCCAACATTTTCCTTTGCAATGGCATCATAAATGCAAGCATAAAGTCTGTTTTGTCCAATACATAATGGCCGGTGTTTTGCTCTTTGTAACAAAGAATGTTATCTGCCATCTGTTCAACAAACACTTTAACACTAAGCTCATCAGGCACAACATGAGAAATGCTGGTAGTTCCAATACCCATAGAAGATTTGACGTTTTGTAAATCTTTCCTTGTGACTAACTGACATCTATTTTCAGGCTCTTCGACATCACCTCGAATGTCTCTCAATATACGGGTATCATTCACACCAGATAGTAGTTTGTCTGCAATATAAATAAAACTGATAAACATATAGGAAGCAAAATTTAAAACTATTAATTAATATTAAGTACACAATGCTATGCTCGAGTTCTTACTAAATTTAGAAAACTATAAAGGTAATTAATTATGATGCAAGTATATATTAATTTTACTTTTTTTAAATATTTATTTTTAAACACAATTTAACATTATTTCTTTTTAATATTTAATATCACATAAAATAAAGTTTAAAAACAAACTGTATATTTACTATCAATACTAAAAATTTTGTAACAATATCTTGGTTTAGCAATATGTTTAAAATTAATGACAGATTGCAATTTTATTATACAATTAAGTTTCAATACAAATAAAAAACTAAATATTAATTAACTTTTAGAAATTTTTACTACAGATTATGGATAGCAAAAGCAATCTTAAAATAAACACTTTTAATCATGTCCCATGTTTTGGCTAATGTGCTATTACTGATATATTATAATTATTTAAGATTGTTTTAATTTTTATGCATCAAATATAATTGAAAAAACATAAGTTATTTACAGCATCATGGATATAGTTTTAATAATCAATAATCCAGAGAAATTAAAACCACGACAAAAGTTTTGACAAAACAAATTAATTAACAGTATTAATGTAATAAAAAAAGTAACAAAATAAAAATAAAATACCTGCTATAATATCTTTTGCTGATTTTCGTATTGGTATATGGCTAAGTAAAGTATCTGTATATGCTCTTTATGATAAGCAACTTCAACATAACTTACAAAGACTTTAACGTCTATTCTAGCTGTGCATTTGCCACCAAAATTCTTACTTCCTTGCGCTTTCAATTGGCGTTAGTAGAGGAGAAAGGACATTTCAACGCCAGTGGTGGAGTAGGAGCAGGAGGAGTATGACGTCACGGAAATGCCAATGACGTCACGGAAATGCCATAGATATGAAAGTAGAGTGGAGTTGAGTTGTTGGAGTTAAGTGCTGAAATGTGTACTTTATTGTTATATTTTCATAGTAATTAAGGTAATTCATATCCAAATAACGGCTAAATGGAGACATGTAGTCTGGATACTTTAGATAAATGGTATAGATTGGGGCGATATCTTAACAATGGAGACATGTAGTCTGAATACTTTAGATAAATATCATAGATTGGGGCGATATCATAGCAATGGAGACATGTAGTCTGAATACTTTAGATAAATGGTATAGTTACTTAGCAATGGAGATATGAAGTCTGAATACTTTAGATGTAATTGGAAATGTTTATGACGGACACTCATGGCGCCATCTACTGGTGAGGAAATAAATGATTTTAATGTAAAATAAGGTTTTACCACGAAAAATAAATAAATTTTAGCGCGAAAAATATTAAAAAGCGAGTTTTTGACGATTCGAACCCACGATCTTCAAAAGTGAGCGTGATTCAGCGACAAGGGGAACGTTCCGCTGACAGCACAACAGAAGAAAAAGCTCTCGAGGCATAAGTCAACATTAAGAAAATTAAGTAATAGGCGGCTTGCTCTTTCGAAGAAACGGAAAATTATAAGTCAAAAAGGCGGCTTCCTTAACATTCTCATTCCGAGTGTGTTGAGTGTTCTCACTTCCCTCATTCATGGCTCAAGTTAAAAAGTTTTCCCTCATACCAGAAGAATTTGTGGTGAAACATACTGTTTCAAATAAACGATTAACGGTCGTATCCACCAGCCACGATTAAGCGCGGTTTAATCTCTGATCCGGTTCTAGTGCGGGATTAGCCGCAAAACGGTATCCACCAGCACTTAATCTCGAGCTTAATCCTAGACTAAACGGTCGAGATTAAATCCCGTCTCGAGGTGGTTTAAGCTCGGACTAAGCTCGGACTTGTAGAATCAACCAATAGCGTTCGAGCAGTTTTGTAAACAGAAAAGATGGCCGACTACTACGAGTCCTTTGATGAGGAGGATTTAAACGATTTAGAAAATTTAGAATTTATTGAAAGACGGTGTAGAATTGAGGTAGAAAGGAATGAGGATTTAGATACATTAGACGAAGAAGATTTTTTTGATCGGTATCGCTTTCGTAAAGAGACTGTGCAGCACGTTGTAGCTCTGCTTGAGCCGAAATTGTCCAGTGCCACAAATAGGAATCGCGCTCTTTCGGCCTCAGAGCAAGTATTAATTGCTCTGAGGTTTTTCGCAAATGGAAATGGACAATTATCGATCGGTGATTTACAAGGAGCGAGTCAGCCAGCAATCAGCCGAACCGTTAAAAAGGTTGCGATATGTTTGGCGGAGATGAGGCCGATTTTCATCAAGTTACCACAATCGGACCTAGAAATGCAAGAGGTAGGTTATATTTATTTCATTTTCTTGGTTTAATTCTAGTTTATGGTCCAGAGACTTTTGTGGAAATTTGGCGACATTCAAAAGGGAGATAAATAGTTCTACCCTAGCAACCATGTTCCACTGCCCTCCGACGATCTTTATGGCTACATCCGTATATATTTTATGCTTTTATTACAGATGATAATCGCTTCCTTTTGTTATAATAAGTTTCGATTCGTATTTTCCTCGATTACGTTACCACCCTTCCGCGATGTAGCTAAATTTGGCGTACAACGAAAAAGTCGCTTTGCCATAAATTAGTATTTTACCGTGTTTATAGCCAGTTGAAAAAATGCTCTAAGCCATAGGCTGTGTTCTTAATTTGCCATTGTGTAGAAAAAATAAATTTATTTGCCCAACCAACCTTTATTGTTTGAACTAGTAAAGCTTAATACAAGAACTTAATAATTTTCCAGCGAAGTATTGGGTAAACCAAAATTAGCTCATTCGATATCCAGAAATTACACCTCTGTCAATCGGCCAAGGAAGTAGTCATTTATTGGTGTTCAGTTCAGCAAATTGGTTACTTTTCAACTTGTCGAAGAGAATTCTTAGTTGATATAAGCTAATTTCCAGAATTCTTAACAAAAAACTAATATTTACACAGTTTATTCACCTCACAATTGAAGAGCTTAGTGGAAGAACGTGCTAAGTGAAATTTTTGAAAAAATTTAGATTTTTATATCAATGAACACATTATTCCTTCCTTTAAAGATAACAATTTTCCCCTTGTTCCTAAACTTAAAATTTAGTATCTTTTTTACGGTTTGCAAGTACCGTTTTCTATAGATCTGAGTGCAAACTAAAAACTTTAAAGCCCAATTTCTCGTTTTCACCTTTTTGTCACTTAGCACGTTCTTCCACTAACCTCTTCAATTATTAAGTATGTTATCAGAACAAAATTAAAATATGAAATTACTTTAATTTTTGCTATTAGTTACGAAAAAAAAATTATGTTTTAGTCAGGAAGACTAGTTATTATGATTTTGAATTACTGTGCAATTTTTCTCTATGAAATTCTTTTTCCCCCTTAGATAAGCCAGAAATTCTACAATTTATGTGGATTTCCTGGGGTATATGGTGCATTAGATTGTACCCATATTCCAATTCTTAGTCCTGGAGGGCATCGAGCGGAAACCTTCCGCAATCGACACGGGGATTCCTCGCTAAACGTACAGACATTGACGGGATTTTATTCTTTATAATGAATGGGAACAAGGGCAAAGCTTATTATCCTATAGCAAATTAAATGACACATTTACTTGGATAGATTTGATATTCTTTTAGTCCGTGCGAAGAACGGGTATTTATTTGCAAGTTAGAAATAAAGTAAAAATTTCCTCACCTGATGTCACGGCTTCGTAGGGCGCATCGCTGTCCCAACTGTTAAGAAGAGGCCGTACAACAGCTCCATTCGCCACTAACAGTGCATCCGCCTCCGTCGCGGAAATTTTCTTGCTCCCACCTCCGGTCAGAAAAATCTCCAATTTCTCATCTGCAAGTCTTTTTCTACTTGCAGCTTTTAAGTTTTTATATTTGGACTTCAGCTGGTTAAGGGATCGTTTGGTGACAGAGCTCTGTGAATTTTAAAGCTCCGTCACCGACAACCATGCTTTCACCTTTGCATCTGCTTTCAAAGCATTCGTTTCTTTACAATCTATAACTTTAGTGTATTCCGATACACAATTTAGAAGAATTTCTTCCTCCAAAGGGGTAAAGTTTTTAGAACGCTGCTTATCCATTGATACTAAAAAAAACCGAACACAACCAGCACAGAGTAAAAGCGCAATGAAAATTGAAAAGTCGAAAATAAACACATTTATTTCACTTCGTTTCTTACAATCCGTATCAAAGTGGCTCGAATATAGCACGAAATTGCAGTTGGCCAATCAGAGAAGACTTCCGGAAGATAGTCTGCGGATAACTTAATCCTGCGCTGGTGGATAGCGACGACGATTTAAGCCACGATCACGCAGTTCGAGCACTAAGCTAGACTTAAGCTATCCGAGGTTGAGCCCGTGGCTGGTGGATACGACTGTAAGTGAACTGGATAAATTAATGATAAAAATATTAAACAGTAACTTACCCGATGACGAAAAGTTATCACGTTACCAGGAAGCACTTCAAACAAGTTTGAATCTACAAGAGTTTAATAACCCCATAAAAGAAAACATTCCCAAGAACAACCTGAAAAGATAGACTCTACACCTGAAAAGAAAGACTCTTTACCTGAAAAGAAAGATGTTAATTACCAAGACATTATTCTATCTACCATACCCAAGAATATGCGTGGAAAAGCTGAAAATGTGTTGGGTCTTATCAGGAATCAACCAGATATCTTGACATGGAACTCTAAAGGGCAGCTTATAGCGAATAAAGAAGAAATACCCAACTCTAATATAATTGATTTCTTCACCCACTTGTATAAACCTAGAACCAGTATATCAAATAGTGACACCTACGACAAAGTTCTGAAAGATTTGAATATACCTATGCAATTTATTAGAAATACTAAGACAGCAGAAAAGAAGAAAGTTGTACATGAAAGAAAACCATTAATAAGGAAGAAAAAAGTTGTAAAAGAGAAAAAGTTTGTAACATCCCCCATTAAGTGGGAGATTTTATGAATAAAATATTTTTGTAGTTATAATTTTTTAGTTTTAGTTTATGATGGACGTTGGCCGGGGATCCCACTCCCCGTTACCGGAGCAAGCGTGGCAGAGCTTTTTTTAACGACTCAGGGTATATGAGTCCAAAGGTTACCGGACGCCTCCATCAGTTGCTCCATAATTTTGAATAAATTTTAAAAAGCCAAAAAAAAATAATGTATTCGAGATCCCACCACCACCCGGTGTGTCTTTTAGGAAAACAACACCGCCTCAGTTTATTATAATTTAGAATAAATTTTTAAAAGCCAAAAATTTAAAGTAACTATTCGATGCGTCTTTTAAGAAGACAGCATCGTCTCACCAACAGCTGAAACATCAACCTATGTCACCTAACAACTCCTGAAAAAGAAAACAATCATAAGTAAACAGTCACTACAAAATTTTATCAATTAAAAAAAATAATAATAAATTATACTTACAGCAATGCGATAATGTCCGTAGGCATATGAACGTATAGAATCTTCGCAAAGCCACCTCTTGTCATCGTATGCTGACAATGCTCGTTTAGTCTGTTGGATGGAGTAGATCTTGTGGAGATTACTCCCAATTCTATGTTGTGTCACAGAGATGGGTTGTGAAGATTCTAGGCAGGCTTTGAAGAGATTATGCTTGAGTTGTTTTTTGGCAACCGATTTTGAAATTCCTTTAGCAGCCAGCTTTCCTTTCCCTCATAATTGCAATTTCTTCCTCCATAGCTCTCACCCATTCATTTCAATGTACCGATTCCATGGCTTGTTTATAAGTTTTAGGAATGTTCACAGTCTCTAGTCATGATGAAATGCTAGTTAAACTAACGGATCCCATACAGACGTCATCATCACTTACTAATCCAACGAACTTATTTTTCCCGTTGAAGTCAAAAATCTGTGGGTTAAACTTTAATTTATGAATGATCACAGTATTTTTCAACGTCATTGAGTGATCTTAAGCGTTGCTTTGAATTTATTTCAAAATAATATACGTCGGTCCGAGATCTATCCGGTCGTGTGACAGCATCCCTACGCCATGTCGTAGTTTGGGGTAAAGACGGATTTTCGGTAGATTGGGTACCAGAAGGCTGAGCTTCAATACTGGTCAGTTGAAAGATTTGCCTAGAAGAAACTGATTCGGAGTCCGAGCTTTCTGGGATATTGCCGGAATCGTCCAGTAAATACAAATTTTCATGGCCCATCACCGCTCCACTGTGCATATCTGAAACGCTTGAGCTGCTCTGGTTCAAATTTTTGTCTGATAGGTCCCCATACATAATTTTCTCATTAAAGTTTACATTTATGGTTTCAATTATTCTATCCTCATCAGGCAACCATATCCTATAACCTCTGGTGCTAAGGGCATAACCAAGCATCACCCCTCTTTTTGCTCTGTTGTCAAGCCCTTCTCTGCTTTGGTACACCAACGTAAGCAATTACACCGAACGGTTTAAAATGCCTTACTGATGGCTTATTGCCACTAAAAAGTTCTATGGGAGTTTTGACGTTGCCAGAGTGACATGTCCGATTCCATACATATGCGAAGCAAAGTACACTATCCGGCCAAAAAGTCCTGCTCATCCCCGATTCCTGTAACATAGCTTTAACACCATCTAAAATTGTAAAATTGAGGCGTTCCACGACCCCGTTTTGCTCTGGGTAATAAGTGTTGGTCTTTTCAAATTTTATGCCTAAGTTACTAAAATACTCCTCAAATTCGTTGTTACAAAATTCGCCGCCATTGTCCGTACGGACAGCTACGATCTTTGTGTTTAGGTACCGCTCTGCACGTGCATGGAATCGTTTAAAAACATTAAAAGCGTCTGATTTATTTGCAATTGGAAAAACTGACTTTTCTTGAAAAATCATCAACTATCGACAAGAAATACCTTTGATCATCACGACTAGGTGGATCAATAGGCCCACAAAGATCTAAGTAAAGCAATTGTAAGGGTTTAGTGGAACGAATTTGGCCGATTGGTTTAAAACTTTTTCTTTTTGATTTAGCGAGACGACAGGGTTCGCACTCTATTGTGGTGCCAAGCATCTCTGGGAGTCCTCTAACACACCCATTAAAACTAGTTTTATGAAGCAGGCCCGAACTTATATGCGCGAAACGCCGGTGCCAAATTTCTGGATCACTCTTTTTCGTCACCGATGCTTCAAAGGTTACATGTCTAGCTGATTGGGGGTTCTTTACTGCATATTTAGAATTATCATCAATTATTATTTTAGGGTAAGTATAGTAAATGCCATCTTTAAGTTTAGCAGTAAAAACAGTTTCACATGAACTTTTATCTCCCCTTCTCTACCAATAACGCTCAATCCGGCTTTATCAATTAAATTGCCAGCAATTAAATTACGCCGTAATTTAGGAGAATAAAATACATCCTTTAGAATCACGTCTTTATCTTCAAATTTTAAATGTATTTGACCCTTGCCCTCAACAGGGAATGAAGTGTTGGATATAGCTACGGAAACCTTTTCATTATCGGCCGGTTCAAAATTAGAAAAACATGAAATGTCCTTGCAAAAGTGATGTGAGGCAGCTGTGTCTAGCCAAAGCGTCCTTGATTGAGAGAGAAAAATTTATACTGTCAAGCGTGTCACACAGCAGTCAGTTTCGGAATCAACAGCTGCCACTAGATGGCGCGTTTTCCAACCCCTCGTAATGATGCTATTGCATATTGCGATAGCGCTTTTTTTAACTAATTTAAAATTGATAATTATATAAAATTGGATTGAAATGACGAATGTTGAAGAAAAAAGGGAGAATAAAAAACCGGGATTACTAGATTGATAAGCATGAACGTTTGAAATATTTATTTTAAAATTTGTTCTTAATCGTTTACTTATTTTTCAGCAATTCTTTTTTGTTCAGAAAATAATCTATATTTTAATTATTTTCACAAACTTACGAAAAAATATTTCAAATTAAAATACTTTAAATCTGAAAATGAACCATGTTCAATTTATGTGAAATATAAATTCAGAAATCAGGCCATTTTAATACATTTATTTTTTAAGACACATATGACGAAAAGAAATTAAAAAACAAAATACTTTGTAGCTGGGAAAACATTCAAAATTATATTTTTATGAAACAAAATTAAAAAATTATATTTATCATAATTATAAAACAATTAAGAGCAAACACTCAAATGTTTTATACACATATGAGGAATAGAAATTAAAAAACAAAATATTTTGTAGCTGGGAAAACATTCAAAATTATATTTTTATGAAACAAAATTAAAAAATTATATTTATCATAATTATAAAAGAATTAAGAGCAAACACTCAAATGTTTTATACACATATGAGGAATAGAAATTAAAAAACAAAATATTTTGTAGCTGGGAAAACATTCAAAATTATATTTTTATAAAACAAAATTTATAAAGTATATTTATCATAATTATAAAAGAATTAAGAGCAAACACTCAAATGTTTTATACACATATGAAGAATAGAAATTAAAAAACAATAAGCAACAACAATAAACGATAAGTGTTGTAACAATATGCACTCTCTGATAGTGGGTTCTGTCCATTTATAGTGCTTCTTGCCGTAGTTCACTATGCAGTCAGTTAAAAACTGTGCTTTTGGATCTGATGCATCCTTGGAAATTTTTTCAGCACTTTTGAACAAATAATTGTTTTTTAGTTGCTGAAGTTCCTCCCTCGATTTGTCATACTTTGCTTGTAATTCTTGTAAAGCCTTGTCTTTTTTTCCATAAGTCTGAATGAAGACGTTTGATCTTTTTTTTTTTCAGCCCTTGGATGTGATCAGTATCATTTTTTTCGTTAACATTTTGTTCTAAGTCATGGCTGGCAAGATCTGGGGTTGAAGCTGCAGAAGTCACAGGACCCTCATGAATGTTTTCCAGTTTGTTCTTCTGACGTTTTTTGGGTGACACTTTTTGCATGTACTTCGGATAATTTTCAAAAACTGAGGGCACAGCACCGGGCTTTAAACGTTTATTTTTCAATATTTTAAAGTAATTTGTGCTTTTAAAATGCTTTTCACAAACAACAGATGACGGGCAATTACTATTAATTTGAGTCTTTCCTTGATATGGCGGCAAGCCATCTCGATCTCAAATCTGTATTTGACGGGAATTCGTGAAAAGAAAGGCCTTTAACTTTTCTTTTTTCTTTGCACCGAGGCCCACAACAGTAAACCATGCTCTCCAAAAAAACAGAATCTAAATTTATATAATTCACTGAGTTAACAACGATTTTTGACGACAAGGAACGTACGATCAATCGAAAACAAAAAGGTAAACAAACGATGGAGGGGTTGGAAAAAGCGCCATCTAGCAAACTGTCTGGATTCTACCAACCTAAAGCTTTTTCCCCCCATCTGACACGCTTGATAGTAGAATTTTTCTCTCAATCAAGGACGCTTTGGTCTAGCACAAATGCATCACTATCAGTTTCACTTAGGCAGGCTTGTACAAAAAGGCAATATGGCTCAGCTCTACCCCTGACGGACGGGCTGTTTTTACGTTGCGAAAAACGATTACGAGGCGAGGGTGATCTATGATTTGAATTAGAACGTCCCAGCTAAAAAAAAACAGCAGAAAATTTTAAAAAAAAATCTGCAGTGATTTGGCCATTTAAACCGCAGAATTTTTGCAGTTTAAATAACTTCAAAATTACTGCAGTTTATAAACTGCAGAAAGTTTGAAGTCAACACATTCACAAAATTTCTGCAGTATTCCCGTAGTTGTATCAACTTCAAAAATACTGCAGTAAAAATGCAGCTGTAAACTACAAAAATTCTGCAATGGAATTAGCCAAATCACTGCAGTTTTAAAACTGCATTTCCCCCACCTTAATTAAACGGTATAGAATGAAACATTTTTCTTCGGAAAATAGAAAGTATTCAATTTTAAAATTGAACATGATTTGGAAAGGTGTTTCAACAAGTTAGAAACATAGAGATAATGTTACTTTTCATACCAACATTAAATCAGAAGAAATCCCAATGCCCTAATCCAGTCAAATCACTGGACACAAATAAATATTTACTTCAACAGTCAAGTTTAAGATAAAAAGAGAAATTCAGCTTTTTTATATCCAGCCTATTAAAATCAAATAATGGACTAAATAGTGACACGAGGATGCACGAAATTAAAATTATGTATACAAAATATTTTATAAGTTGTACAAAATTAACATTAGAAATGTCATCAAAATTAAATAAAAAAATATACTATAGGTTTAAAAATGAAAAAAATCAATATATTTTTCTTTTAAAAATTCTTACCTGAACTTTTAAGTTTTTCAAACACACTGCTAATATAGACACATGAACTGAACAATGGCTTTTTTTTAATATATATTTATTTTACACACTTTAAGGCTCTAGCCGCAGAATTTAATTTGTTCCTAATGGATGCCCGAACAAGGGCCACATTTACATTAAATTTTGCTGAAACATGTCCTTGCAAATCAGAGACCTTTTGTTGGTCCAAGACATTTTTTGTGCTGCCTTTGATCCCTTTGACAACACTGTTTCCTAAGTTCTCCCTTCCAAACACCACATCCAAAAGGTCGCAGGTATACTTTGAATAGTCGTTTAGTCGACATAAAGCTAGTTTATGTCGACTAATTAGGATGCTCTCTCCAATCTTTACAAGATCCGATTCCGGATTGTTTTCCACTTTTCGTTCTTGTTTTAGTTGCCGATACTTTTCCTTTATTTTTTTGTACTTCAGGCGATAATGATCAGCCGCTTCCTCTTTTGCGTTCAACTGGCCTGCAAGCTCAGTCACTTGCTTTTTGAGGAAAGAAACCTCCAAGTTTTCAACTTCCTGATCGGCAATTGGAGGGGCTCGGGCGGGCTTTAGGGACTCCATTGGCTTTATCCTATCTTTTAGGGCAGCTATCATCTTATCCTTTTCGCCTTTTTTTTTACTTTAATAGAAGCAGTCTTCTGTCTGAAAATATAGAAACAGGAAATAAGATAACTGAAAAAAAAAACACTAGATGCCAGTCATAACCGATACATGGTTCATACTCAATTGTTATTTAAAAAAGTACTTTTAATGACTGATTAAATTTTATCACTCGTGTTGATACTTTATTTATAGCTAATTAAGAAGTAAATTTTAATTAACTTGCAAACTTTTACGATACTCAAACAAAATTATAGAATCAATCTTGTTCCTCTTTACTATTAGCAGCGACAGATAATATGCATCAATTCAAACATCCATTTATCTTAGGAGGAAGTACTGTTATTTAATTTTTACAATAGTTACCTTTAATAGTTAGATATCAATTATTACTGCAACTGGCATTTTTCAAGTTTAGTGTTTATGGTTAATTTCATGTTTTGTAAAGATAACATAAAAAAGGATTATTATTAACTATCCTTAGTAGCCTAGTTGTAGCGCATCGCATTGCCACGCCACATGTCTGGGGTTCGAGTACCGTACGGGGTGAGGTTGACTCGGCTTTTCATCTCTTAGCGATGGGTCGATAAAATGAGTACCTTAGCATGCTTGGGAACTAAACACTGGGGGTCCCACGTGAGGCTGACCACGACAAATCGACTATCACCCTAGAGTCCTTGGTCATGCAAGCTGGAATGGACACGGCAGGCCTTGGCCCTCTAACGGGCTGTTGTGCCAAGGATTTTTTTATAAACTATTTTATGCAATTAAAACATAATTGTATTTTCCAAAAAAGCTTCATTGATTGAATAGGCTATAACTCATTGCAAAAATCGGGCCATCTTGGTTGTGGAAATCTAAGTTCCTCAAACCACAAAACTCCAACGAACCAAAAATTGCATAAAGTTCGGCCATCCGAAAATCGTAAAAGTTCAGTTATCTGAAAATCGCCAAAGTCTTGCACCTAAACGCATTTGCTAGTCAAACATTTTATCATAAGGAAAGCTTGCATTCATTTCTACGAATGCTCCGCTTTAGGAAACTGAAAGACAAAAATGTGTGCCGCCAGATGTAAAGTGGCAAAAACTTCTGTAATCCTACAAGATAAAAAAAAAATTGGATTGTCTACGTGCATGGGCACCATACACGCATTACGCGTACGGGTATAGTAACTGCGCAGGACTGAACCTTATTAGCAGTTTGACTTGGTTTTTCACTGACGTCGTAGCTTAGTGGTAGCATAAGCGGTTCGTAATCAAAAGGTCCCGGGTTCAGATCCCCTCTCTCTGTAGAAGTACAAATGATTTTTCCAAGCTTTTATTTCGCCCAGGAAGATCATCGTTTGAAAGTTGTCCTGGAAAGTTTACTTGCATTTTTTAAGTTTTCATGAATTATTTAAATTTCTAATTTTTGGAACGCTCATTACAAATGGCTATAACTGATGTTTTTAAGAGAAAAACAATTTTTCCCGTTCCCCAAACGAGTGTTTAGGCTTTCAATACGCCTTACAATACTGCCCCATGTTAAATACTGATGTTTTTTTTAGAGAAAACAAAATTACCTGGGCCCAAAAAGAGTAAGCTTAACTTTCAAGTATAATTCCTGTGCCTGTGGACGCAATGTATACACGGTTCCAGTAAGCCCCGCCTTGAGCATGCGCAGTTAATACCCGTACACGCAATGCCCGTGCGCGTAGCCTCTGCCAAAAAAAATTAGCCAATTCTAAAATGACTTTACTCCTATAGGAGTATACTGGCTCATAATCCAAAATTTCCAGCGTTCCTATAAGAACCCGGAGTAGTGACACTGGAAAAAAAATTGCATTGTAAACTTTGTTAGTACTAAAATTGTTAAACTTATACAGAAAATAAGTTACTTTTTCGAGACTTTTGGACCGCTGGAATATAAATAAGAATAAATACAATCCAAAACTTGGAACAAATACCAATGGTTCGACAAATTTACGATATTTCTTTACAAAAATTAAGATAAATATATGAACCAAGTTTAATAGATATATAGAAACACATACCGTTTAGACTGCTGCATTTCAACTGCTGAACCGTCTTGCTGGTGCAGAAAAGTACGACTCTTCTTACTTCGAACTTTTTGTATAACTGGAACATCTTTCGATGTCTTCGATCCAGTCACCAAGCTATCAATAATGGTTTCCATTTCTTCTTTATCATCTGAAAATTGATAGGCATTTTAAAATATTTGAAAAACTACTTCAGTCCAGTCTACCAGTCTTCTTAAATCTCACTAAGTTCCTGGGGCTGGGGAGCCCAGTCGGTTAGGCGTACGCCTTGCATGCGAAAGGTCCCAGGTTCGGGTCCGGGCAAAGCCAAAAGTAACTGCCGACCTATAAACGGCCCGTGCAGCTCAAAAATGTCCGACGAATAATACCCCGTGTAGAGGGAGTGCACGTTAAATATGCTCCAAAGTCCCAACGCTGCGTACGATGTCGCCCTTAACGGTTGCGTTGGGTGCCTACTCAGGTGTCGGCTCGTCACTTGACTGTGGTTCTAAAATACGACGCCCGTCGCCAATAGCCGTCGTGTAGCTCTAGTGCGATGATATTTCAAACTAACCTAACTTATTTCTGGCCATGTAGTCGTTTGCATCCTTTATTGATGTTGATGCCTCAACTTCATGTTTCCTATAATAATAAATTGGAATTTCAATTTTATAATAAATGTGAAATGTTCTGAATTTTAACGATACATGAGCATTGCTTGATTAGTTTAAAATTATATTTATTTCATTATTTTAAAATAACAAATTGTTACCCTATAACCCAAAACTCACCTTTTTCCATATTCCCTTATCGCAATGTTAGGATCCGAGCTTCGGCGCCCTCTAATAAAATGTTCTAAGAAACCAGTATGTGAAACTGGATCATAGTATAACTCCTGCAATCAGATTAAACACATTAATTATTAAATTTGATGAACGAAAAGTTCTATATTACAAAAGAGCAATTCTACTGTTTTTTTTTAAGCTAGTAACAAATAAAACTTACACAACCATTTGGTGTATCTTGAGAGCGTAGTGCAGGAAACGTTTCCGTAATTGACCTGGCCATCAATATTTTTTCTTCCTTGCTTGGTTTATCCATGCTAGATATAAAAAAAAGTTAGATCACTCTAATAACATTGGTTTCCAGTTATAATAAAATAGGGGCTAATATAATCCCCCCTCCTCTGCAAAAATGCCAGGGTGAATGACTCCACCTGTCCATGGCATGAAAATGCAAACTGGCAGGGTTTTAAAAAAAAAACGGTTTTTTTTTAAAGCCCAGCCCGGGTGATTTTCTAGATTTAACCTGGTATAACACTGTTGGGTTAAAATTTAACCTAGGTTTTATTTCAAATGAGAACAATTTTAGACAAGAAAACTTTCATTGTAAAGTAACTATTAATTGAAGTAAAAATTAATTAAATTAATGATTTTTTTTTGTATGTACCATAGTTTCCTGCTAGGTATGAATGTTGATGTTACTAATGCCCAGACTGCCAGGTATTACTAGATGGTTCCAAATTCATTTCATAAATTTTAAACTACTTATCTATTAATTTTTATCCCAAAAGAAAACTCATTAGAAATTATGAATAAAAATTAACCCCCAAAAAACCACTTGGGGCTAGGTTTTATTGGGTTTTTAAAATTTAACTTGTACAACACTGTTGAGTTTCCTTTCAAAGAAATTAAAACAATTTTAGTCGTAAAGGTTTTTTAAAAAACAAACAAAAAAACGGGTGGGTTTTTTTTGGGTTTGTGGGCGGGTCGATTACCCTGAAACTGAGCCATCAAATATTCACAAAAAATACAAATTTAACCAAAGAGCTACAAGATTAAAAAAAAACCATTCAAAGAGTAGTGCTATTTATATAAACTTAATTTAAATCTCATTTAAATACTGGATTTTTTAAAAACTATCAGCAATTTAAATCAAAAATATGTTAAGTGCATATTTTTTAGATTACAATTCTTTTAAGTGATTTTTTTTAAAAAAAACTTTAATGGCTATATACATGTAAAGTAAAAATAAAAAAAAGGAGGGGAGGTTATGAGTTGTTATACAGAAACAGAAGTATAGTCAATATACTTACATGGCACAAGCTTTCATTAAATAAGCACCCAACGTCCTTACTAAAGTTTTTCGTTCTGACTGCTTATGATCCGTGTTGTAATAGTGCACATCTCCTTTGCGCAGCTTTTCAGCCAACACTGCACCATCAACAACTTTCCTTCTTATTTGTGGTGTACGAAGTATGGCCAGATTATCAATCTGTAGAAATGTACATTAAAGAATTTACCGTTGCGAATGATCCAGATTTGCAGCCTGGCTGTTTGCATAAAATAGCCCTTTTTAACCCATCCCGAACAACATGAAAACGCAAGTGATTTATTAAGGCTCTTTCGGAGGAGATGTGGATCTCTGTTTCACATACGTAGCACAAAAAAAAGCACAAAAAGATAAAAAACTTACTTAAAATAAAAAAAATCCAGAAAGTTTTAGGAAGCAGACGAAATTCCAATTGAAATAACGTTTTAACGAATTCGCCGGCGCCGGTCGCGGTTACTCGCGCGGTAAAAAAAAACAGAACGGTTAACGATATTTATTCTCCTGATTCAGCAAAACTTTTGGTTTCAAATAATTCAAATTATTAGTTTCTGATATTAATACCAGTAGTATAAAGAAAAATAAAAGAAGAAATTTATAAACCTTTTTAACTGCTGAATCTTTGGTTATCTATGATGCAAGTTTAAATATTTGTTTAGTGTGTGTGTTTATAGATCTCATAATTTTACCATAAGCGAATTTAATTCTGAATTTTTTCCTCTGCTTGATGAACTAAAATTTGACAATATAGTTATAATGGGTGATTTAAATATTTATCTCTATCAATGATAATTGTGTTTATGAGTATTTAAGTTGTTTAAGTAATTGTGGATATCTTTCATTTAATGACACCCCTACAAAAGTTCAAAATACTGCTTGTTGTATAGATCGTATTTTCGTTAAGATGAATTCATGCTTTTCTGTGCCATCAGCAGTTTTTGAAAATGATTTAACTTATCATTTCCTAATTATTTGCGGTTTGAATTTCAATAATTTTAATGTAATAAATAAACCAAATGCATTCAATTAATTATGAAATGTTTTTTTTTCTTATTTGTTATCCTATAAATTGCAATTTAACTCAGATGATGCACTAAATTAACAATATAATGATTTGATATTTAAATTAAATACCTTAAAAAATAATTTTAAATTTCCTAAAAATTTAAATAGAAAGTTCAGAAAGTGTTGGATGACTCCGGATATTTATTCTTTGGTTGTTAGAAAGGACAAGAAAAAACAATTTTTTCTTTAAAATTTTTTTTAAAAAAATCCTCATGACAGGATAATTTGCTTATAATTCCAATGTTAACTTCTTGAAATCTGTTATAAGAAAAAGAAATAATGAATATTATCATAACCAGTTTAACAATTTATCTTCTAATAAGGATAAGTGGTATTTAGTAAATGAAATCATAAACAAGGAAAATAAAGTGGTATTACCAAATTTGGATGATGGTGGTATACTTTCGTCAAATTTTCATTTTACAAATATTATTACAAACTAATCTTTTATTGATAATAATGAATTCAAAAAGTATACTTTCTTTAATCATAATACCTTAGCTCTTTATGGTGTCTTTGTCGGTGAAATAGTTGAGACTGCTAATTCTTTTTCTGATGGTGGTGGGTCTTGTGATTATGATGGGTGAAATTTTAAGATTTTGAAATTTCTTTTACAAAAAAATTTATACTTTTTAACTAGTTTTATTAATAAATCTTTTCATCAAGGTATATTTCCAGACGCATTGAAGCGAGCTACTGTCACTCCAATTTTTAAATCAGGAGATAAAAATATTTTACATAATTACCGACCTATATTAATTTCGCCTAGTTTTTCGAAATTAGTTGAGAAAATCATCAGAATTTATCAATTTTAAAACAATTCTCATTTTTTTTGCCGAGAATCGATTTGGTTTTTTGAAAATCGTAGTACTACAGATGCTCTCTTGCACTTTTCAAACATTATCTACAATAGTATTAATAATAATAAGAAAACTTTGCGGTATATTTAGACACTACTAAGGCTTTTGATAGTGTTAATCATAAATTATTAATTCAAAAACTTCAAGCTGCTGGTATAAGGGAAAATTGTGAAAACTGGTTCATCTCGTACTTATCAAATCAAAAGCAAAGGGTTAAGGTTGTAAATAGTTTTAGTCAATATTCTGATATACAGTGACTCAAAGAATTGAGGATACACCTTAGTTTTGCCTGATAAATCCAACTTCTAACAGATATTATACGTTATCTAGAAGACAAATCGTGTTTATATTTTAACACATAATCGAAGGGTTCAATTACAATACAAATAAGGAAAATCTATAAAGAAATATCTAACATTAAAATTTTTACAAGTATTTGAAATAAGCACAGGCATATTTTTACCTCAAAAAATTATGGATACACCACATAAAGTTTTGCAAAATCTAGCAAATAAATGAAGTCAATATTTGGTTGCATGTCCTTTAGCTTGTATAATGTCCTCCAAACGTCTTGGGACTGAATCAACCAATTTTTTGGTGGTATCTGGAGATATTTTACCCCATTCTTCTTGTAACACTTGCTTTAAATGGCTTTTGTTCCTAATGTTATGTCTTTGGCACGCTGTTTCGAGCGTGGCCCACAAATTTTCGATAACATTGATATCAGGTGATTGTGGAGGTGTGTGCAATTGCTGCTTGCAGTGAAAAAGACACCACAATTTAACATTATGCGCCGTGTGTTTGGGGTTATTGTCTTGCTGGAATATAAAGTTTCCATCTAATCCCAATTTTTTTTTGCACTTTCTTTCAGATTTTTCTGAAGTATATCTATATAGATTTTATGATCCATTATTCCATCAATAAAAACTAAATTTCCTACACCATTTGAAGCCATACAACCCCAAACCATGACGGAGCCGCCACCACGTTTAACAGTTGGACGTAAATTTTTGGGATCCAGAGCAATGTTGGGCTTTCTCCAAACGGTTCGACGACCATCACTACCCAAAATGTTAAATTTGCTTTCATCACTAAATATAACTTTCTTCCAAAAGTTATGTCTTCAATTGATAAGTTTTTGCAAACTCTAAACGCTTCTTTGAGCAAGCTTATAAACGGTTTCTTTCTAGCTACTCGACTTTTATATCCAGCTTGCCTAATCACATTTCTCACAGTTTCAGCACATACACTTCTGCCAATGATTCGAGAAGTTTCTGCAGCAAGTTTAACTGCACTTACTTTAGGATCAATCTTGATATCTTTCAGGATTTTCCTTTTGGCTACATCACTCAAAATAGCTTTTCTTCCTCTTCCGGTTTTATTTTCGATTAATCCACCGCTTTTAAATCTTTCAATGACTTTCTGGACACACGAGTGGTTTCTACCAACAATTTCAGCTATTTTACGATAAGATTTTCCATTGTTAAATAACCCTATATTATAAATTTTCGGACGTCAATACTAGTCTCCCTTCGAGGAGCAATTATCAGTTTTAAAATGTCTTTAAATTAATGCAACAAACCTCAAAACACAAAACTAACAGTGAGGAAGGAAAATTAAACTGTAGGCACGCAGAAAGGAAGCCCGCAGAAAAAAATAAGAGCTAGTGAAACAAAAATTCTATTAGTGTATCCTCAATTCTTTGAGGTAAAAATCTGTATGTGTTTATTTTAAATGCTTGTGAAATTTTTTTGTTTTAGATATTTCTTTGTAATTTTTCGTTATTTGTACTATAATTTAACCCTTTTCTTTTGTGCTAAATAAAAACACACTTGGGATTCTAGATAATTTGTAATTTCGAAAAATAATAAATCATACATAACACTTAATGTGTATTCATAGAAGGGTATCTAAAGGTTAAGTTAAAATTTTGACTTCGATAGCAAAGATATCAATAAAATTTACGTTTATATATTAATGTATTTTAATTTAGTATACATGAAAATTAATACTTTTTATTTTTAGTGTAGTAATTATTATTGTTTTCAAAAGCCTATTACAGATAATACATCAAATATTTTACTAAAGATAAGGCAATAAAAATAAAATACGAAATAAAGGTAATTAATATTTATTTAACATGAATACATAAAAATATTTTACAAAACAATTGAAAAGCATTTAATATACATAACAGGTAAATTACTTTTGTTTACTTTTTCTTTTTTTTAAACACAAATTTAAAGCATTAGTTAGAATCTTTGAAGAGATGGATTTTGCTTTTAAAGTAGAAAAAGACTGTGTGTTAAAAAAATTTTTTGCATTTCTTAAAATTTTTATTATTTTGCGGTGAAGCTTCAGACTGGACTTTTGAATTTTTCAAAGTGTCTAACTTCCTCTTCTTGGATTTACAATTATTTAAATTGTTGTTAACATTTTTACAATAATTTTTTTAAAGAGTATTTATACAGGACATAATAACATATTTTTGTAATAAAGGACCCCCATGTCCATTTTGACACTCTTCAAAATCAAAACTTTTTTCGTGACAATCAGTTAATGTATACACAGTTTCACGTTTTTTATCAATTTTTAGAAATTCTTGTTCAAACTTTTCAGACAACAAGGTAACAAGTGGAAATGCTATCTACAACCATACTATTTGGAAATTTTAACCCTCCTCTATTTAATTCACAAATTAAATTACTAGAAGTTGTATCTTTTGGGGCAGTTAACTTGTTTAAACACAAATCACATTTGATTCGTTTAATGCAAGAGTGAATGCAATAGCCTGCAATATAAACTAAAACTTCTTCAATGTCTATAATGCTAGCATAATCTCCATCTTCAAAAATAATATTAAACTTTTTTAATAAAAATACAACATGATTTTTGGGTAAACTTAACTCTTAAAGATTTTTCTTCGTCTTCCTGATCTAAATTTAGTTGTACAGAAATGTTTCCTTGTGTGTTGGAAACTAAATTTAATGGTAGGATGGTTTGAACTCTTAATTTTTTTTCCACTTCTAAAAGTTGTGTAAGAGTAATGTTGTATTGTGCACCAGCAAGCTGCCTATATTTTCCAAAGAATCTGTTTGGAACTTTCCTGTTAAAATGTATTAAACATTTAAATTTTCGGTGCAATATCTAGCAAGTTCAATAATGGCATAAGTTGTGTGCCAAAGAGCAGTGTGAGTTTCTTCACTTAACATTCCAGAATCTAACTTGTATCCCTTCCATTTATCTAACCACTCCAAAAATGCATGCATAAATTTAATTTTAACATCAGTGTCTAAAAAAAGTCAAAGGCTCTTCAAATACATTTCTTTTATGCTTTCCCTTTAACACAGACTTTACATTCATTATCTCCCACCAAGTTAAAATCGTCTTAACAAAATCTGCAGTTTCTTGATAATAGGGAAGATCAAATATTGGACCAGCTTTAAGTAGACCTTCAACTAAATGTGAATTAAATACCTGAACAAATTTTACATTTTGCCTTTCTAAGTTAGAAGGGGATATAGATTTCTGAGTCAAAGTATGGCAATGTTTAACTAATTCTTCTAATTCTTTGATTTCTTTCAATTTCAAAAACCGTTTTAATAGTTTTAAATGGCGCAGTTTTCATCGAATTAGTATCGGAATCTTTATCAAAGCTAAAATTTGGAAAATAAAATGATTGCTCAGAATTTTTTTTGATTTAGCCAGTTATTTCTAATACATTTTAGTAAATGCACTGGGTCTCGAATATAAAACAATGGGCGTTTTTCATCTGAAGGGTGCTTGTATACAAAAGTCTGTGTTGGAGGGTTAGCAAAATATGACATGGCACGCTTATTAATTGCATTGTTATACCTGGAAACACAAAAAACCCCAAATTTTCCAAGTCAATCACAAGCTTTAAAATTAAGGAATATAAAAATTCAGCAGTGATTTTTGTGATTGGAAAAATCTGAACATCTTTATATGATGAGGTTAAACTCTGAAGCATGAAAACAAATGCGGTTGTTGCTGCTTTTCCATGTTACATGATATACCAAGAATATCCCCTCCTTTATAATCCAAAAAAGGTTTCAAATGAATTTCATCTAACATTAACACAACTTTTTTTTTTATCTTTGTCAGTTAAATTAACAAACTTTGTACTGATATATGATAAATTAGTCATCTTTTGGATTTACATTAAATTTTGAACATAGGGACTTTAAAGTGTTAGGATGAGGAAGTATTACAAAGCCACTGCTTCTTAGAAATCTTATTATGGGGCGATATGGAAAACATCAATGTACATAAAATTAAAAAATCTGGGGAGTACCTAAACGCGTTTTTTTTAGCTGAGTAAGTTTTAATTGCTCCAAAATAAATGTTAGAACTTTCTTGTTTTCACTATCACAGACATCTATATGAGAAACAAGACAATCATATATAAAAGCTATCGCATCGTTTGCTTGCGAAGAATCAATATTTTCGGTCACATTCAAAATATATTCAATATCTTTAACATCTGTACAAGTAAAAGGTAAAGTTAACTTACCAACTTTTGTTAAAGGCACTTTTTGAACAAAAACATTTACCTGCACTTTTTATCAATGATAATTGATTTAGATATTGCAGGGTATGGTGTCATGCTTACAAGCATCAAAATTATGGCATCTTCAGTTTTGAGAAAAGTCCAATAACTTTTGATAGAAAAATTGTTCAAACACAAAATAAGTTCATCCCAGTTTTTAAAGGTGTATTTTTTCTCATACAGTTCCTTCTCTTTTAGGCTTTCTTGTATAGCTAACGCCAATTGGTTGTTTTCCATAATTTCTTTTTTTGGCATCAGGACACGGACGACGAACTTTTTCATTGGACAGATATTTGGGACATCCAGGGAATATAAAAGGAACTGCTCCATCCTTAAGTCTTGGCTGTTGAAGAGCGACAGACAGCTTCTGTCCCTTTTCATCAAATGCTTCTGTATGCCGCCTTATATCTTCTTCCTTAAAATGGCGTAGGCAGACCTTAAAAATAAGAACAGTCATTAGGAACATCAGATACATTTGCAATACCATACAAAATACCTAAATGCATTTCAGTTTAAAGTTGTTTTAAAACAATATTCTATTCTTTTACTTACGTTATTTGGGGGTAAAAGTTTGTAAATTACAATTAAATACATTAATATATTATTAGTATTTGCAAAAATATTTTTACGACCATTTACTTGATTTAAATTTACAATACCTTCACAGAAGTATTATTAATGTTGCAATATTATAAATAATTATATTCCAAAAAATATCTGAAAATGATCGTTAAAAAGACACATTAAAATGCCAAAAGTTAATACTTTTTTTGGTGAAGATTTATAAAGGTATTGCTTACCCTTGAATGTTTACTCGGCGTGAAGTTTTCACGTGGAATAGTCGATACCCATTTTTGAAGCTGGAATTTATCCTTTGGGAACCTGAAGAGGGTAACATTTTCCTGTTTGTCGTAGTTTCTTCGACATCCTGGTACGACGCACGTATTGACCATGATTCGATCATAAGCCGGAATTAATATTGCACAAAAATCAGCTTGCAGTAGCGAGAATCGGCAAGAAATTAATTCTGCTCTCTCGCACGTGAAGGACTCGTCTGGCGAATGGCGGTGAAGAGCGATTTGGTTCCCTCCAATGCGAGACGTCACAGCCGGAGAGAGAACTTGTTGTCAGGCCTTCATATCGGAGGTATCGTCATAATAGGCTAGCTGTTCCATTTTAACCAGCAGCATTACAAACAACAAAATTTATCAACATTATTTTAATATTGTAGACATTTATATTTTTATTCATTAAAGCATCATATGATGAAGCACTTAATAATACAGTCGAACACCGCTATAGTGAACCTGGGATATAGTGAACCCTCGCTTATAATGAACCTTTTTAGTGGTCCCTTCCGAACTCCTATTTAACTAATGTTATTTTATATGGATATAGTGAACTACTTAGAAAATGGGAGTTTGCTTATAGTGAACTTAAATTTCCTTTCCTCAGTATTTTTTTTCAGTTCTCCATATTTTAAGATGTACTATAAGTGGCAAGTGGCAGCGAGATAGCAATCTTTAACAATGTGTCATATTTCAACCTGTCCTTCCCTTCTTATTGTACTCAAACTGCACCTGTTTCAAAGTAAACATACCTTTTCCCCCTCTGCTTTCCAGGAACCACCCTTTCTTTTCAAACCATTATTCATATTCTCCACCCCACTCATACACACTTCCTGGAAGGCTTGTCTGGTCAAACGACAATACCCAGTGGTGTTGCAAATCACCCCCCCCCCCCCTCCAAATGAATCCACTCGTCTTTCCAGCTACCTATTCTTTCTTTTCAACCACCCCTTGAAAACTGGGTGTAAGTGGAAGTCTCCAATTGTCCATTTCGCATGCACTTCTCTATTACTCTTATTTCCTTATGAAAGATTTTAGACGCATTTTGAAAAGAAGTACACCGTCTGAAAAATGGAGACTTCTGTAAAGAGAAAAGCCTTCACCATTGAAGACAAGTTTGAAATCATCAAGCTAATTGAAGATGGGGCCAGCCAATCAACGATATGCAAAGATTTCTCCTTATCCAAGTCTACAGTTTCCAACATTTGGAAAAATCGGAACTCGACGATCGCTGCATATGAAAAAAATTTAGATTCCTCGAAGAAGCTGCATAGGGCAGAAAAAGAAGACGTGGAAGAAGCACTTTTGAAGTGGTTTACGATTCAACGAACCAGGAATCTTCCTGTAATCGGACCCATGCTGCAAGCCAAGGCAAATGAATTTGCTCAGAAATTCGATGAGACTTCCTTTGTGTGCTCTAACGGATGGTTAGATAGGTTCAAAAAAAAAAGAAACATTTCTTGTGGAAAAGTTATTGGTGAAACAGCAAGTGTTTGTGTACCAGATGTAGAGAAATGGAAAGATAAAGTGTGGCCGGACATAATTAAAAACTACGAAGAAAGAGACATCTTTAACGTTGACGAGACTGGTATTTTTTATAAACTGACTCCAAATGAAACTTTAAAATTCAAAGGTGAAAAGTGCTCCAACGGGAAACTGTCAAAAGTAAGGATAACGGTTCTTGTTTGTGCACATATGGATGGGTCGGAGAAGAAGAAACTAACTGTGATAGGGCAAATCGCAAAATCCCCGATGCTTTAAAAATGTTAAAAAGCTTCCTGTAAACTACAAAGCGAACCGAAAGTCATGGATGACGTCGGATATTTTTGAAGAGGTTGTAAGGCAGTGGGACGACGATTTGTCCAAAAACAAACGAAAAATTGCCCTCCTTTTAGACAATTCCACACCTGAAAAAGCTTCAAAACATAAAGCTCGTGTTTTTACCACCGAACACCACATCAGTCCTTCAGCCCATGGACCAGGGCGTGATTCGAAGTTTGAAGTGCCACTACAGGAAGCAGCTGGTGATGCGTGTTCTGGAATGCTACGAAATAGCCAAAGCGGACAACGTGGAGTGCAACATCTCTCTTTTAGAAGCTATTGTTTTTTTAGAAAAATGGTGGAAACTGGTTACGTCAGCTGCAATCCGTAACAGTTTTCGACACGCTGGTCTTTCGAAAGATGTAACTCCACAAGAGACTGAAGCCATACTGGAAGAAGATAATGACGATGAGGAAAACCTCCCATTAGCCGTGTGGCTAGAAAGACACGGAGTGGAAGACTTTCTCGAAAGAAGTTTTAGAAGATTTCCAATCATGTGACGATGAAGTCTCCACTTCCGATATTCCAACAGTGGATGACATTGTCTATGACATCAACAAAAAGAACAGCCCCAAGCCCAATGCAGTAGAAAACGCCGAAGACGATGATGCTGAAGAAGAGTGCGAAATTGTAGCACCCTCCATCGCACAAGTGAAAGCGGCTGCGAACGTTTTAAGGGTTTATTTTTCTACAGAAAATATAGACACTAAGACAATGGATTCTTTCACGGTCATTGACAAGAAAATTGATGAGTTGTATTTGAACTCGAATCGAAAACAATCCAAAATTACCAACTTCTTTCACAGAATGTAGGCATATAGAGGTAACAATTAAATTCATTATTATTTAATCATATGTATTTACATTCTTTTTGTATAATTACTTTGAGAAAAATTCAAAAATTAATTAATATATTTCTAAATTTATTAAATAATTAATTTTTAATTCAATTATTTATTCAATTAATTCAAGGTATGCGAAACCATTATTATTTTTCTATAAGCTTTATATCGTATAAAACTTTATTCCAGAAAAATTGGCTATAGTGAACTATCGGGTATAGTGAACCAATTGTTGGTCCCGTAGAGGGTTCACTATAGCGGGGCGCAAAAAATAAAAGTTCGATTTTTTTTAGTGACACCCCCCTAAAAGTTGCCATTTGACCAAAAAATGATATCGCCGAAGTTTAAGCTCAATCGGAATATATTAACCCGTGCCTCATCGGCCCTAAAGATGCGGAAAATTGCCGTTTTTCCTTAAAATACGCAGTATTTCGACTACAAAATTCAAACGGTTTATTCTATATGCGTAAATATAATTTCATCTTAAAGCTTACATTCTTAGCTTTAATTTGAATACCTACAAGTTGCATATAAAACGTATATATTAAGAGATAAAAAAAAATTATAAGACATGGCTCAAAATATCAATTTAAAAAATTATTATTTATTATTATTTAATTATATTTAAATTATATATAAAAATTATTATTTAAATTATATTTTTAAAAAACTAAAAACGTTTTATTACCCTTCAACTTACCTTATAATTTCGTTTATTGATTGTTTGTAAAATATTTAAGTTGTGCACCATTTAATGAACACTTAAAATAAAAAATGTATAATTAGGACAAAAGAGGTGGGTGGGGTGGGGGAGGGGGCTATAAAAAAACTATGAATTGCGTAACTTCCGAAAAATGTATTATTCGTTCAATCTACAATCTATACTATTACAATGAATCGAAAAACATTTATAAATAATTTATTTATCAGAAAGGGAAAATTAACGGTATACTATTTGTGCAATTAACTCACCAAATTCAAGTAGAAGGTAGCGGTTTTTCTAGGGTGCTTTTCGTTACGTCTGGATATATTTTTCGGCATTTGGATATTATCTGTAAAAGGTATTGCTTCTGCTTTTCATCTTTTCTAATAATGTCACTGTAGTCCTGGATGAGTTTGACGCCCCTTTCTGCTGCGTCGTTAACGACTCTGAGATTTCTTACAATGTTTTTCCCTTTGAGAAAATTTGGGTCTTGTTCCCACATACTGGGATTGGACTTGAAGTCAGTTGATAATTTGAACCTTTTGAAAAAGTACAATGATGAGGGAGTGATGAAATGGTCAAGTTGGGTGTTTAAAAATAAATGAATTTCTTCTAAGGGGATATTTGCTTTAATTGTTCTTTTTTCACTATCAATTTCTTCAAATTCATTTCCTTGTTCTTGAAAAGATAAAAGTTTAGAGGCCATTTTTACTTTAATTTCTTCTTTTAAATTTGGGTCAAATAAGGCAAAACAAACTTGTTCAGGGTTTAGGTACCATAAATGATTAACAAGTTTTTTTTTATTGCAGCGTTTGATGCGTTTTCATCTATTGTTTTGTAATTAACTTTTTACACAATTGTAAATCATTGTTAGGGGCCGTCGCAGCATCAGGAGCCGTAAACCAATGTTTTACGTAAATTTTTTTAAATAAATATGCACAAACTTCTTATACTTTCTAATTCTGATGGGGCTAATGAAAATTCCTGTCTAAAAATGTAGATTTTTAAAGAGTATATTGCTTTTGCCATACATCGGGCATGATGAATTGCGCCTGGTGCTCGGAATGAAATTTTGTCTAGTGAAACACGACCTAATATTAAACATAACTGTAAAAATTCTTTATAGTCTTCTCTGGGATTTTTTGTTCCAACTGGTCGAGAAGAAATCCAGATATTTCTTCTAAATCACTAAAATGAACTTTAACAAGTAGATCTTCGATTCCAAATTTGTACTGCTCTTTGTCAATGACAGGACACTTCATCTGAAATTTTTTTAACATTTCTAGTTGAGGTCCTGTTGTTGCACCAAATTTGCTTTCAAAAACTGTTTTAAGTAATAGCTCTAATATGTGGCCAGACGACAGGCCAGATATAGAAGATGTTTTTCGAAATATTGTTCTAATAAAGTACACGTGCCTTTCCAACAACCTGTATTCGCAGCAGTAGTGTCGAAACACATCGCCTCGATATTTTCAGCTGCACCCCACTTATTTATCTCAGAAAATACTGCTTTGGACTGATAAAGTCCCTTACTATTTTCAATTTCTGGTACTCCTATTAACTGTTCTTCATCCCCGCAACTGATCAGAACCGCCATACATCCAACACGTCCTTTTTGTCTCTGAAGAATCAAAAACTGCCTGTCTTCATCGCTGGTATTTTTCAACGCATCTTGATGGGCAACGTCAAAAAGATCGTCAAGAATGGATTTAAAGGTTTTAATTTTTTCATCTTGAGACTTACTAACTCTTGTAGCATTTTTCTGTAGTTTCCTCCACTCTTCGTAAAGTTTTTCAAACTTCAAAACACAGTTTTTGCATTGCTTTGTAGGTATATTCTCGCTTTTTGCCAGAAAACTAGAACTTCCTCCATTGTTAATTTTGAAGCATTTTTGATATCCAGCTTAACTTGCCGTAAGTTATAAAATAAACTTCGCAAGACTTGGCCATTTGATGGAAGTTTACTACCAGTTATTTGATGCGACATATATCCAATCAAAAATATATTGTCTTTCTTTCTTAAACTCACACCTCCTAAATTTGTTGAAGTCGAACTCGAACTATTCGAATCCATTTTCAAAGAAATATAGAAAAATTACTTTATTTACCAGATCATGCAGAAAATTACCATACGTCTTAATCTACTCGTATTCTCTTTTAGAAATAAACAGAAGTTCATCGCATTCCCAACTCCCCTATTGACATCCCTTTGAACTCGTCCCTTTATTGCAAGGGATATAGCTTTCTTCACCCCCTCACTTAGGAATGTGGCAAGAACACAGAATTTATGAGATCAACCACCACCGCCTCTTCAGAAGTAGTGGGAGGCGGCATTCAGAATTTCCCTTTGATTTTGGGAGCAGCCGAGGAAAAGATGTGCCGCCCAAAATTTACTAAATATGTGTGTTATAACAGTCTTAAACGTTAAGTTTTCAAGCTGCGTTTAGAAAGAAGATTTAAACTGTCCCCTATTTGATACACCAGAGAAATAGAATGGACTAAAAAATTATAGTGTGAACAATGCTGTTTAAAAATGGGTATCCGTCCCAATTTCAGTATGCAATTTTTGCTAGTGGCTCATTTTTTTTAAAACAGATTATGACAAGATATATTTTATAAACAAACAGTAAACGAAATTAGGACATCAAATACACACATAAATATATATATTTTTTAAGAAATCTTAAATATCAATATTTTTGATGTCCTTAAAAAAAGGTCATATCTCTTAATATACAAATTTTTTATTCAAGTTGTAGGTACTCATATTAAAGCTAAGAATCCATACTATAACATAAAATTATAATTACACTTTCAAAATGAAACGTTATAGTTTTATAGGGGGAAAAAATGCTTCTTTTTTAGAAAAACAGCAATTTTCCCGAACTTTAGGCTCGTTGAGGCACGGGTTAATATTATCCGATTGAGCTTAAACTTCGGCAATTTCATTTTTTGATCAAGTGGCAACTTTTAGGTGGGTGCCACCAAAAAAATTCGGAAAATAAATTTTCCTATGGGTCCTTGCGTCCACCCTAAATTAACCCGTATAACCCGTTGGAATTTTACTGCTATATTGTGACATACAATGGCCACAAAATTGCACGACATTTTGAGTTTTTTGCAAAATTTAAACCGTCATTAAATTAAATTTGAGCAAATACCCATAGGTATGTGAATTGATTTTGTTTCTGCAATACATAAGGATTCTTTTTCAGCTAATTTTATAACTGGTTACTTTTGGTACAAGCAGTTAAGGAGCTCTAAACTTTGAAAAACACTCACAACTTCTTGCAATTTTGTGTTTTCTGCAAAGTTTAGAGCCTCATTAAATAAAATTGGAGCAAATACCCATAGGTCTATGAATTGATTTTGTTTCTACAATGCATACGGATTACACACACAGAGAGAAATTTTTCGAAAACATTTTTCATATTTAGCCCAAAAGTATTCAACAATTTACCTACTGAACTTCAAAGTATCCCTTCTTTATACAGGTTTAAAAATTCTTTATTTAAATTTATATTATCAATAGACGATATTGATGTATATTTTAATTTATAGAAGCGAAACATTTTTTTTATATATTCATCGCTTACCAGAATTTTAAGCATTCTTCGATTATCTATTAATAGCATTGCCACATTTGTTTCTTTTTGTTTATATTTATGTATTTAATTTTTTTTTTGTCTATGTTTTTTTTAACTTATAACGTGTCTTTCAATTATAATTATAGTTAATTAGTCACATATACGGTTTTTTAACCCCCTTGTGACAAAAAAAAATATTCTTGTAATGTTTGTTTTATGTTAATAAAGTGTTTGTTATTCGATGCGGCAAGACGAAGAACGCCGCCAGCTAGAACAGGAGCGGAATACAGAAGCACATCGTATTTCTCGCCAATACGAAGAACGCCGCCAGATGGAACAGGAGCGGAATACAGAATCGCATCGTATTTCTCGCCAAGAAGAAGAACGACGATAGATGGAACAAGACCAGAACTCAAAGGCTCGTAATTTAAGTCGTCAAAATACAGATTGGAAAACAGTGTGCGATAATTTCACGAATGCGGTAACAGAAGGTCCTACATTTCCTTGTGACTGCTGTGGAGGTTTGTGGTTCAGTCGCTCCATTAAAACCATTGCTAAAGAACAGCTTCAAAATAACACAGCCGAATATTTGGACTAGCTTGATTTTCCAAGTCTTTTAACCGACACCTTCACTTTATGCGGAACCTGCCACAATGCAATAAAAAATCCACCGTTCCTCGACTTTGCCTAAACAATGGACTTACAACGATCCCTTCGGAAGTCTCCTCACTAACACGCTTAGAAGCCCGGCTGGTATCTGCACGGCACGTATTTCAATCTATTTGGACGTGTACGGCATACACGGACAGTATCGTACCAAAGATAGAGTAGTCAATGTACTAGTATCGGTCGACACTACAGTCTCATCTCTTCCAAGACTCCCAAACGAAAACGACGTCATCCACTTGCAATTTGCCTTGCATGTCCAACACAACTATGCAGCTGGAAATATCAGGCCACAGCTGGTATGGGATGCTGCACATCGTCTCTCCTCTTCTCCACTCTATGAGGAATATGAGATAGGCTTGTGCTGAAGTTGGATGAATGATGTCAACGACTTGACTATGGCTTTCGAATTGGAAGATAAAGAATTCCTTGATATTTTTTTTGATTTCGAGAATCAGGAAGAAAATGATAAAGAACCGACGGTTTTTGCCTGTGGACCAGATTACCGTCTGCATCGAAACCCTTATATCTGGAGAGGAAGGTCTTCGAATGACCCCAGCCGAGGGATATCGCCCTGTCTCTGTTTTAACAGATAGGGACTCTCCTTTTCTAGCTTTTCTGCAACTCTTTGGTGGGGAACGATTGGCAGCCATGCACATAGTGACAAAGAAAGAGCTTTCTAAGTCCGAAATTAATAAATCGATACTGAGAAGAAGGGATCGCCAAGCAGCCGAATCTACCGAGTTTATCCTTTTCGCAGCAAAGGTTCTTGAAATAAATCGCATAACGAGCAACCACTCTATATGCCTGAGAAAGAGATACGGGGAGCGAGTCGTTACAGCTCAACTGGCGTCCAATAAAGAATATGTTGATGGGGTGCTGCAAGATGATAACGCCTTTCGTGTTATACATGGAGTTCGAAACTCTTCTCACCACTGGCATCAAGAGGGGCTAAGGGTGCGAGCCATGGTACGCCAGTTTGGACTGCCCCATATATTTTTAACCATAAGTGCCGCTGAAATAAAATGGATGGAATTAATAGTTATTTTAAAAAAGGTGCTCTATGGCGAAACCATTAGCGAGGAACAGGCTCGAGAAATAAGCGACCAAGATAAGGCAACCCTCATTCAGAGGGACCCCATCGTGCCCGTTACTTCGATAATCGATTTCATACCCTGCTCAAAACCTTTAAATCTCCTCAAGGACCTTTTGGCAACCGACAAATTTTACACTACTTTTATAAGGTCGAGTTTCAACACAGAGGATCACCACACGTCCACATGATCATATAGCTCAGTGATGCACCCACATATATAACCCAAGACGAGAACAACAACGAAACCGTGTGCAAGTTCATCGATGAAATCATTACATGCTCCACCGATTATGATGTCGGAGACCCAATTCATCAGCTCTTGCCCATCAACACACATCGACACAGTCATACTTGTCGCAAGAAATGCAACAGAGGAGTACAGCTTTGGGATACCTTTCTTTCCCATGGACAAGACAAGGATCCCCTCCCCAATTACCCCTTCCGACGAAGAAGCAGGCATCCTAAAGAGCGAGTGCAGGCGGATCAGGGAATTTCTCGAATCAAACCGCCTCATGTTGCTAACTACATTTGAGGAGTTCCTTCGAGAAATGAAAATGTCTATCGAAGATTATTTGAAAATTACACGTGCGTCCCTCTCCAAAGATAAAGTATTTATAGCTTGCAGGCCGTGCGAGGCCTTCATTAATAATTACAGCAGCAAAATACTGAAGTTAAACAGAGCTAACATGGATATTCAGTACGTACTCGACGGTTATGCCTGTTGCTGTTACATAATAGATTATATAAACGAGCGATAAGGGGATGGGCGACATAATGAAAAAGATCTTAGAGGAAACAAGATCCGGAAACATCCGTCTGGCTAAGCGTCTAAGGTCCCTCGGAGCAGCGTTCCACCAAAACAGCGAGCTTTCCGCACAAGAGGCAGCCTACAACGTCCTATCAATTCTGATGAGTAAAGCGTCCGAGCAATGCATATTCTTACCCACTGGCCCGCCTAAAGAGAGGAGTAGGATGCTGTTGTCGGAGGCTAGACTACGCGCGCTTGCTGAATCGGATCCGTCCTCGACAAATATTCATGTCGCAGGTCTACTGGAGCACTATGAGCAGAGGCCAAGGCAAATGGAGGACACCACACTTTCGCAATTTGCAGCGTGGTACGACTTCAGTAAGTCCAAAAGAAGTATAAATATCAACGAGGTCCTGGACGATGACCAGCCACGAGAAAACGATATCGTAAACAGCAACCCATACTTAAAATTGATGGAACACTCTGGGTTCATCAAAAGACGCACCTTACCGAAAGTGATTCGATTCCGCAAGTTCAACGTCATCCAAAACGAGCTACACTATTTTCGTGAAATGGTTATGCTGTACCTGCCCTGGAGAGACGAGAAGAACGATCTTGTAAATTGTGAGGAAACGTTCAGAGCCAATATCGAGTTCATTAACCGAAGCCGCAAGGAGTTCGACGACGAGGTCCTTGAAAGAGAGATGAGAAACGCAGGAGAGGGGCACGAAGAGAGGGTTGACAACCAAGATTATGACCAGCAACGGCCAAACCACCACGAGTTCCAGCGGTACGTATTGCAAGACGGCGGAGGTCAAGCTGAAGACTTTGGGGAATACGAGCCAGCGCCTTACGTGGAGAGATTTACGGCTCTAGGGCGAGCCTCTGACAAAGACTTCCTCGACGTGATCCCCTCTCTCAATGACGAGCAGCGGGACTTTGTCACAGACGTGGTTTTCTACTTCAAGCACTCGCCGAAAGAGCCCATCTACTACGTGCTACCCAATACGTGTTACTTTATTTAAATATTGTAATCCAAACACATTTTTTTAAAAGGCAAACAATAATTTAAATTGTATTTATTATAAATTTGGAACAACACGCCGCGCCGATGTCAAGGTGTTTGGTTTGTTTAAGATCGCTCCTAAAATTTGGTTTATCTAATATGACTACTTGAATAATAAGTTAATATTTAAATATGAGTGTAAGAGTGAAATTCGAACAAAAATAACACAAGAGGCAATTTTTGACACAAGAAATTACTTTATATATAAAAACACATCCGGCAACAATTTGTCGAAATTTAGTTTAGGATTCAATTTTTTAGCGTCGTTTTCAAAGTATAGCATCGGATCCGATATTAGAAAAAAAATCTTGTTTCGATTTTATTGCAAAAAAGTGTATATTTAATATGAGACCTTCATGTCAAAGAGCCCTTTGTTGGGAATACTATACAAGACTGTCAGAAAAAATGTCAAATGCAACATATGTAAAAAAAACCTTTAGCTATCATGGAAATACAACCAACATAAACACTCACTTAAAAACCCAGCACAAAGCTGTCCTACACAGAAGCTTGGCTGAAAAGGAATCTTAAAAGGTAGATGACCCACCTGGAAAATCTGCATTAAGTGGACCATCTACTACACTGCCCCCTACAACCACAAAAGGCCCACCACCGAAATCCAACTACAGAAGTATTACAAACGACAGCCACATCGAGGCGATCAAGCAAGATTCATACGTAGATACATCCACAATAGAAGTTCCATCAGCACCAGAAGTTGATTTGGCGTAGCCAGAACCCAAACGACGGAAGAACAATTGTGTTTGTTTGGGGGAAATTCAACAGAGCTCACGAATTCAGAGATTGCTGAAATTGATCTCGCTTTCGTAAAAATGATTGCGAGAGATTTTCAGCCACTGTCTATCGTGGAAAACAAGGAGTTTTTAGAATACACTCAAAAGCTGAATCCCATGTACACACCCCACCAAACCGTATAAAAGTTACTAAAAAACTCACCCCCATCTGTATAAAAAATATCGGGAATAACTGGTGGAAAGGTTGAGTACCTCGCATTAACAACCGATGTGTGGACTTCTGACACCAACTGTTCTTTTGTGAGTGTCACTGGCCACTATGTGTACGATGACACTCTGAACAGTTCGTTGTTGGAGACAAAACAACTTACAGAAAATCACACAGGAGACAATATTGCCAGTACAATTTTAGAAGTGCTGGAACAATATGAAATTGCGGGTAAAGTTGTAACTGTGGTTGCAGATAACGCAGCCAATATGAAAAATGCGATTACAGTACATTTGAACATACCATATCAGCCAAGTATAGCTCATACTCTCAACCTTGTTGTGGAGGATGCCTTAAGACTTTCTGACACACTCAAGGACTTGCTCCAAAAATGTTGAGGAATAGTAGGCCACTTCAAAAGTAGTGTAACTTTAACGAACAAGCTACAAAATACACAGACTCAATTAAATACACAACCACTGAGCATAAAACAAGATGTACCTACAAGGTGGAACCCTACATTGCAGATGCTGGAAAGACTTCTGAAGGTAAATTTTAGTATTGTAGAATTAGTAAATAGTTGGTATAAATTTCCATTTAAATGTTACTTATTTAACATAAAACTGAAAAAAATCAAACAAAAAAAAGTATAAACTTTTTTTTTCTCTAATGGGGCTGCAATATTGGCGGGCAAGCCTTTGCAGACTCGACATATTCCCCAGAACTGAGAGCCATTTTTTTGTGGCACCGTCTAGGCGACTCTGGCTGCCAATTTTGACGCTCAGATTACAAGGAATCTGAGCTCTCTGTGGATGTTAAAGTATGCTGAGAGAACACAAGCCAAATGGGTACTCAAGGGATCTTTTACATACCACATAATCATATCACATGCGTGTCCAAGATTTCCCCCTTCAGTAAATCCGACGACTTAGTTTATACTTGAGCCCCGGCTAAGTCAAATTATATGACTCGGAATTTTTTTTGAAATTATAATTTAAATATAAACATTATATTAATCAATAAATGGTGTATGATATAAAAATACTAAACCCTTCTTATTATTTTGTATTACTATTTTACAGATCAAAACACATCTGACAGTTGCAATGGCAGATATTGAAAGTCCGCCAGCTTCGTTGGATTCTTCAGAGTGGAAGGTCGTGGAATAATGCGTTCCACTTCTTAAGCCCATTGAAGCAATGACAATAGAGCTATCCGGGGAGAAGTATCCAACCTTATCCATGGTCATTCCTTTGTTGAGAGGGCTTCAACATACCATAAAAAACAGAAGCCGGAAAGCTGCGACGCCATACTATTACAGCTGGGTCTCAAGGAGTCAATCAGCAAAAGGTAAACCAGCCATAATTTTGTTATTGTTAAATTTTCTTTTTAAATTTAACCTCTTATCATTAATGACCCATTTATGAATGCCACTAAAACCTTCCTCATCGAATAAAGAACGTTAACTTTGGGTTTCATGAGTAGCTTAATTTGTCCAACATAGTTCAATACTATAGTCTTCATTTGAAGAGTCCAGGGGAAGAACCCATTTGATTGACTAGGAATCTTTTTGTTTTCGGGTCCGTTTGGCGGATAATGGCGTCAGGAAACCGGTTTCTCTCTTGGATCTTCTCTCACGGTACACCTTTATGGAATAACCTAGTGTTTGGCGCAGTATGGCCTTAGATGCCCTAGCGCCATAAAACCCGAACATCCATCCATCTCTCCGGTACAAACATGGGACTCGTGTCTAGCGTGAATCAGGGTTGCCAAGATAAGAACCAAGTGAGAAACTGGTTTCTTTACACCAGTATAGGCGATGACTCGTCTATCGTCGTCAAAGAGGCCTGAACACGGACAGATATCTTGTAAAATATATTGTTTTTCCCCCTGTACTCTTCATTTGTCTAACATTTTGCTTATTTAAATAGACAAGCAGAAATCTTATTTTTGCATAGCAAATTTTAAGTGAGATTTTCTGATGAGTTAACTATGTATTTTTTCTATCGTCTGGACAGGCTTTAAGCTCCTTGATAGCCAACATCAAGTTAAAAATAAAATTCTCTTTTCTTTGATCAAATAGAAAGATTGCCAATTCCTCACAAAGCCTGCTTTTTAGATCCGCATTTTAAAAAGACTGCATTTGGTGTCGAAGAAAATTCGAAGAAAGCTGAAACGTCAGTAAAGAGTGAGCTTCAAAGGATGCTTTCAAAAAATAAGTCCTCTTCTGCAGACGACTGCTTTCGAAAGCTGGGTTAATTGCAAATGATAGGAGAAACCACTTAAAACCAAAAAAAGAAGATATGTTAGTCTTTTTGAATTCTTGACTTTAACTTTGCATCTATTTTCGTTTACACAACTTTATGTTTTTTGCTCATTTTTTTTCTAGTTATACATTTTTGGATATTTTTTTATTATTACTTTCTAATGTGTTTTTGTCATTGAAAAGTTACAAATTGGCAGGTAAACAATTGCTAAAAAATAGTCGGCAACAAATTATTTTTAAGAAATCTAATTTTTTTGACTTGTTTATATTGTAATGTAAATAGTATTTTGTTTATATTTGTATGCATTGAAATAGTATTTTTTTTATATTTGTATGCATTGAATTTTGTTGCACATGAAAATAAATTATTTATCTCACGTGTTTCAGTGTTACGCATAATTTTCTTGCTTCACTATCTGGTCATATTAATGAGTATCACATTAACTGTGTGCCTAATAAGTTCAGCCACCTTCAAGAGGCGAGTTCTATATTAGTACTCAAAACCTCATTAGCTTGATAACATTAAAAAATGAACCTGGTTTGGTGTGCTTCATTCGGTGAAGTTATTGATTTAGATAATCCTGAACTCCATAAAAAAACTTCTTAAGTTTAGTTAACAAATTGCATGAATGTTCAAGGCAAGTTTAACTATTCAATGTGTTTGTTAACAAGGCAAACTCTATTAGCTTAATTTGTTAATTGGGATAATTGTTATTTATATAATACCAATAATTTAGGTTGGTGTTGGTTTTTTTAAAAAGTATTTTATAAAAAGTACTATTTAAAGATATGTTATAGTTTAAATATAACTAAAGCTATAATGTTGAAGGCTTAGTAGCAGCCCTTGTTCTTACAGTATGCTGGTTCGAATCCCTCCCACCGCATAAGAGGAAATCCAGAACATTACAAGCATAAATTCAGAATATTCTGATAAAATTCCTTGTAGGAAGCATAGAATTGTTGGTTCCTTGAAGTATATAGTATTCCTTATAGGTGTAATATAACTTTATTTCTTCTAAAACAATTATTTTTTCAAAAACTCTTTTGTACAGTGAAATATTTATAAACCTTAAGCTACGGCAGGCACTGAACTAAGCTTTTCAAAATCTTCCTAAACACATAGTTGACTATTTTTGAACTTCAAGCTATGGCCTACTTAATTTAAAAATCTTTAAAGTAAAACAACTATTTAACTGGTCCTGACTAACCACTAGTTTAAAAAATCATTTCTTTCATCATCAGAGATTTATTAAATATGGTGTCTGACATTAATAACTATTACTGACACTCATTCAAAAAAAAAATTCTGATCAAGCATAAAAATAGAAAAATCTTAGTTTAACTTAAGTATATGTTGTTAATAATTTTAACTTTTTAATAACAGGTTCACTACAATTAAGTGCACAATATATTCGTTTCAAAAACTTTCTAAATCCTTCATCCTTCTAAATCCATTCATAGAGTAATAATCCATTCATAGAGTAATTTATTACCAGTTCTTCAGTTTTACCTTATTCTCGATTGTGTACGATCGAGAAGTAGGCACAATAAAATTAAAACAAGCATATTATTACTATTATAAATAACTCTTATTCGATTCGATTGTCCTCATTCGAAAGTGCCGTAACTCGTTTCGAACTTCTCGATGATGTTCATTCGGACAATCGAATGAAAATTAAACCAACGTAATATAATATAGTTTTAATTCGATTGCCATCATTTGAAAATCTCTTAATTCGTCGAAAATAATCGAATAATGACTGCATAAAAAAAGTAAGTCCATATTTGCTTGAGATGTTTTCGCCAGCTAATCAACAATAGCTTTTTCGTATTTTAAGCAGAAATAGACGAATAGCAGAGCACCATTTGTCCGTACTTATATGTATAAATCATTCAAAAAGAATCAAGAAGAATCATTCAAATCATTCAAGTCGACAACTCGAAAATAAATGTTGGAAAACACGTTCGTGTATTCGAATTATTTTCGAATATATGTTTTTTTCACTTATGTTTTTCCATTGAATACTATTTTTATGTCGTTGGAATAAGGAAACGTTTAAAGAAATTTTCACCCTATAAATAACATTAGCTCCAATGGGAAAATGAATGGGTGCGACTGGTATAGCTATCTATACGTGCCAATAGTTTTTTGATATATAACTCATTTAATTCTGTTGGAGATGGATCTTTAATAGGTGTTAAGTTTTCTAAATAATCGAGATGAGCTTGTATTATTTTATCTTTATTGCCATATTTCGATGTTAAAATATCCTTTGTTGTTATATATGTGTCTGCGGTAATATTAATTCCATCAACTAGTCGCTTAGCCTCTCCATCTAAATATCCCCGCAAAAATACGTGTTTGTCAATAAGCGATAAACCATCATTCTTGTCGATACAGTTTTCAAAGCGCTCCCAAAAACTGTGAAATTCTTCAATTTCGCCGGTAAAAGTATTTATTTTTATTGTGGGCAACTTCACTGTAACGTTTGGAGCCGGAGCGTAGTTGTCAGCTGTTGGCGACGAATTCGTGTTCGCGGTGTTCTTTTTAGAATTAAATAACACCAACTGAGCAGAATCTGCATAGCTTTCACATTCTAGGATGTCTTCATCATATTCATCGTCGTTTAGAAGGTTATGGATTTCGTCGTCCGCCAAATTTAAGTCATGTATTTTGTTTTGTAAACGTTCGATGTTAAATTCTATATCAGTTCGTGATGCTGCAGGATCGTTTAACTTCGTTGAAAGTTTCGTTATGGCAGCGCGAAGCGTCTTTCGTTTACGTTTTAACAAGGGAAGTTTTTCTTTTATTGTTGACATTTTAAATTCGGGTTTGCAACACAATATAAACTAAGTTTAGTTTTACTCAATTTAAACAAAGTTTAGTAAGTTCACCCGAGTTATTTTCGGCACCACATATTTCATTTGTAGTATTAAAATAGACTGAAGTATCACATCTTGTTTATTTGTACGAACCAAAAGTGTTTTACAACCGGTGTTGCCAGAGTAGGGAATAAAAGTATACATCTAAATAATGGGACATATAAAGTGCGTATGATGACGTCAGTCTTTGGGATTTGGGCGCGTGACAGCAGAGCACCATTTGTCCGTACTTATATGTATAAATCATTCAAAAAGAGTTAGTCGACAACTCGAAAATAAATGTTGGAAAACACGTTCGTGTATTCGAATTATTTTCGAATAATCGAATATATGTTTTTTTCACTTATGTTTTTCCATTGAATACTATTTCTATTGAATACTATTTTTATGTCGTTGGAATAAGGAAACGTTTAAAGAAATTTTCACCCTATAAATAACATTAGCTCCAATGGGAAAATGAATGGGTGCGACTGGTATAGCTATCTATACGTGCCAATAGTTTTTTTTTTATATGCATTCTTCAACTACCCATGATGTAGGTTATTTCGACTCACTAAACCGTTAGTGCATTGAAATGCATTATTTTTTTTTCAAAACTGCGTGTGTGTTCGATAATTTTATCTAAAAAAATGTCCTGATGTGACGAACTGTGTACACTAATTTAATGAATGAAAAAAGTGGTTTATTTTAACTATAAATTAATTTTTGAAAGAAGGAAAAGTCGTACAGTTTTCACCATACCAAGTGTTTCAAAAATGTACGCTGCTCACTACAATTAGGGGAACTTATGGTTTAAACTCTTACTTCACTTCGCTTCATTTCACTCAGCCAGGCAGTTACACTCCCCCGCCTTGAAACATGCTAAGGTTTCAATCAAGAGAAAACCTTACAATACAACAATTGTTAATAAGAAACATTAAAAATAGATCACAATACAATTACAATTTATTGTCCTGAATAGGCAAAATACAAATCTCGAAACACTACGTTTGTAAGTACCTTTCTCGGTTTTAACCTCTACCACGAAAACCTTTCCATCCTTGCCCGGGATTACCCCAGATATTCGAACTATCCTCCAAAAGCAGAGCGGTAACCCATCTTCTCTTAACAAGACAACCATGCCTGTAACAGCGTTGTCCGTTTCAAAATGCCATTTCGACCTTTGTTGTAAGTTACTAAAATAATCAAGAGACCATTTTTTCCAGATGGTTTGGGACAATTTGGTCAGCAACTGCCATCGAGATAATTGATTAGTTGGGGTATCGGCAACATCCAATTCGGGCAAGGAGTTTAGAGGGCGACGAATCAAAAAATGACCAGCAGTTAAAACCGAAAAATCATTAGGATCTGATGACATTGGGGTCAATGGCCTACTATTTAACATTGACTGTATCTGATAAGTGATTGTAAGGAATTCTTCAAAGGGAAGCTTATGTTCTCCAATACAGCGCTTTAAATAATGTTTGAAACTCTTCACTCCCGCCTCCCAAAATTAGGAGAACGGGGAGGGATGAACCCCCACGATACCCCCTGCGAAGTCAAATAGCTGATTACAGGCTCCTGGTCAAACAAGGCAATAACCTTTTTAATTTCCGAAGCAGCACCACAGAAGTTCTTCGTATTATCAGAAAGAAACTGTGAGGGTAGTCCTCTTCGACTTACAAACCTTTTTAGACAGGCAATCAATGCCTTAGATATTAAATCACTTAAAATGTCAAGATGTACAGCTTTCATAACTAAACATACGAATTCACAAACAGATTTTTTGGTATACACCCTTTCTCCGATTTTTATACTTAATAAGAAAATGACCACATAAAACCAATCCTGTTTTAAAGAAAGGAGGGTTAATCTGGAGTCTATCCCTCGGGAAAGATGCCATAATTTGATGAGCATCCCTGGGATTATCCTTAAAACATATTACACAATTACGTACCAATCGTCTAGCTATATCCGGCCACTTAAGGCCCAGCATTGTTGACGCACAGTATTCAACAATGCCTGTGGTCCACAGTGTAAATTTCTTAGATGATAATACTCAAAAATCATTAAAGCTAACTTATGACTCTTTGGAAGGAGGACAGGGTGCTTTGTATCAAAAGGTAGCCCAGAGTTCACAAGTCGGCCACCAAACGAATGATACCCTTATCATCTAGAAACAGTGCTAAACTGCTAAGACTTGACTCTCGAAGGGGTTTTTTCTCTGCTAAAAGCTTCAACTCCTTAGAGAAGGTTTGAGTTTGAACACATTTTAAGATAATCTCTTTAGTCTTGTCCAATTCACTCACCTGAAGGGGACCGCTGTGAACCCTGGTCCTACAATTGGAAATAAATCTATAAACAAAAGCAAATATTCTAATTAATTTAAGATAAGAATTGGTAACATCAAAAATACAATTTTCTGTAGAGCTGAAAAATATTAAATTGTCACTTTTATTTGGGGGATCCTTCTTCAACTCCCTAGTGTACGCCTCTTCATCATTGGGAGCTCTACAATTTACTGAAGAAGTGTCAGTTCGTTCCTAGAGATTAAACCTGGCCCATTCCACTAAAGTCAAAGTTTCTGTATCTGACCAGGCCACACACCACGAGATACAAGGTCAGCAGGATTGTTACCAGTACTTACGTGATTCCAGATGAAAGATTTAGACAACTCTTGAATTCTGGACACTGTTTGCCACAAACGTTTTGTAGGAACTCGAAGGTGATCGAATCCATGCAAGAACTATAGTAGAGTCGCAGTATAGCAACACTTTATCAATGCTTAGCTCCAGGGCTGAGATTACCTTCACGACCAACATAGTCAGAAGCTCCGCACAACAAAGTTCCAGCCGTGGAATGCTCGAGGGCTTAGAAATGGGTGACACTCGTGATTTACTACATAGCAGAGACACTTGAACCTGACCACTTTGATCCTTGGATCGAATGTAGACCATAGCTCCAAACCCATCCTTGCTGGCATCACAAAATCCGATTAGATGAATTTCTGTTGGACAATCACTGATGATTCGACGAGGAACGTGCACTCTATTCAACAAAGACAAAGGCTCTGCAAATTTGCACCATTCTTTTTTAAAACTCTCTGGAAGTTCTTTGTCCCAGGAAAGTTTGAGCAACCAAAGCTTCTGTATAAAGATTTTAGCTTTTATAAGTATTGGCCCCAGCAGCAGCAGTGGATCAAACAGTCTCGAAATATGCGAGAGAATGGATCTCTTTGTGATTGCACACGGTGAAGAATCAGTGGAAAAGGCAAAATGATCTTGAACTAGATCCCAACTCAATCCCAGAGTTTTAATGGTGCTATCGGAAGACTTGTCAAAAGACACCTCGCTACTTCTGGTCTTGACTGCGTGAAGGCTCATTAGAACTCCACTTATAAAGTTCCATTCCTCCCGCTTTCAATAAGTTTATCAACTCAGTCTGAAGCACCTCTGCACTCTCAAGGTCCTTACTCCCAGTGAGGATGTCATCGACGTAGAAGTCCCTCTTGGCCGCTCTAACTGCCGAGGGAAACCTTCCTTCCTCATCTATGCACAACTACTTGAGGATCCAAGTCGCTAGGTAGGGTGCCGACTTAGTACCGTAAGTGACCGTGAGCAGTTCGTAAACCTTAACCTCGTTATTCCTATCCCTCCAGAGAATGCACTGTAAATCCGTTTGTGATTTGTCTGTACATTTTAAGTACATCTGCGGTTATTGCAATGGTGTGCTTTCTAAACTTCAATAAAATTGAAAATAAATCCTCTTGAGGAATATTACCAGTTTTAAGAAAATCATTTAAAGAATAACCAGATGATGTAACAGCAGAACCATTAAAACAACCCTAAGTTTGGTTGAAGCACTCTCTGGCCTAAGAATGCCATGATGAGGCAAAACATATCTCGGGATATTTGACGTAACCTGCATATGACCAAGTCTTTCATACTCGCTCATAAAGTCATGGTACAAGGCCGAGAGTTCCTCATTTTTGTCTAATCTCTTGAAAAGGCTAGTTAATTTTTTGTTTGCTACGAATTTAGACTCACCCAAATTCAAATTTTCATTAACAGGTAGGCTCACCACGTATTTACCCTTTTCATCCCTATAATGGGTTTTGGCAAAATGTTCCTCACAAAATACGTTTTCATCTCCCTGATCACTCTCAGCATCAATACCTTCCACCTCCCAAAACTGTTTTATAGGGTCTTATCCAAATCCTCTAAAATTAACCCACAATGAACAATCTGGTTACTGTCCACCACCACACTACTTCCCCCACACAAAAATCCAAACACAGAGTTTTGGAAAATGAGATCAGTTCCAGGTTGATCTAGTCTACCAGGCTTCAAAAGATCAAAAAATACCTGAGCTCCCAACAAAATATCAACTTATCCCGGTCTATTAAAATTATCATCGGCTAATTTCACATGTCCTAAATCAAGGGTACTAATATCAAAATATTGAGTGGGGGCAAAATCAGTGATATTTGGAACAACTAACAATTTTACAATTTTCGCATCATGATTAGCAATGGTTGTTTTAATTGCAGTGTCAACTACGGAGGTAGGGTTATTTAGTCCTGAAACTACGACTCTTATTTTGTTGCGTCTTAGGTCTAATTTCTTGGCGTATGGCTGGGCTATGAAGCACGATTGGCTTCCATTATCTAGTAGTGCTCGCGCAGAGTGATATCTCCCAAACTTATCCGCAACTTGAACAGTAGCAGTGCTTAGTAAGACAATTTTAGACCCAACCTTGCTAGTGTTGGCAGCAGCATAAAACTTAACCTCAGTTTGATCGTTAGTTTCTTTTGGAATAAAAACCTGTGCGCTAGGGTTAAAACTAGCAGCAACTTGAGTTACTCTATTTCCCCCACTTTCTGAAGGGCCACTTTCATCAGAGACTTCGGGAAAATGCAAATAAATATGATGCCTCTTTTTGCAAACACCGCAGCTTAGCTTAGACCAACAAGTGGTGACCTTATGGTTACCAAAACAATTAAAGCATAATTTATTAGCCTTAACTACTTCCACCCTCTCCTTGACTAAAATTTTTTTCAACTCTGGACACAAATTAAGGAAATGAGTTGCATTTTTACACAGTACACATTTCGGACCTTTAACCTCCGACACAAAAGACTTAGAAGCAAGTTTTGGCCCATTTAATCTATTGCCCTTATTAGTCTCATTTACTGACCCACGCGAGTGAGAAACCGGCTCTGTTTTTCCATTCCCACTCGACGACACGTAAATATCAATGCACTTGGACATGTCGTGGGGCTTGAACCAATTGTCCTCCTGCTTAACGCCAATGTGTAATTGAAGGTCCCTATACAGAGTACTAAACAACTTATCTGAAACTACTAAGTCGCACAAGCCTTTAAAATCATTAACTTCACGTAACTGACAATAATAGTCCAAGGTAGCACTCAAACGTGAAGCGAATTGAACGTAAGTTTCATCACGAAATATTTGGGCTCCACGAAAGTCATTTAAAACGTCCTGAGGGGAACTTTGGAATTCTTTTAAAACGGCCTCCTTGACCTTCGAATAATCTGACAAATCATCTGCAGTCATATGAACCATCATATTAGCCGCCTTCTCTCCCAAAATATTCAACAAAATTTCTGCTTTAAAAGTCTCCGGCACATTTTTAATTTGAAAGGCCCTCTCAAGCGACTGGAAATAAAAGTTATAAGACTCAGTACGCGACGGCAAAGACATGGTCAAGGTTTTCACACTTAGTGCAATAGAAATAAGCGGAAAAAACACCTTAACCTAGAAAAAATTGGAACATAAACTATTCTTGTTGCAAATGGTAGGTAACATGCTTCTAATGAACATATTAAAATCGCAACCCGTACTGTCGCGACAAATGTTTTTTTGGCCGCCATCTTGAAAAAACGTCAATTTTTTTTTTTTAAAAATCACAATAAACTATAATAAGTCGACTTTGGTATCAAATTAAAGGATATTTTATGCTGACAAAGAATATAATGTTGGTTTCAAAACTAAAAATATTTACAAACATGATTTTGAAAGGAAACGATGAGAAAACGTCAGAAAAATATCACTGCAAGTGACGGAACCACCCCTTGTCATTATTGAGATGTCCAACAAAAGTTTGCTATTTTGCGACTCAAAGCCATGATTCGAAGAATGGAGTCACTAATAATAAGCAATATTGAACATACCCTCATGAAATGTACTAAAAGAATGGACAAATAATGACTGAAAGTCTACATGGAACCTGGAATTTAAATCATTAGAAATGCATGTTAATTTTTTTTTTCACTTAGGTTCGTCACTCTCAAAGGCTTTCCGAAAAACCGCTTGAACCATGGATTCTAGCTGCACCTGATGGCACGATTAAATGTGCACATTGCACGTACATGGCAGGACTCGGTGAGTCATGCACTCATGTTGTAGCTTTACTCTTCTTTACACAGGTTGCTGGTCACAGGCGGGAAAGCAAATCATGTACTTCTGTTCCTGCATATTGGGGTGCCCCTAGTAGAAAGTCTGTTGAGTATCTTAAGATAAAAGATATTGACTTTTCGACTCCTTGCTGCAAGGCTGAAACGGAAGGTGCTTCCAATGCCCCCCCCCCCCCCCCCGATTGCTCCCCCTTTAAATGACCAGGAATTCAACGATTTCCTTCGTCAACTGAGTGATGCAGGATGCAACAGTGCCATATTGAGTGTTGTCCAGCCCTTTAACGGTCCTGTTCAGGAAAAGCACAATCTGAAACTTGCTGACATTTTCAAAGATGACCACTTGCACTTATCATTGCAAGATTTGCAAACTCATGCTGCTGATTTCAAGTTTGAAGTAACTGTGCAAGACACAAGGGAAATTGAAATTTGTACAAGGTCGCAAGCAAAGATCAAGGAGTGGTTCAAATACCGAGCAGGCAGGATTACAGCTTCAAACATGAAAGCAGTCTGCACCACAAAGATAAATTCATCTGCCATCAGCACCGTAAAGAAAATATGCTATCCCGCAAGAGGTTCCTTCCATAACAAAGCTATTGCTTGGGGCTGCCAACACGAGAAAGATGCTAAGGGTGAATACATAAAAATGCACATGTTAAAATATGAAGAGTTCCAGTTTTCTAACTGTGGACTTATGATATCCACTGAAAAGCCTTTTCTTGGGGCTTCGCCAGATGGTTTAGTTTCTTGTGCTTGTTGTGGGCAAGGTTGCATAGAGATCAAGTGCCCATACTGCATCAGAGACTGTGATGTGGATAGTTCTTTGAAACACGCCTGTTTGGACAAACACAGCAACTCATTGACATTGTCCAAAAAACACGCGTACTACTACCAAGTCCAAATACAAATCTTTGTTTCACAAAGACATTATTGTGATTTTGTTTTGTGGACGAACAAAGGACTGCATGTGGAGAGGATTTTACCAGACCTTGAATTTTGTTCTGTTATGTGTAAAAAGGCCGAACAATTCTTCCAAATGGTTTTGCTTCTAGAGATGCTTGGTAGAGTATTTTCGGTGCCAAGTTTTGAAAGTTTATTACTTGTTTGCCACTTCTGTGTGTTATCTAACTATATTTCTTGTATAATATATATGTATAAGCAGGTACCAGCAGGTTTTAAATCAAAACCAGTAAGTTCTTCTCAATATTCTGAGGTTATTTACAATATAGCAGTTTCTAACAAATATGCAGTTTTGTTTAACGATGATAGCTCGATCGTGGACGTGGAAGATAGTGTTGTAGAGTTAGCTGGGGGTGGAGTGAGTAAATCTCATTCTAGACAATGTGAGGTTTGTAAAAATCAATTTCCTGATAATGTGTCCTATCGTAATCATTTTCGGGTGTCTAATTGTAAATCCCATAAGTGTTTAAAGTGTAACCTGCATTATACTGGTAGACATGAATGTCTAGTTAAAGTTGTGTATCCTAGACAATGCATAGTTTGTTTAAAATCGTATGCAAGCAGGAGTTCCTTTTCAAACCACAAAAAAAAAAATGCAGTAGTACTCCAATTAGTTCAGGCTCTCATGTCGGCAATAGTAGTAAGTCCAATATTGTAACTTTGAATTCTGTCTGTGACATAACATCTAATCAAAGTTAATGTTCTTCATTAATAATTAAAAATACTAATTGTGTAAGCCCTGCAATCTCGATTTCTAATGCTGAATCAAAAATGTCATCTTCTGAAAGCATTCATGCTTCAGATAAAATTGAAAAACCTGCTAATTATAATTTATGTCATATTTGTAACAGATATTTTGCTAGAAGTTCAAATTTTTATAAGCACAAACGTAAGTGTTTAAACAATATGTACAAGTTTGAATCGTGTATGTTTGAAAATTGTCACAAATCATTTCTTTATGTTGGACAGTTAAACAAACATATGCTGGAAGAGCACAATTTAGGTAAATTTAAAATTTTATCTTTTAATTCAATGGAAAGTTTCTTTAAATGGCTAGAATCAGAAAGTACATCTACTTTTAGCTTCTTTAAGAGAATAACTGGAATGAAAGTTTGTATTATTACTCTTGTCAATTTTCTCTGCAGACAAAAAGTGTAAATGCCACTTCTCGCAAATATCAAAAAGGTACAATTCCATCGCATGTCAATTGCCCAGTTAGGATTTATGTATGCGAAGAACCAAATGGTGTTACTGCATCCTATAATTCCGAACATAACCATCATGTAGGTTACGAAAATTGCATATACCAACCTTTGAAAAGTAGTTTTCGAGATACTTTGAATCTTTTTGTGCAATTAAAGGTGCCTATTCCAGAAATTCAGCGACTAATGAGAGAAAGCTTTGCAAATTGCAGTAATCTTAATGAGTTTCCAATCAAGGAAGCTTTCATTTCTCGAAAGGCTATTCAAAATTATGTAAGACGTAGCAATAATGCTATGTTTTTAAAAAATGATGCATTTTCTGTCCATGTTCGTGTAGATGAATTAACAAGAGACAATAAACTTTTAATCTATAAACCTTTAAATAGTGCAACTCTGCACGGGCCTTCCGGTCTTGATTTATTACCAGATGCCGATAAAATTTTTGCATTGGGCTTTCAATCAGTGGCGCAGAGAGATATTTTGCTAAAAAATGCTCATAAAGTGCTTTGTATTGATGCTACTCATGACACCAATCAGTATGGTTTTTATCTGGTAACTTTAATAGTTCCAGATGAATATAATCAAGGTTATCCTGTTGGTCATTTTATAGTAAGCAAGTTAAATTTCAATGTAATGGTTTGTATGTTTGAAAGTTTAAAACTTAAAATTCCCAATTTAGATGTGCATTTAATTATGACAGATGATGATAAATTTACGTATTCAGCCTATATTGCTGTTTTTGATTCTAATGTAAAGCATTTCTTGTGTCAATGGCATGCTTTGCGAGCTTGGTTAAAGAATATAATTGAGAAATTTTCGTTGCAGGAAGATAGAGACAATATCAAATCTAGAATGATAGAATTGTTATACGAAAAAGATAAAGCTGTATTTTTTGGACTAAAAGACGAATTTCTAGATTACATTTCTGAACATGAGGCATTTTCTAAATATTTCTTACAAACCTATGACACAAGATATGCTTTATGAGCTAAGTGTTGCCGGAAACAAACTTTCATCACAATCACTACCAACAACTATTGTGAATCCTTTCACAATGTTCTTAAGACAGTTTATTTAGAAAGGAAGTACAATCGACGCCTGGATAGGTTAGTACATATATTACTATTAATGGAACAAGATCGATATGTAGTTCACTTAAATAAAGTTATAAATAAATTTCCTGTGTATTCTGATTATGCAGACGTTGCAAAAAAGGAACATAATAAAGTGAGAAAAATTCCTTATATAGATGTGACACATCACAAGGACTACTGGCTGGTTAAATCCCAGACAGTTCAAAATACTAAGTACATAGTTAAACAGGTAAACATTACTTGTCCCTTTATTGACCACTGTGTATTTAAATACACAAATCTTTCTTGTGGTTCTTTGTGCAATCACCTCTACATCTGTGAGTGTCCTGGCAGCAAGAATAACTTTTGCAAACATATACACAAGGTGCATTCAACTTTAAAACATAATGAACCATTAAGTCCAGCAAATAATTTTTTTAGTGTAGGACCATCCACTTTACTTTCTCAAACTGATGCCCAAAATAATTTCGATAATCGTATAAAGGTAAGTTACAAGCCTCGTTCAGATGAGGATAGGTTTACTGAGTGTGAAAAGCTATGTGCTGAATTGCTTACCTTATTATTAAAAGATTCTTGTGTGCAAAAAGTAATGGTGAGAAGTGTAGCATACCAATTAAAATGGCTAGTTTCAACTTGCAAGGGTGTGTCAAATATTCAGAATATGACAAATGAAACTGATGTAGTAAAAGTAAACAGTATTTCTGGTTCTAAATTAGCACCAAATAAAAAACTTGAACGTCAAATAGATTTTTATAAGAACATCAAAAAAATCTAGAAAAACAAGAAATCAATTAAGGGTAATTCTGATGATAAACTGCCTCCTGCTAAGAGGTTAAAACTTTCATTGGAAAGGAAGTCACTACAAAATGATAATGACATTACAAAGTCATTTTCAAGTAATTTGTGTTTGAAATCTGATTAACAAAAAGGTAAGTAATTGTAAATGAAGTGTCAGTGCATTGAAATCTCTGGATCCATTCATAAGTGTAGCAGAATTAAACATACTTAAAAAAAATGATAGGTTGTTCAAACTGGGTTGGTTGTGCTCTGATGTTGTTGATGCCTTTATAGAGTTACAGTGTGATAATAGTGATGAGTTTTCATGCACTAAGTCGACCGTCTCTTCGGTACTGTGTGCTGCACACAGATTTGACCACCTTGATATAACAAACCCCATAATGTTATTTCCTATTTGCTTAGATAATCACTGGATTTTAATAGTTTTAACTTGTGAGAAAGGAAACTTAGAAGTTTATGACCCTCAAAATACCATTTTACCAGGTAGTTATGATACTTATTTTGATAACTTTAAGCAGTCATGTCATTAATTTGGACTGGATAAAACAGTCACCTCCTCATATACTCCAAACAGACAATTCAAGTTGTAGAGTTTTAATTTGCTATTATGTCTATCAACTAATTCATAAAAGCTCCTTAACTAAACCTTTTAATACTTATAATTTTAGGTCTTACATGTATCAATGCCTACTAACCAATAGCCCTCTAAAGTATAGTGATAAAGAAAATTATATTTGTACTACTAACCTAATTCCAGCTCCTCCTAAAAGTTCATTTACTGTTTCTAAGTTTAGCTTAACTGCAACTAAGGATAATGTTTTTGAACTTGTGGTAAAAGTAAACGGTAGAAAGATTTTGCTGTACATGCTTAAATCTTTGGATTGTGGCATAGCGGCTGAGGAAGAGAGAATTTTAAAATCTGCTTCTCCACATTTTCGTAAGGGGTGGCTTTTTACTACTATAATTGATGCATTCATTTTTAAAATTATTGAATGCTTTAGTGACTTATCATTTGTATTTACTATATGTTCCTCCAGCACTGAATGTAACTTATCACAACAGATTAAAACTTCAATCACCAGACAAGTTTTAGACTTGAAAAGCAAAAGGTATTTATTTGTTCCAATTAATCTGAATTGTCAGTATATTTTAATAATTGTTAATATCAAAATGCATGAAATTGAATTTTATGACCCATTGAATGTTTGTATGAGTGCAGATATTAGATCCGCTTTAAATGTTTTAAATTCATTTCTCAATTCTCAGTTGAATGAAGCTTCCCCATGGTTAGTTAAAGTTCCATCCCATGTTCTGCAAACAGATAATTTCAATTGTGGGGTTCATATTTGTTACTATATTAAACAACTAGGTAATAATGATTTTATGCCACCTCTGTATGCATTGCGGTTTGTTGATCAGCGGAATATTTGGCGGCAGTTACTCGGTTATCAAATGGAAAAAAATTGTCAGTTGTATTAGGAGCAATTGTTTTAGAATGCTAGAATGCATTATATTGTGTTTTCATATTGCTACACATTTAATCACTCCTTTAAAATATTTATTCTTAAGATGCCTGGCAGGAGTTTATTTTATTATAAATCCTTAAATATTTTTAGAATTTTTGGTTAAAACTAAAAAAATCTTTCAACTCAATTTAAACAAAAATATAATTAATTAAATTTTTTTGGTTATCATTGTAATTATGAAGTTAATTCTGCGGATCTAAAGCTAATCTTATTTGTAAGCATTTCTAATTTTTAATAGAAAAATTGATTTTTAAATATGATTGCCTAAAACGGCGAAAAGAGTAGCATCGTGTAGTAACCCTGATGTGACGTTAACGCTACGACGTCGCTTCCGCGATGCCGGCCTTTGCATGTGAACGGGGTTAAAGGCGCGTTCACATGTGCTGGGGAATTGGCGGCATTTAGCCGGCAATCTCGTGAAACCTTATAACCCCGTTCACATGTATTAGCCGGCATTCCGGAAATGACGTATTGGGTACGTCACATCCTGTTTGCTTGTTTTGATTTGATGCTCGAGCTTCGAGACCTTGTCCTTGTGTTCTTTTTAACGTTTCTTTGTTAGCGATGTCGTCGCAAGAATTACTAAAAACAATTCTTTTGTTAAAAATTCGTGGACAGACATCTATCGATTTTATTGATGAAGAAAGTAGGAGGTTCCCAGGTAGCACAACAATTTTGGCCAATGTCGCATGAGTATCGGCCAAACTTGGAGCGTATCGGATGAAAGCGATCATTTTCTTCCGATTTTAACCAGATTTCCCCGTTCTTTGAGGTTTCATTCAGGAAATTACAAAAAGTGCAATATTTAATTTTACTGCAATATTATAGTATTTTGCAAGTGTAAAAGGCAAATATTATGTTTCGCAATATTTTTCAATCAAGAATTTCGGATTGTATTTTTTTTTTTTTTTTTCAAATAATATTTACTTTCAAAATAGGGAAAGGTTGTGAATCGATTTTCCCCAAGACTCGGTTGAAATCGGTCAATACTGAAAGTATAATTTCCAGATCTGCCATCTGCGCAGCTTAGTGCGCAATCTTGCTGCCTCCGCCATAACCATTTCGTATCAGCAATCAGCAGTGGATTTCGTTCTTCGTCTAAAAATTGGTGAGTACTGTAATGTGTGAATAAACTATAATATAATGTTAATATTTTAGATTGTAGTAACAAAATATCGAAAAAAAAACCCGTTTAGTTGTTATATTTTTTACACCTGTACGATTAACCTGGATTGACAATCCTTTGCTTTGTTTACATTTGGCAGATGTGCGTAATTTTGGATCTTTGGCTGCTTTCATTTTGAAAACTTTCTTGTTAAGTTAAAAAATGTTTTACTTTCCCCAAATCGACCCCTATCACAACTATATCGTAGATTAACGATTATTGTAGATTTAACGATATCGTAGAACTATATCGTTAAAGCTCATAACTATTACTTCCAAGAAATTTCTTTTGTTTGTCATTTCCGAAAGCAGCGGGTCTGGGACATAATGCCGACAGCCGAAAACCCGACAAGCCAAAATCCCGAATGGGGCGAAATCCCGAAAATGGATTTTTGTCCATTTCTCGATTTTAAAAAAAAAATATTAGAGATTATTTATCCGAAGCTCCGAATTTTTTGATAAGATTGTTCTGCATTCCATGAATGACAGCGAATTCAAAGATAATTATCGCATTAATAGGTAAGGAATTAGTTTTCTTTTTCAAAGTATTTTCAATGTCGAGAAAACTTTTAATTCCTAGTTGATGGTCTAGTACGTTATAATTTAGTTCAACCAACCTAGTTGACGGTGGTCTTTCACAGTGTTATGATTTTTGAAATTTGAGTAAATGATTTTTGAATCAATTTTCTCTAAATTATTCTATAACGTTTGGACAAGGTTGCAAACAAGGATAAAATTGCCCTATGTTTAAAACTTTCATACTATTTCTTAAACTAATATTGTTTAAGAAGATTACTCGGTTAATTCCTAGTTTCGGTATACGGCGACTTTTGGCGACAAAAAAGGGCGATAAGTAATTCCAATCTGACAACCATGTACTACTATACTCCCGCGCAAGATTTATGGCAACCCTAAAACCGCAAAAAACGGGGGATGGACAGGATGGCATCTTTTCTTGTCAAAGCTTGTCACTTTTGCGTCAGCTACCGTTGCGATCGGTTTGTTTTTTCTGATCTCATTGCTGAGATACGAACGATTTGTTTTCAATGGATTTGGAATGGAATACCGAATTGATTTTGAAGAAAACGTGGGATGATCGGAAAGCGATATTGGATTTTTTGATACTGATCGGGATACTTCGGATGTTTCACCGAAATGCGACCGGGATATGGCCCTGAAGCCCTTTGATAACAAAGGGAAAGGAGACGGCTTCCACTGGATATGCCGTACGGCAGATCACACCTGCAAGCGTTCCATCAGGAAAGATACGTGGATGGAAGGTAGCCATCTCCCCAGCATGACCATCATCCGGCTAAATTACGAGTGGATCCGGAGGGTACCCGCTCAAGGCGTCCTCGACGATCTCAGCCTGGCCAAGCAGACTGTTACGGACTGGTTCTCCTTTTGCCGAGAGGTCTTCTTCCTGGACCTGATGCGGAATCCCCAAGTCATCGGTGGACCGGACGTTTTGGTCGAAATCGAAGTTCGGAAAACGGAAATATAACCGAGGCAAACGTGTGGAAGGGGGATGGGTTTTTGGAGCGATCGAGCATGGGACGAATAAATGTTTCATGATCGTTGTACCTGACCGTACATCGACTTCCCTTGTCTCGGCCCTTCAAAAATACGTTTTACCCGGATCCCATATTGCCTCGGATTTATGGAAGTCGTACGATTAATTGGATTCGCTCGGTTACGTCCATTGGACGGTCAACCACAGCAAAACCTTCAAGGATGCCATACCAACTCGATTGAAGGGATTTGGGGAGCCTGCAAGCGTCAGATTCCGGGGACCCATCGTGTCCACGACGCCACCGACAGCTACCTTCATGAATACATTTGGAGGTGGCTGCGAAATGGAAAATCAATGTCGGAGAAGATGAAGGATTTCATGCGGGCCGTCATTGCTGTCTACGATCCCTCACCGAAGACCAAAACCGCCGATAAGTAGCTTCTAATGAACTACCTGCCTATTTCTACTTTTTTGCCTTTTCGTGCTGTGAGAAATTTTATTTTACACATGTACAATTTTTGAAATGGGTTGATTTCACTTGTGGAATCGACCCTGAAAATCACTACATATACACGCACTTTATCTCACAAGCATGCCTAAAATCTTATTTTTATTATAAATTTCCTGCTCTTTTTATTAATTTACAGCCGTATATTTTTGCATATAATTTTTATCGGCTATGGTTAAACATCGCATTTTATAATGCTGATGCAATGACCTCCACAGATTTTCCAGACGCCATCCCAGCCTTCCAGAACATTCCGTTCAAAAAGTTTCGGTTCGGACTTTTGTCGATCACGTGACGAAGGTTCAGGTTCGTATTTTCAGCGATGAGTCATCGTCACGTCATCGACCGTTGTTTTACTTCGTCTTTTGGGATGGTGTCTCGGAAAATCACGCGTGATCACGTGGGGTCGCCGTATACCGAAACTAGGAATTAACCGATTACTCCTCATTTTCTTTTTTAATGCTTACTGCTTACAGTTTGAGTGATATACGATCAGATTCTGGTACAAGCCTCATGTTCATACAAAATTAAATAGATTATTTCAAAAGTATGTCTAATCTGTCTTTATTTATATATATTTTTTTAAAAACTGACAAAAATTTTCCTTTCTAAAGAAAGTTATTTCCTTCTATTATATATGGCTTAAACAACACATTGTTATAAAAAGGGTATATTAATGGAAATGTTATTGATTTGTCCTTTTTGTTTACTTTGTAGGACAACTTTTGACCTAATATGTGAAAAGATGCAGCCTCTCTACATAAGGCATCGCTGTGTCCGGGAACCAGTTCCTATTGGTCGCAGATTGGCCATAACCTTGACGAAGTTGGGATCAAGTGGAGAACTGCGGAGCATATCAAATCTTTTTGGTGTAGCGCGCTCCACTGCATGTACCATAATCAACCACACATGCAGATTTCTCGCTCTTCACTTTCGCAGTGCAATTCAGTTTCCCATGGGAGCTTGCTGGAGATTGCTAATTCATTCTTGGGGCTTGGTGGTTTGCCAGGAGTATTTGGGGCTGTAGATGGCACCCACATCCTCATCAAAGCACCCTCAATCAATGCAAAGGAATACTACTGCAGCAGGAAGAGCCACTATAGTGTTCTCCTGCAAGGCGTAGCCGACCACAAGAAAAGGTTCACCAACGTATACTTTGGATGGCCTGGATCGATACATGATGCCCGAGTGCTGTTCAACTCACCATTGCATGATAAGTGTGAATCGGGGGAGATCCTTGACCGCATGAGATTCTTAGTTAAGTGAGTTTTTTTTTCAAAATGTCTGTTCAAATCGTTAAGAGCTACAACAACAAAGGTTGTTAACAGTTAAAAACCTTTCAAGAATATGCCACAGTTAATTAATAAATTATCTTGCAGGTGAAGCTGCCAGGCACTGATACCTGGATTGATGTTTATCTGGTGGGAGATCCAGCATATCCCCTCAAGAGCTGGCTGATGAAACCAGTGCCTGATGGAGGGTTGAGTGCTGCCGAGCAAGCCTTCAACCAGCGGTTGAGTAGGAACAGAGTGCATGTTGAGCATGCTTTTGGGTTTCTGAAGGGAAGGTGGAGGTGTCTGCTGAAGGCAAATGATGTACTTCTCCACAATCTACAGTACCATGTGATGGCATGCTGCATACTTCACAATATTTGTCAGGATGTATAGGATGAATATTTATATGAGTGGTCAGAAGCAGTAGGCCTTGAGTATGATGACCCTTCTGTAGCTATTACAGCAGGTAGCAGTGATGTAAGGTTAGGTTAGTTTGAATTATCGTCGCACTACAGCTACACGAAGCAGTGATGTAAGAGACCTGCTAGTTGACTGGTGTGTAGTAAACTAAAATTCCTCCCGAAAATTCCTAAATTTTTGTGTTTTTCTTGTTTAAACAGAATTTTATTTTGTACTGTACTTTACCGGAGAAGTTGTTGGTTTCGTCAAATTATTTGTAAATATATAATACCTTCTATTACATTTTTATCTTCAATTATTTTTATTCATCTTGTATTTAATCAGAATATTACTTTGAATTTGATGAACGCCAATTTCTTAGCACATGTGAACGCCTTTCGTCGTTGATTGATTGCTTGAATCCTCCAGCAGGACGTGGGGAAGGGACCGGGGACGGGGTTGGAAATGAGTAATATGATTTTTGATTTTATAATTTTTATTTCTTGTAGGTTTGGAATTTTTTTTTTATTTTGGGATTTTTTGATTTTTATTTGCATTTTTAGAATGTTTTTATTTGGTTGGGGATTTTTCAATTTTTTTTGGGAGATTTTTAATAAATTTCTTGATCTGATCTATTATTTATATTTATTCATACGAGAAAAGGAACAATAACTAGGCATTTTCATATATATATATACCCGGCGCCAAAAATCCTCATTCAGCTTTAGTGCATGCGATGCATAAATTCATCCCGGAATTTAAAATTTTTATCTATATTCTATCTGGAATTTAATTCTAGTTTTAATCGAAAGCAATTTTTCCTTTATTCGAAATGTAATTCTAGTTTTATTCGAAATAAATTTAATTTAATTTATAGCTTTATTCATCCGGACTGCTATTGATGTTGCACTGGGTGCCAGCTCTGATATCGGCCTCGTCAATTGATGGCAGTTCCAAATTACGAGGCGCGGAAAATCCTCATTTAGCTTTAGTGTGACGTGAATTCATCTCACAATGTTACCGTAATTTTAATTCCATGTATTCTATCCGCAATTTATTTTAGTTCTTACCGAAAGTGATTTTCTGTTATCTGGCATGTATAACTTTAGTTTTATTCAAGATAAATTTTATTTACTTTAACTTTATTCGGACTGTACCGATGTCGCTCTGAGGTTGCGCTGGGTGCCAGCTCTGAAGTTTAGTTTAGTTTAGTTTAGTTATTCACTCAGTAGTATTAACGAAAGTAAATTGTCAAAAACAAATAAAAAGTAAAGAACAAATGCAAAAAATAGCAAAAGTAAAAATGGGAAATAAATTTTATAAAATGAAGTTTATAAATGACTTCGATTGCATAATTTTTATCGACACCCACCATATTGAGTTTATATTACATAAAAATATGGAAGACATTTAATATCTTTGTTTATATGTTTGTCACCTATTGCCATAACCCAAATGAATTGAAAGGGAATACCTGTGATCTGTCAAATTTTAGCTAAGCACAATGCTAAGCTTATTACCAAATTTCACTATGTTTCTTCATTTTGCCAATATTTATTTCTCATTAGGAACCTATGTTTCATATAAAAACTTATAAATAGTGTTTTGATTGTTTTAAAATAAATATATTGTTTTTTTAATAATGAGTTTGATTTTGTTATTTTAATGTTTAATTGGTATTAAAATCAAAATAAGTAATTATATTAAAGACACTTAAGTTAAATTATCAATTTGTATGCTGATTTAGAATGTGGAAGCCTTGATTAGAATAAGCTAGGTTATAGAAAAATAAATATTGAATAATGATATCTATCACATATGAGGCGCTGTGGGATAAGGATGGATGGATGAATGGATGTTTGGGTTTTATGGCGCAAGGGCATCTAAAGCCATACTGCGCCAAACACTAGGTAATCTAATTAAGAGGTTAGAAATGTCCATAAAAGCTACACAAAACATTTAAAAACTAAGAAACATCTAATTCAAATACAAGGTTTTTCTAATAAAAGCGTTTAAATGGTTATTAAAAGCAGTACATGACATTTAAAAAGTGACATTTAAATCAAAGAATAAAAGCCAATATCAACTGCGAAGGAAAACAAGGCTGGTATGGGGGATGAGATAAAATGTCATGAATGGATGGATACAACATGTTAAAATGCTTAAGCCTGCTCAGTGTAAAAGCTGGGCAGTCTACTAAGATATGGGAAACGCTTAGCGGGACATCACACATGACACACATGGGATGATCTTCTGCCAGCAGATTTAGTTAAGTTTAGTTTGAATTATCGTCGCACTAGAACTACACGAGGGCTATTGGCGACGGGCGTCGTATTTTAGAACCACAGTCAAGTGACGAGCCGACACCTGAGTCGGCACCCAACGCAACCGTTAAGGGCGACATCGTACGCAGCGTTAGGACTTTTTTTTAAGGATATATAACGTGCACTCCCTCCACACGGGGTATTATTCGTCGGACATTTTTGGCTGCACGGGCCGTTTATAGGTCGGCAGTTATTTTGGGCGATGCCCGGACCCGAACCTGGGACCTTTCGCATGCTAGGCGAATGCCTAACCGACTGGGCTCCCCGGCCCCCTTCTCCCAGCAGAAGATGCACATGAGTAAGTCTTGTGTGCCCAATCAGGAGACGTGCCAGCACTACCTCCTGCCTTCTGCTCGGTGATGGGGGAAATGGCCAGGTTATGGATGGAGATATATTGTGCAATTTATTTTCAGTTTGACGGTCCCATTCGTTTTGCCATACTTTATTGATTGAATGTGCACAAGCCAGTTTGGCATCGGGCAAATTAAGAGGGGCGCCGATGCGTAGACTAGCAGTCTTTGCAGCGCGGTCCGCCTCCTCATTGCCCAGTATACCAACATGGCCCGGCACCCAGCAGAAACGAATTTTAAAACTATTGAGCTTGAGCTTATGAAGGAGCTTTACAACTATTGATATTAAGGGATGAGATTTGTATGAGAAATTACTAAGGGCATCAAGCGCACTTTTTGAATCGGAATATATGATCCATGATTTAAAGTTTTGATCTGCAATATGATGGAGGGCGAGATATATTGCGTAAATTTCTGAGGTAAAAACCGAGCATGAAGGATTAAGAGTTTCTGCTATGGTGATGTCATTAAAAACTGCCGCAGAGCCAACGTGGGTTAGACTTTGAACCATCGGTGAATACAGGTTTCAGGGAAAAATTAAAAAAGCGATGCTCATTAAAAATTTGTAAAACAGCTGAATCAGGCATTGATGACTTTTTAAAATTAATGGTACTATGAATATGTACAAGTGATTCTTCCCAAGATGGAAAGTTGTCGTTAAAATTGAAAACTTTTAAATCATCAAGATCAAGGTTTTCCAAGAGCTCTTTAATACGAAGAGAGAAGGTAGGAATGAATAACTTTTTATTTGCAAAGAACTGCTGGAACTTTGGATTTAAAATTTGAGAGTATAACGAGTGATTATGATTACTTTTTATATTAAAATACGCAGCTAAACAGAGCTTTTCCCGACGATGTTGCAGGGATGGCTCCTGGCACAGAACGTAAAGGCTTTGCACTGGAGACGTGCGAGAAGCCAACCTCAGACCCTGGTGATGAATGGTGTCTAGATATTTAAGTGCCGATTTTCTGGCAGAACCATAGGCAGCGACACCGTAATCGAGCTTGGATCTTATCAAAGCACGGTAAATTCTCGACATGGATGTTGTATCAGCACCATATGTTGTGTTCGAGAGAACTTTCAATATGTTCAGCGATTTATTGCACTTCTGCCGTAGATGTTGAATGTGTGGCAGGAAGGTGAGCTTCGGATCAAATAAGATACCCAGGAACTTTGCCTCTGATCTTACAGGCAGAGCTACACCATTTAAAGTAATTTCTGGGTCCGGATGTAGCCCACGCTTCCGGCAGAAATGCATGCAGATTGTTTTCTGGTTAGATATTACAAAACCATTAGTATTTGTCCAATCCGTGATCTTGCGGATTGCAATCTGCAGCTGCCTCTCAATTGTACTCATGTTAGCTGAGGCACAAGATATTTGAAAATCATCCACAAACAAAGTGCCTTTGACAGTTAGTGGAAGCTGCTTCACTATGTCATTGATCTTTAGTATAAACAACACCACGCTGAGGACGCTGCCTTGAGGGACACCTTCTCGTTGGTAAAAGTCTCGAGACAGAGTGGATCCAACACGAACTTGAAATACAAGGGTCTTAAGGAAATTCTGAATGAAAACTGGCAAATTCCCACGAAAACCGAGATGGTATAGGTCTTTCAGAATTCCGTACCTCCATGTTCGATCATAAGCCTTCTCCATGTCAAAAAATATGGAGACAAAATGCTGATTTCTAACAAAGGCTTCACGAATGGAGGTTTCCAGAAGCAAGATATTATCTACAGTGCTTCTATGGTGTCGGAAACCACTCTGAAACGGGGAGAAGGCCCCCTTTTCTTCTAAACAATACACAAGACGGGCATTAACCATCCGCTCCATCAATTTGAACAAGCAACTGGTCAGGGCAATGGCACGGTAGTTACCAGCATCTTGAGGGTCCTTTCCTGGCTTAGCAATAGGGATTACAATTGCTCTTTGCCAGGTAGTCGGAAAAACTTTCTCATTCCATATTCTATTGTAGAGTTTTAAAAGGGCTTGTAAGGAATTACTATTTAGGTGTTTCAACATTTCATTATGGATTTTATCATGACCAGGGGCTGATAAGTGGCATTTGTTTAAAGCACACTGTAGCTTCCTTAGAGTGAAATTACAGGTGTACCCATTAGTGTGATAAGGTCTGAAATTTAATTTTTTAAGCTCCTCTCTCTGTTTAATAATTAAAGTCAGCATTATAATTAGCACCATTGGAGACAGCTGCAAAGGCTGCTCCAAGTTGATCTGCAATATCTTCTTGAGAAGTAATTAAAACACCATTATTTTTTAAGATAGATAGCGGCTGTGAGTCAGCGTAACGACCCGAAATTCTTTTTACTTTCTTCCATACAGTTTTTGATGTTACGTGACCCCGGATAGAATTGAGGTATTGCTGCCAAGATGACATTTGGCTTTCGCATCGTATCCTACGGGCCTGGGACCGAGCCCTCTTGAATTCAATAAGATTTGCCTCTGTAGGATAGCGACGGAAAATACCCCAAGCTCACTTTTTTTGCTTTTCAGCTCGAGAACAGTCGTGGTTCCACCAAGGTTTAGGAGATTTTGGAAGTTTGCCTTGGGTCATGGGAATGGCTAAAACAGCAGCACTCAAAATGGTTTCAGTAATGACATTAACAACCGCGTCAATATCACCTATTGCAACCATGTCACCCGTCAACTTAGCATGGGTCGTAAAGCGATCCCAATTTGCTTTATTAAATTTAAAATTTTTGGTCTCATATTGAGGTGGTGGGCTCCTCGATGTTAAAATGATTGGAAAGTGATCACTGTCATACAGGTCACTTCCAACCCCGAAAGACCAGTCTAGAAAGAGTGACGGCGAGCAAATGGCGAGGTCAACAGCATGGAATGTCCTTGAAGGCAGATGAAACAGAGTAGGACTTCCGTCAATAAGCAGAAATAGATTTTGTCCGTGTATAAGCTGTTCGACTATTGATCCTTGGCTGTTATGTTCACCACTGCCCCACATTGGGTGGTGGCCATTAAAATCACCCATGAGAAAGAATGGGGCAGGCAGCTGCTTAACTACATTTTCCAAATCTCCTATATAAACAACATGGTTTGGTGGTAAATATATGCAACAGATGGTAACGAGGTGGGAAAGTTGAATCTGTATTGTAATGGCTTGGAGATTAGTATTAATGTTTAAAATACTGGTGGGCAATCGGTTAGAATACACGATTGCAACTCCACCACAAGCCCTTCCACCGTCTGAGTAGTATTTTCTTGAAATTTCACAAGATGTTAATTTTGTGATATCGCCCGGTTTTAAGAATGTTTCCTGCAGGCAGACTACATCAGGTGCATATTTATCCATGATTGCCTTGACACCATATTTATTGTGTCGGAAACCACGACAATTCCACGTGACTATTTGGGTCATTTATGGAAGTTTGTCGGTGGGTGTTTCGTCACCGATTATTCTCGAGGCAACAGATGTTGTGGTGCCTCGAGTCCTGCCTCAACATCCATTTCTGGAGAATCGGAGGAGTCAGAGCTATCAAGATTTTTTGTATTTAAGGATCTGCTTCAAGTTTGTTTTTGTTTTTTGGGAGACCTTTCTAATCGTTCGACTGTTACTGGAGATTTGCTAATTCTTGGGGGTTTCTGTATGCCTGATTTTACTGTGGTATCACGTGTTTGTGAGTTAGAGGATGAAGTATTGTTTTTCGAAACAGAAGCTATTGTTGCTATTGTGCTTGTGGATTTAGCATCTTTCAAGTATTGTTCCCTTAACATATTGCACTGGATAGCTATTGAGGCTGTTGTAACTTTAGTGGCAGATGCGTATGATACGTTAGGTTTAGGCAGGGTTATTGTTACTTTAATGTGTTGAATTTCTTTCTCTTATTTCCACCTAGGACAACCTCTGAAGTTGGCAGTGTGGTCGCCTCCGCAGTTTAAGCATTTAGGTGGGAGCTGGCAAGAAGAGAAAGAATGGCCTTTAGCTGAACAGTTTGAACAAAATTCGTCTTGGGACCTGCATGTTGCTTTTGTGTAGCCGTACCTTTGGCAGTGAAAGCAGCGCAAAGGGTTCGGAATATATGGACGAACGGGACAGTTTAGATAGCCTGCTATTATATGTTTTGGTAAATTAGGTGTGCCAAAAGTCAAGATTATGTGTTGAGTGTTCACTATTTCGTTTCCTTTTTTTATGGTTATTCGTTTAACTTGGGTGACATTTTGGAGTCTTAGGTTTTCCAGAATTTCTGATTCTGATACATCAATTAGATCTCTTTCAGAGATGACACCACGACAAGAGTTTAGAGAGTTGTGGGGTGTGACAGTAATTGGGATATTGCATAACAGTTTTGACTTCATCAATGGTCTTGATTGTATGTAGGTGCTTGTTTCAATGAGTAGGTCTCCGGATTTAAGTTTTTTTTTACTGATTTGGGGTTTCCTTCGATTCCGAGTAGTCCTTTTTGAATTGCAAATGGTGATATTTTGGATAATTGCTGTGTCTCTGAGGTTATAATAAGAAATTTTGGGTACAGTGAATTAATGTCAATTCCAGGTTTTGTAGTGTCCAATTCTGGTGTTATATTTGGCGGACTTAACCCCCCGCTAGGGCTTTGAGTGAGAGCCATAATTAATAGAGAGAGAGTTCATTCCCGTAGTCCACAGGTAGCTCCGGATACCCTTTCTCACCCACTTACTGCAACTACGCCGGAGTGGCCGGGATACGGCAGGGGCTTACCGGCTCTGGGCAATAACGGTGCGAACTGTCGCAAAAAAAAAAAACATAAGCCCAGCCTTCGGCAGGGTCCCTAGGCAGTACTACGGAGACATAGCGTTACGGGTTCGGGGTGTGGATCCGCACAGGGCACCCCTAGCCGCAAAATTAACCTTATTCCGGAGCGAAATACCAAATGGCAGTGGTGTCCAACACGTCAGAAACCAAAGTATCGGACAGCAGTGCCATTAGGCGAACCGATTGCCAGGAGCGGGATCTCCCCTGGCGCCCGTCAACCAGTGAAGCATGGACCAAAGGGCACGCAACAGTGGCCTCCGGAAACTAACACCTGTCCTATGGGAGGCCACTGCAGGAACCCCAGGACTCCACTTTCCCCCAGTTCAGTCGGTCGCAGGACACGGCAAACGTGCTGGTCAGAAATGTCTGACAACAATAAAATAACAAAAATACACATAATTAAGGTCCAAATCAAAACTGTTCACTTGGTTTTTAAATATATAAATTAAAATAGAAATATAAAATAAGCAAAAGAGAATAAATATTAAAACTCAGCCAAAATAAATAACGCAAGAAAAATAGGTCAGGGATAAATTGTGTAACTAAGATTGGTAAAACAATAACCAAAACCAGAATGAACACAAAACCGGACCTTTACAGAGAGGAAAGAAAGAAGAATGCAAAGGCCCAGCTAGGGAACCTCGGGGTCGCCACTCCTGCTCACAAGAAGTGAGCTCCCTGAGAGGCTAGGGACCTCGGGATTGCCACACCCGTACCCACCGAAGTGGGCCCCCTGAGGGGCTGCTGTGGGTTAAGGCGTCATGCCACGGAGAGGATAGATTTCAGGATTCTGTACTCGTCCTAGCCATCCTATAAACGGATGGTGGTTGATAAAAAAAAAGCACAATGCTATAAATAAAGTCTTTATTTGGGACTGTTACACATTAAATCTGTTCTTACACGGGTACTATAAGATGTCACGATAAGATACATTGTGTTCCCGCTCAGGTATTGGTCTCGTTACTTGGCAGCGGCCCAAATTTAAGAGACCCGTCGTTTGCCTGTGGTGCCATTGTCAATTCGACCAAATCATGTGAGCTATTCGAATTGAGTTGCTGTTACCAAAGCTATATTAACTTTATTTGAATATTTATATAATTGCAATTTACCATTATGAGTGTAATGATAAAGGGTGTTTGTATTTACATAAAATTTATATAATTTCAGATTAAAGGCGGCTCAACAAGTAATCTCAGAAGGCACATGGCCACGAAACATGTCGGAGTTCCTCTTTAAAGGTACAATTAAACCAAACAAGCAAAATCTTCTGAAACTGCAAGTACTGCCTCAGTAAGTGAATAACTTATTATTTTTATTTCGATAACCTCAGAATTACACTTAAAATACAGAACTTCATTCACGATGTTTACTTTATATCTTATAACTGAACCTTTCACAGTTTGTGGAGAAATGTTTCTTTTCTAGCATTTTGCCATAAAACTAGCAATTGTAAATGTACATGTTAGAAGACAAAAGTCTACGCATAATTTTTCTTCAAGACGCCTCAATAAAGACGTTTATTAAACTGAAATTGTGCGTTGTTGTAATTAAAAAATTTTATAAATTGAAATATTTATATTTAAATAAATAATACAAATAATGTCAGCTAACTTTTTATTTTAATCTGTTTATCACAATTTACTTTTTAATATGATTTTATTTCAACTCTATCTGTATACTTGGAGTACATAGGCCTAAATGTATAGTATTTATTCTATCGATCGCTATGTCGCGCATTCATTTATATATTGAGCTTTTTAGTGCCTCCCTGGTTGCACAATAACGTGGAGTTATATTATAGAGGAGAGGAGGGTATTATGGAATATACAATTTATATTTTTAAGAATAACTCTTTTGCTTTTAAATTAAAATCCACAAAATTATTTTCAGTACATACTATAACTAATGGTAATGAAGTGCCAATGGTGAAACAAAACAGGGTTTTTTGTTATGAAAAAATGTACTTTAAAAAAAAGCTACAAGTGGAGGGTAATATGGGATAGTCGGATAATATGGAATAGTTGGGTAATATGGAATAGTTGTTTACAATAATTGAAAATTTAATTATACTTCACGGAACATAGTTAAATTTAACTAAAAAACGGTATTTGAAAATTTGCGATCAAATAGTTTTGTTTTTAAGTCTATTTACTAAAATCACAAACATAATCTTCTTTCTCTGCTCCAGTATAGTCAAAATGAACCCTAAAGAACAGCTAATGCGTTAAATCCAAATTTCATTGATCTTCGAAAAAATTTCCGTTATAAAAGATTAAAATGTTTAAACACTTTCGGACATAAAAACTTTCAAAAATCCGAAAACCTTCGTTTTGCAGCGACTGTAAGTTAACTTTTTTTCACTGCATCATGGGAGCTTTTTAAGGTCTTTCATTGTATTTTCACGTAATGACAGCACGAGAGAGGGCTAAAACTTCAGTATTCCATATTCTCCGACAATCAGACGGAACGATCGTTCCGCCCGCCAATCTCAAAATGATGTCATCAAAATTCGTTTCTGCTGGGTGCCGGGTCATGTTGGTATTCCGGGCAATGAGGAGGCGGACCGCGCTGCAAAGACTGCTAGTCTAGGCAGCGGCGCCCCCCTTAATTTGCCCGATGCCAAACTGGCCTGTGCACATTCAATCAATACAGTATGGCAAAACGAATGGGACCTCCAAACTGAAAACAAATTCCATAATATAACACAATCAATAACCTGGCCATTTTTTCCATCACCGAGCAGAAGGCAGGAGGTAGTGCTGGCACGCCTCCTGATTGGGCACACGAGACTCACACATGTGCATCTTCTGCTGGCAGAAGATCAGCCCATATGTGTCATGTGTGATGTTTCACTGAGTGTTTATCATATACTAGTCGACTGTCCAGCTTTTACACTGAGCAGACTTAAATATTTTAATGTTTTAAACCCGTCTATTCATCACATTTTATCACATCCCCCATATCATGCCCTGTTTTCCTTTTTAATTGATATTGGTTTTTATTCTTTGATTTAGATGTCTGTTTTTAAATGTTACGTGTAAATATTATGAATAGCTTGTGTTTCTTTAGATTTCTAATTATTTTTAAATGTTGTGTGTTGCTTTTATGAACCTGTTTTACCTTTTTAATTAGATTACCTAGTGTTTGGCGCAGTATGGCCTAAGATGCCCTTGCGCCATAAAACCCGAACATCCATCCATCCAAAATGATGTCAAGGGCTGATTCCATAATACTACTCCTCTATTGAATTTTGAGGGGACCATTAATAAATAAAGTGCATATTTATAACAACTTTTATTCGTTATTTAATTTCTGCTTCTAAAATGAGTTTTTTTTTAATTTGTAGGTTCTCTCGGAGCAACAGAGTGATGATCCATCCCCCATCACCTCCCCAGAAATACCAACCCCACCACCAAATGCAGGGCCATTCACTTCAAATCCAGGGCCATCCACTTCAAATCTAGGGCCATCCACCTCAAATACAGGGCCATCCACTTCAAATCCAGGTCCATCATCCACTTCAAATGCCCTGAAACGCCCACATGCGGCCCTAGATGACTATCTGGACGTCGTTAGGCCCGTCACCGTTAACAAATCCCGCAAACTTGACGAACAACTCCTGAGGATGATTGTTAAAGAGTATCGCCCTTTCTCAATAGTTGAGTCTAAGGAATTTGTCAAGCTTGTACACATGTTAATGCCCGGCTATCAACTGCCGTCGAGGAAAACGATATCCAACGGTCTCCTCACGGCAGTTTATAATGACAAGATGGAATCTTGCAAAAAACAGCTAGATGCGGTGAACCACGTGAGTTTGACGACCGATGGCTGGACTTCCATAAACAACGAGAGTTTCGCGGCAATTGCAGCCCGCTTTATCGATGCGGACCACGAAATGAGGAGCATGCTTTTGGAATGCTCGGAATTTCCCGCCAGCCACACAGCCCAAAATCTGGCGGACGGTTTACTGTCAGCCTGCAATACATGGGGGCTGTCAGGAAAAGTCGCGGCAGTTACGACAGATAATGCGGCAAATACTGTTAGCGCAATAGAGATGACCAGGTTTCGACATATCCCTTGCTTTGCCCACTGCTTGAATCTTATCGTCAAGAGTTCTATTGCTGCCAGGGAAATTCAAGCAGTGGTAGGCAAGGTGAAGCGTGTGGTAAAATTTTTCAAAAAGAGTTCAGCTGCTGTAACCAAGCTCAGGGATTTTCAAAAACAAATGAATCTCCCTGAGCACAAGTTGATGCAAGACGTTGAAACGAGGTGGAACTCAACATTTGATATGCTGAGACGGTTCAACGAGAACAAAAACCCGATCTTGGCAACGTTGGCAGTTGTGGAATCGTCACCGGACGTTAGTTTCCACAAGGATGACTGGGAAATAGTAGATGGTCTTATAAACTATCTTACTATTTTTCATTCAATCACTGTGGAAGTTAGCACGGAAAAGATGGTTTCGATTTCATTGCTGCGCTTTCTCTACAAATTTTTTAAACAACACGTAGAGAAATGTCTGTTGAATTGTACCTTGAACCAACCTCTTGCAACAATGGGTAAAGCTCTTTTGGATAATTTAGTTTCAAGGTTTGACAAGCTATGCCAAGGGCAAATAATTATGTAGGCTGTTCTTTTGGATCCCAGATTTAAAATCCTGGGATTCAAGGATGACGCTAAATCCCTGGATCAGGCAAAAAATGAGATTAGGGGTCGGCTTAAAAGGCTATTATGAGGCACGCCCATCAGCGCCGACAATTAGTAAATCCCCTCCTAAGACAGATGGGAAAAGTCATTGGGATGAATTCGACGACGAGGCGAAGAAAAGCATTAGGATGTGCAATTCGTTGTCCAGAGCCATAATTGAAATGGACAAATATCTTAGTGAGCCTATCATTCCCAGGTCCCACGATCCTTTAAAATGGTGGGCAGATCGCAGGCACATGTATCCTGGTTTGCATGCTCAAATGGAACGCAGGTTGTGCATTCCTGCAACTTCAGTGCCGTGCGAACGAATTTTTTCAAAAGCGGGGAACACTTTAACTGAACGATGAAACAGATTGACTTCGTCTAAACTAGATAAAATTCTGGTTTTGAACCATAACCTTTAAGCTTTAAGTATTGTTTGATACGGACTAAATATTTTTCGACCATATTTTTATTAATCTATACACTTCAGCCTCAATTAAAATTACTATACATTATAAATTATATACTAGGTTCTCCATGTGATTTCGCAATTTATAAATGGATAATACGATAGCTAACTTTTGCGTGCCTAAGATTGTTACGTCATCGCTCTCTCCCTCATTACAACACTCACGCTCCGATAGGAGCAGCAATGAACTGCTCAACTTCTAAAGTTTCGGTTCCTGTTTATTATATATATACTTTTTCGATGTTATATTAAGTGCGTAGTATGTAGTTCTAGTTGCGTCCTGTCCATTAAAGAGTGAACATGTCTATCAGTGCTATGCGTGCTTTTGTTCTTCATGGTAGAATGAACCTGTGAAACTTTGAGGATCTTGCTTAAGTGTAAATAGGTCCCGCAACAAATAGTGGCGTCCGCGAAATTCTAAAAATTGGAATGTGGAGACCGCGAAAGCGAAACGAACTGCATTGAGAAGTCATTCACGGTGTGTGCAAACAACGTTGAGAAAGTAATCAAAGATGAAAAAACTTCGTCAGGTGAGTTGTTTGCGCAACAGAAGCTACTGTTTGATAAATTCACAAGATTGGAAGAAATACAGGAGACCGTCGCAGCTGCTATTCTCGACGATGAAGTTTTGGCATCAAGTTTTAAAAAAGATTTTGAAGAGGCGGAAAGCTACAGGGATCGATTTTGTTCTCTTTCAGTAGCTCTAGAGCAAATCATCCAAAGAGCAGCCGTAGAAATATCAGCGAATAGTGATGTGTTAGAAGCGGCGAAAATGCGTCTCCCGAAAATAGAGATTGGCTTAAGTTTTGGAGTCAATTCAAACGCATCCACGAAAATGAGAGTATGCACAAGGAAGATAAGTTCCAATATCTCATTCAGAGCATGGTGGAAGGAACACGAGTACCGAGATCTAGTGGATGGATATCCACCCACTGCAGAGAACTATGACAAATGCGTGGACAGTTTATGTATGAGATTTGGTCGAGAATTATTAATTGAGTTTTATGTGAGGGAACTGTTGTCTTTGGTGATAAAAAATGTCACAAATTGCCGATCGAAAGGTGGTATAACTCAACTCTACGACCAACTGGAATCTCATTTACGATCCCTAGAATCCATAGGTATGACATCAGACAAGTATGCAGCCATGCTACTACCCCTTGTTGAATCCTGCATACCCGAAGACATGCTCCGTATTTGGCTGAGAAATCCGTTGGTGTCCACTGAGGAAAACACTTATAATCAGAAACTTACACAATTGTTGAAGTTTCTTCGGCTCGAAGTAGAAAGTGAACAAAGAGTAGTGATGGCCAAGTCGGGTTTTAAGCAAAATGAAGTTGCCAAAAATATAACAGAGCAAAGTCGTAGAAACGAGGATGGCAATACTTTGCCAACGAGTGCAGTATTAATCAGTACAGGTAAGGAAGAGGGGCAAATAAAAAAAGTGTATTTTGTGCCAAAACAAATCATAAAAGTGTAGAGTGTTATTTGGCCTGGGAATTTGGCCTTGGTCCCGCAACAATTATATATATGGCATCATATAAGCAGATTACTGATTATTTGTGTACTAAATAATTTAAAAAAAAATTATAGTCCCAAATAGGTATTGGCACTGCGTCTTCCGTAGTGAAAAGTTTTATAATATACGAATAATTTTCGAAATTATGTATGTTACCTAGTATTGTTGATTATGGATGTTGTTTATTATAAATAGAAATCTGTTTCGTTTTTCAGTTTATTTTCCCTGCTTTTTAAGAAATTCTTTAATGTGTATAAACATGTTATCTTCTTCCAATTTTTACAAACTTTTAAACTTATTTTAGCTTCCACAACACGCTTATGACTTAAAAAGTAGAAACTTTTATAAAGGTTATGTCCGTCCGTCACCCACTTTTACAGCCCAAACTACAAATGCTACAAATTAGTGTGATACGCCAAAAAAAATTCAGCGCATCTAAATTAAGAGATTGAAAAGCTCAGAAAAAAATTTAATTCGGAGTACTTCAATTATTAAAAAAAACCCTGCATAATTAATATTCATTTAAAAAGCATGAAAAGCCAATTTTTATTAGAATTAAATCCCCATTGCCACTCGCAACATTCACGTGTGAAACTTTATTTCTTTTAAATAAAAAATTAATTGAAACTTATTTTTGCGACTTCAATCAGATTAAAATAACGTATATGGTATATGTTACAATGATATTCATTGATTGTTCGTATTATTTGTTTAGAAAGAGACACTGGGCGTTCTATTTTTTTTTTAAACTTAGTTGACGCAATTTTCTTTTACATTTAGACATATATTAATGAATAATGATTATTACTAATTATTCCTTTAGGCAAGGTTTTTGCATTGTCTTTTGTTTTTTAAATGTCTTTCAAAAATAATTCTTCGAAATACAAATAAATTTAGCAAACGATAAGTAGAAATTGGCTTGTTACAGATGTTTCTCTTTCGAGTTTTAATTATTTTCTCTTAGCTGATTTCATAGGTTGTTTTTGTTTCATTATTATTCGCTTCTTTTTCGTCTGCTGTGTTTTATTTTCGAGTTCTTTACATGGACTTGTTTTTATTCCTACTATTTATAAATTTTATTGATTTTGATTCGATTAAATTTCATCTGAGCAAAGCATTACCAAAATGTCAATGTTGTTGGAAAACTTCAGTTTAGACTATATTCTGTCTTAAAAATTAAATGAAATTGTTGGACAGCAATTTAACGAGATTTACGAACAGAGAACAGCTTTAGTTCTATGGAAAGAAAATTTTTTACAACATTCGTGAAACAGAAGGATACACAGGAGTACAATACACCTCTGGAATGACCCGGTTGTATAGTTGACAGCTTATCAACACCACAAGATATTCCTGGTCGTAAGTATGCCTTGTCATCAGTGCTTTTGAATAGGCAATACTCATTTTGTTTTGTGCTCGTTGGTGATGAGTCAGCTCGTTCTCATTGTCCTCGGTTTTTGGAGGTTTTCTTACACAAAAAAGACTTTCCAATATGGTTACGGGCTTGTCTACTTCTCTTATATTTGGCTTTTCCTTGATTTCGCACAGTTGTCTCTGACCGAATTGATTTTCTTCCAGTTTGCAACAGGCGGTAAGTTGCTATTGACAATAAATCGTTATGACGAAGCCGATGGTGCAAATACTGTATTGCATCATGGCGCCTACCATGTGCAGTACATTTTTCCTCAATGCACTTGGCAATGTAATCCTCATCATCACTATCTAGTTTACGAAGAGCACCGGCTCCTTTTCTACGACGCTTAGATCGCTTTTCTTCTAATATATTATCGGCCACACGTTTCACCGACTGCATGAATTTTCGTGCCGCAGATTTACTTTCTTGCTTTTTATGAGAAATAGCCATGTTTAATCTTTCTTCAAACATACTTTGTTGATCTTCCAAGTCCCTTGTCCTCATACTTGTAAGAATATCCTCTGTTTACACTAACTGTGCATTTATATGGCTTAGTTTCTTCTGCAGTGAGGCGATTTTCCTATCTAAGCTTTGGGCTACAATAGTTTTTGCCTCATTTGTAGCATGCGTTTTATCTTTGATAACGTCAAGAACTCTTGATTGCTTTCATAGCCGTTTCAGAATTTATTCCAAGCATCTCTATACCTGCTTTGTTTGAATTGCTAAGCATCAACAAACTTTTAGCACACTGTTTGTCACATTCAGTGTCCATACTGGAAATGACACTTCTACAAGTTTCAATTTCCAGCCATCTTTTGTGAGAGAATCTAGCTCAATTCGTTGTAGAATATGACTGAAGAAATGCTCCAAGTGCTAATATGAATGTGCTAATATGAATCGTAAATCATTAATTTTAATGTCATACACACATAGTCCGATATCTGGATCTAGAAGAATATCCCTGAACCTGTAAGATGTTTGGGACAATTCATGGAAGTCAGAAAAGAGGTTAAAGGCATCGGAAAATTCCATGTAACCTTTATACTGTGCTTTCTCCGTATTAACATCGTTGTAGCTCCTATCAATACTAGCTGGCAGGGTTAATATTTCTAAAATAGCTATCAATCCTTTAATATCTTGGCAACGAGAATTCGATTTGCAATTGTGTAAAAGTCCTCGCAACTTCACCATATTGTCTTGCAACCTGCATGATTGGGAAGATTTTCTTATTCCATTGTATACTATTTGAGATTTTCTTTCAAGCGTCCTTTTTAAATTATAATCAGCCATTTTTAACGGCAGTTATATAAATCAGCATGCTTTCAGAATATCAGAGGATAAAATATAAATAAATTTATTGTTTCACTTCCCTTCAGAAAAGTGTTTTAAAAAAATCTGAAAATAAACAATTACATTACAATTTATAGTTTTTAAAGAAAACATGTATTTGTTTCAAATATCGCGAATTGAGTTTTTAATGACTTTTTTTTAAGTGAGTATCAATGATATAAATTAATGTTTTCTTTTCTTCTGCTGACTGGTTATATGTGTCATTGTAACTGCCCAAATCTTATGTTTGTTTTTGTTTACACATTTCTCTCGTAAATAATGGCGCAATAATATTTTTAAAATTTATTTTTATTTTGATATTTTAATTCCGTTTGTTGGTCAAAATATGGAAATGAATAGCAATTTAGTTATGGATTTTTGCGATAGGCGAAATATAAAAGAATATTACGAATTTCTTATTGAGTATGGATATGATGACTTATGTAATTGTGGAAACTTTGACCAAGGAAGAGATAGATGATGTATTTAAAAGTGCAATTCCAAAGGCTGGGCATCGCGCTAAACTTTGGTTGACTGTGAGAAAAGAAAAGGAAGAGATAAGCAAAGTAAATGTATCCACCCAGAAGGTATGTGCAACATCAGAAAAGAGTGAAGAATCCTTATCTGTTGGATCAAGTGCAGCATGGCAGAAGGAGTCCTTGGGCTGGGTACCATTCCCAAGTAAACCCATTTCCATTTTTTTCAATGCAGTCTTAAAGGAAATGCACGGCTGCATTTGGGATGATCTGCCTTATGAAGATACTTTTCGAAAGGTTTTTAACTCAGAAAAAGCCAGGCAGTATTCATATGAGAAGAAGTTAGCTTCCATTGAAACCAAGCTCAATTTTATTACTAGCGACAACATGGCAGCAGCTGGAACATTGCTAGATAATGAGCCCACACCTTACTCTGGCAGCAACATTAAGCGGAACATTGGTTCCCTAGTTGAACTTAAATCAAGGGTAGATGCCATCAAGATTGAAGTCATTGAACATGATACATCTATCATGTTGGGAAATGGTGGACCTAGGTTTGTTTGAATTTTTTTTATTTATAAGCTTGCTATAATGGTTTCTGTACCAAGCACTTTTTTTTCCGGTATTTTCAAAATTCACTCGGGATAACTTATTATCAGTGCGGGATAACTAGTACTGGTTATGTGACATAACTGTAATCTTGACTGTGAACACATGGTGTCAGAATATATTAGCAAATTCACGCTCTAATCACAATCAGTAAACTACGACTTCAAAATGGATTTTAAACCACCAGGAGAACTGAACTTCGGATCGAATCATGCCGATAGTTGGAGTAAGTGGCGGCAAAAGCTAACTAATTATTTACTTGCATCTGAAAAAGACCAGAAATCGGACGCTGTTAAGATTGCAATTCTTCTTAATGTAATCGGAGATGAAGGCGTCAACGTTTACAACATCTTTAAGTTTGAGGAAGAGGCCGCCGAACCACCAGTGGAACGAACATTCCCTCGCGTGATCAAGTTATTCGACGATTACTGTTCCCCGCAGAAGAATGGTAGTGTTTGAGAGGTTCAAATTCTTTAGCTGCAACCAAAAAGGACAACCAGTGGATGACTACGTTACAGAACTCAAGACTTTGGCTGCAACATGTGGCTTCACAGGTCAAGAAGAGAGCCTCATCCGGGACAGGATTGTCCTGGGCATCCGGGATATCGGTCTCCAGGAAAGACTACTGCGCGAGTCTGACCTGACTCTGAAAAAAGCTGTGGACAGTGTCCGAACCTGCGAAGTGAGTAGGCTACAGATCAGGAAAAAAACAAACCCTCAAAGTGCAGATGTCGATGCACTACGGCCAAATCCTCGGAACCGGCAGCAAGTTTAGTTTAGTTTGAATTATCGTCGCACTAGAGCTACACGAGGGCTATTGGCGACGGGCGTCGTATTTTACCGGCAGCAAGAGAAGGAACACTTCCCCGCCGATAGTGAATGCCAGTATTGTGGGCGTGTGCTTAATAAGGGACAATGCCCTGCGTATAATAAAATCTGCAATAAGTGCCAAAAGAGAAATCATTTCTCTAAAATGTGTCGTCACTTGACTGTGGTTCTAAAATACGACGCTCGTCGCCAATAGCCCTCGTGTAGCTCTAGTGCGACGATAATTCAAACTAAACCTAAACCTCTAAAATGTGTAAGTCGCAAGGCAATTTTCGGCCACAAGGTCGAACATCTAACAACAATACTGGATACCAAAGGGTAAATGCTGTAAGTTGCAATGAAGAATATGATTCTTTATATATTGACACAATTGTAAATATAAATAACCTGAATACCAATCTAAACACCAGTGAATGGCACAAAACAATATCTGTTGAGGGCAACTTAGTTAAATTTAAGCTTGATACTGGTGCGCAGATAAACATTTTGCCACTTAAACTTTTTGATTCTTTAAATTTAAAAAAGAATATGATGTTAGTCCCAACTGATGTTGTTTTGATGTCCTACAGTAATCATAAATTATAACCACAAGGATCTGTTGATATTAACAATAAGCCACTTCTAGGTTTACAGGCGTGTACAAAGTTAAATTTGATACATTTAATTGATGTTGTAACATGCATGAATAAATCTGATATTTATTTTATGTATTTTATATTTATACTTGTGTTCATTTCTTTATGTACAACGGAGGATGTGACATAACTGTAATCTTGACTGTGCCAAGTTTGTGAAGCCAAGTGGCAACACAATCCCATACACTGATGTAAACTTCCGCCAAAACACGCGGTGCCGTTTTCGGCATCTTGGAATTAAATAAGCTTATTATTTCACATACTCATGATATTTTACGAAACAACACAGTTAGGTGGTCCACCTCATGCAGAACCTGCAGTGTTTAGTTCCCAGCATGCTTGATGCTCATTTTATCGACCCACTTAAGTAATGAAAGGTTGAGTAATCATCGCCCAAACCGGGATTAGAACCCCGGACCTGTGGCATGGCAGCACGAAGCACCACCACTAAGCCACCGGGCTTCAACATGTATAACTTAGAAAACAAAAAAAGCATAAAGCTTTTCAAGTTATACATTTTGTTTAAAAATGGACTAAAAAGAAAATAATAATTTATTTTATAAGATTGTTTAAAAATTCTATTTCTTCATCTATTCAATTCTATTTCGTCAAAACTCTTTTAAGTATGCTCGTTCTATGACTAATAAGTAAAATTGTGGTCGGCTATATTAAAAAATACTTAGCAAAAGTTTACAATTATATTTAAGAAAAATAATTTAAGCAGATACATGGATAAAGTTGCCCAGTTTTACTTATTAGTCGCAGACAGAGGATACTGAAAAGAAATAGAAAATTTAAACAATCTTGTAAAGTAAATTATTTTTAACTTTTCAGTTCATTTACATAAAACTATATAAATAAAAAGTTTTTTGTTTTGTTTTATTAGTTATATATGTTGATTTTCCTTTATTGGAAGAGTTTATATTTTCATGCTTATTGTATTTTCTTGTTCAAGGTTGCCATACTTAAGGTTCCACCATAGGAACAACAACCAAACTCTTGCAAGGCTTAACGAATTGCTAGATAAGATCGAAGCTGTGATAAAACAGCTTCAGAAATGTGAAGAGCGAGTTGTGGAAGTCTTCGGGGAAAAACCTCAAAGCTTCAAAGAAAAACTCCAAAAGATCCTTGAAGGAAAGCCGAAGGAAGGCCGCAAAAAGAAAGGATACAAGATTTAAGGCTCGATTAGTTGATGTTTACAATAAAGTAACAACTGAAACAGCAGCGGACCCTAACTTTGACTGAAATCTTCCAACATCCATTATAAATTTTGATGGTTTGTGTAAACTGACACCGTCAGACTCTGATAAATTGCTGGTGCTTGTAGAAGGAAATGTTTTCGATCATGAGGCTAAATTCTGTATCCTTGATCTACTGCCACAAGAGGCAGAAAAAGCATATTGGAATGCTTATGATATTGTATGCTAGTAGCTCCGAAGGCAGCTCTTCAGATTTAATAAAATTTGCCGAAATAAAATGTTTATAATTGGAAACATATCATAATTGCATTATGTACCGAATGAAATTTTTTCGTAGGTTGGGTCTACATTTGTAAAGGTGTGAAAAATTTAAAGATAATATTACTTTATTATACTTAAAACACAGTAGTTTTGTTTATGGTGAAATTTTATTCTTAATGATTTTTTGAACAAACATTTTAATTTTGGAAGTTTTCATTCCTAAAGTTAATTTGATGTAAGTATGAACTTTTTAAAGATTTTTTGCGGAAATTATTTATGTTCTCAAAAGTTGGAAATTGTCGTTGAAAATAAGCAGATTTTTTTTTTACAACTGGGTTGACTGTCTTGCTGTAGGTTGAAAAGAGAATCTTCAAGTGTACTATTTGTCGATTTGATAAGTTAATATGATGCAGCTCACAGAAATTACGATACATAATTTAAAAAAGTGTTTCTTTATGCAGTTTTTTTTCTAACGGGGCTGCAACATTGGCGGTCAAGCCTTTGCAGACTCGGCACATCCCCCAGAACTGAGAGTCATTTCTTTGCGGCACCACATAGGCAACTCTTGCTACCAATGTTGACGCCCCGCGACTAGAATCTAACTTCTGACGCCCCGCGATCTTGGGCTTACGAGGCGGACACGTTTAACCTCTCAGCCACTGAGCCGCTTACCTTATTCATTTGTTGTATAACTTACTTGGTTAAGTTTGAAAAGCGTCAATTTTACACATTTGGTGTGATATGAATTTTATATGCTTCGGGAATTTTTTTTCTGAAGACCTTAAAACTTAATAATAATTGTAACCCCCCCCCCCCCCAACTCCTTGGTAAATAATTTAAATATTAAAACCAGACCCCCCCCCCCCCTTTCAAGGATAAAATTTAATCATGGCCCCCTCCCATAATCCTCCGCCCCCCCCCCCCCCCTCTTACTAAATAATGCACCTGCCCTTAAAGCTTTTCGATGAACTAAAACTTTCGGAAAATCTCAAAATGGACTCAAATGGAGTTGTTCAGGGTTATGTTAACTATGGTCCAGATCTTACACCAGATAGTGAGATGGACTTAATCTGCAACCATGAGTTGGTACTTCTATTTCAGCCATTCAGAGGTGACTGGGTGCAGATTAATGGAGTTTTTGGCACCCATCAAAACGTTAAAGCCGACCATTTATCAAAGATTTTAATCGAAGCAGTAATTCTTTGTGAAAATGCTGGCTTGTTCGTTGACGCTATCACTGGAGATGGTGCAACTTGGAATCGAGCACTGTGGAGAAATTTTGGAATCGGCCAATCCATCGGCCAAATGTCCATCTCCACCCTATTGTTTTTGAATAGATGAGAGTGAACATCGCCTTTCAACTATTTGGAGATGAAGTTATGAAAGGATTGTCCTTCTACTCCGAAGAAATATCTGTATACGGGGAGCCCAAACCTACTGTCGATTTCATCAAGAGAATCAATAACCTTATTAAAGTAATGACATCCAGAACACCCAAAACAGCTTAACGAAATGGAAGTTCACAGAGCAAAGCTTTGCTTGATTTTGTAGATTTTATCAATAAGTGGGAAGAGTCATCAAAGGCAATCAATTGTTAAGGCTACCTCAGCAAAAGCACTGCTTTAGGGCTTAAGGTCTCAATACAGAGCACCCTTTCACTTTTATCTTACATATCATCCGCGGTCAATTTTGACTACCTGTTGACCTCTCGCCTAAGCCAAGATAAGATCGAAAATCTTTTCAGTATGGTTCGCCAATCAAAAGGCTGTAATGACCATCCAACGCCTACAGAGTTTCTGACGATTATTGAGTGTTTGACATTCTACAACTTAGCACGTGCTCCGAAAAGTAAAAATACAGGTCCATCAGATGTAAATGCTCTGATAAATCCAACGCATCCCCTTTATTCTGCTAAAGAGATACTTCAAGGTCTGTTGGATGACCTTTTTAATAGTGGGAAGTTAACAGAAGCATGTAAAATCAGAGAGGACTCAACGAGCAATCAAAAATCTTTCTATCCAGCACAGCGATTCTCGTTTGATATATTATACTTCTGGGTATATTGTTTGCAAGTTTCTAAAGATAACTAGATGTGAAGAATGTAGAGTCCTCCTTTCCGATAAACAAGATTATACGGAAACAGTAATAGAAGAGGAACATTATACCAAACAATTTGTCTTGGGAGGCTTGATGTACCCATCCAAACAGCTGTTTGAGTTGGTGTGTATTTTAGAAAATCATTTCACAGAGTGTATAAGCACAAACAGTCTCCACAGAGACATAACCTTTGAAATTGTGGAAGAACTTAAAGGAACATGTTTTCCATTTATTGGCTGCAAGCTGCACAACAAAGAACTCTCCAAAAAAGATTGTTACATTTTATATTTTAACAAGGATGCATTTTTACTTAAAAAACGCCAATCAATTTACAGAACAAAAAAGGAAACGATTAATTTTTCTAAAATTGAGGAGAACTGTGTAACTAGTCTGCCATTGCTACCTGCCTTCCTTATAATGATTGCTAAAAGCACTCGCATAACAACTTGTACTTGTATTCCATGAACACCTCCCAGTGCTCATCAAAGCTCTGAAGAACAGGGTTGTTAAAAACCCGGGTTTTTTTATGAAAAACACAACCCACTTGGGTTTTTGGGTTGTTTTCGGGTTCAAGGTTTTTTTTTCAGTATTTTGAATGCGTTTTTCAGGATTTTGTGATTTAATGAGGGAAGTCTTAACTATTATCTTTACATGACAATTTTTAAAACTAACAGAACATCTTGAGAGAGATAATCAGGAATGATTTAATTTAAATTAGAACAATTAAAAAATAATTGCATATAGTCAGATAAATGTATATTGTTATTGCGTGTTGCAGTTATGGCCCTCTGTTGTATTTAGTTTAAGATGAATGGCAACATGTTGGTTGCTTAGAGAGCATGCAAATAAAAAACGATAGTTGCAATTCCGATTCTTATTCCTTATGATTATTTAAGAAAATGCTAGATAAAGGGTATTTAAATAGCATTAACAGACAGTCAGATAAATGTATATTTAAATTTATAAATGTATTGTCTAGAACCAAGTATTGTTTGTTTGTGTATGTGTAAAATTATATAATCCGGAATATTGTAACAATAGAAATTTAAATTAGAATTTTAAAAAATGTATTTGTTATATTTAATTGTTGAATAATTAGTATAAATTTAAATTTGTAAATGCATTTTAAACATTGAAGGTACAAAAATGTAAAAATATACTAAGAATAATACTAAAATATTAATTAAAAATGATATAAAATGTATATTTTTGGATGTATAAAAAGTTTTTTACTTTTTTAAAATTTTCTGTGAAGGCAATTTTAAGTTCAATTGCCCACTTGGTTAGTTTAGTTTGAATATCGTCGCACTAGAGCTACGCGAGGGCTATTGGCGACGGGCGTCGTATTTTAGAACCACAGTCAAGTGACGAGCCGACACCTGAATAGGCACCCAACGCAACCGTTAAGGGCGACATCGTACGCAGCGTTAGGACTTTGAAGGATATTTAACGTGCACTCCCTTACACGGGTATTATTCGTCGGACATTTTTGGCTGCACGGGCCGTTTATAGGTCGGCAGTTATTTTGGCGATGCCCGGACCCGAACCTGGGCAATTGCCCACTTGGGTTTTTTGATGGTTTTTCAATCTGGTTTTTTAGGGTCGGGTAAAATCATAACCCTGCTGAAGAATCGTGTCTTTTGAAGAATTTAATATTGTTTGTTTTAATTAAATGAAAATATGGAAACATTGTTACATAGAATTTACTCTAAAACAATTTTGGTAAATAAATTTACCCTAAATTTTTCATTCTTGCATTTTTTTATGTTTAAAAATTAATTTTAACAAATAAAGTTTTGATAAAAATTATTTTTATAATTTTTTAAAAGGTTAGATTCCAATTTTTCCACCTTAAATTTTAGATAAAAAAATTTAGATTTCCCCCTGTTTTTTACCATTTCATTCTGGATGCGTACTTTGAATTTTAAACTTATTTATTTTGAATTTAAAAATAAGGTAACAAATAATCAAGTTTCGTTAACTTGCCTTTCTATACGTTTTCCCATTTATAAATAATTTATTTTATGTTTATCTTATAAGTGTGATGTATTTGTTATTAAATTGATTGTTTTCTGTGTAATTTTCATTCTTTAAAACGTATAAACATTCAACTTCTTAAAAAAAAATTATTGTATCTCTAAAGGCAATTAACCTAAGTCATTTACTATATTCATTTAAATTTTATTCATTTTTATGCACGAACTGTTATGGAAAAATAATTTTATAATCCTCTTTTTTATATTCATCATTCGAGAATTCAATTTTTACTTACTGACATATAATAAATAGTTCTGTTGAATTATTATTTCTTAAACGTTTTCCAAAATATCGAGTCAGCAGATCTATTTCTGCCAAGTCTTCTCTGATAGTTTCGGTATCTTAAGTTGAGTGACGCTGCGTTCGCCTCCGCCGTTATCCAAATTTTCGTCCAGTACGGGGGAAAATTTCTAACATTAGAACGGCACACTATCTCCTCTAGCCACTATAGTGCAGGCACGAAAAAGTTTTGCGACGAGATATAGGTAGCCAATCAGCATCAAGTATAGCTCTGACGTCTTGTTGGCGAAATCGAGTTTGCCAAATGGAAAAAATCTAGTTTATACTCGCCAATGTTGATATTTTGTAGTTTACGCTCAGGCTCACGCGCTCAACTCTGAAATTTTTCTAACAAAATGAGTAAAGCAAAAAATTCATATGGCATGTTGCCTTGGAAGTTGATTTGATAGAAGTGAGGAAAACAAATTTCTGTATGATCCAAAAGATCCTCTTCATTCCAAAACGGACATTAAAAATAACTACATACTTGAAAATTTTCGGACCCAAAGTTTCTTTTTTCGTTCCTTTAAGGACGAAGCAAGTTACGTAATATTTAGGGCAATTAATGCTTTTTATGAAGACGAAAAGTGTCGAACCATGATTCCTCTATTTTATTCTAATCAAAATAGAAAAATAATTAGAAAATCGGTGCATGTGAAAGCTGAAAGCATGTTGAACATGAATTTCATGTCAAAGAGAACATACTTGTCATGTGAAGCTACTGCTGGAAATGTGTTGCAGGCCAGTAAAGAAGAATCCGTTTCCAAAGCTATACAAAAAGAAAAAGAATTAGCTGAAGAAAAAATGATATCGATAGCGACGGGTTTTATAACATACCTGTAATTGTGGATGGAGGTTGGTGGAAGAGGTCCTACGGACATGGATACAATGCTTCTAGTGGAGTAGCTGTTATAATTGGATGCCAAACACAAAAAATCTTATACATCGATTCTCGCAATAAATTTTGCACCACATGCAACGAAAATCTTAAAAAGGGGAAAATAAAAAACACAATTGTTCCAAAAATTGGTAAGGCCCATCAACAGCCATGGAATCAGACATCATCGTTGAAGGCATAAAATACTTAGAAAAAGACCATAACGTAAGGTGTACGAGAATCGTTAGCGATGGGGATACAAACCTGATGACTCAGATTCAAGAAAATGTATCGTTTGGAGACAGAATTTTAAAAGTTGAATGCGCCAACCATGCGACAAGGCGATATTTTAGGAGCTTGGAAAAACTCCAAAAAAATTCATCCAGGTTTCCTGGATCAAGGGGAGTACTATGCCGCAAAGTATTGAATGACAGAATGCATAGACTGGTTTCTGGGGTGCGGCAAACCATTAAAACACACGAACTGATGAACCTTCAGGAACCTTCGAGAGAGGCCATTGATTCATTGTCAAAGGCCTTGAGAAATATTCCTAAGCATGTATTTGGCAATCATACTGAATGCAGTGATAAATGTCGAAGAAAACAGCGAGATACTTGTCCAAATGTGTTCAGACTAATGAAGGAAAGTGGTATGTTATTCGCCATCATGGACGAAGTAAATCGAGTGCTAATTTCTTGTTGCAGAACGAGAAACTCGAGTGCATTTCGTGTTCAGAACTTATATACAACCTCACAAATAACCCAACAGGTCTCTGCTGGGTTACATGAGTCAGTTTTGCAAAACTCTTGGAGGAAAAAGGATTAATCATTCAAAGAAAGATTCTGTCAAAAGAAGTCATTGTTGCTGCCTTGGCATACCAAAGTCCATTCCAAAAATGGCAATACTCTGTAAAAAAAAAGTTAATTGGCGAAAGTCCAAAGACGCCACAACTTAAATTTTTATAAAAAAGATGCCGCGATCGAATAAATTTCCTGAAAAGAAAATCCCTGTTTGCTTCTTCCACTAAAAAAATCGTACAGCTCACATTAGCCGAGGTGGGGATACGAACTACGGAGATGCTCCTAAGGTTCCAGATTTGGATGAGGTTGCCTATCGAGTAAAATTGGAAGCACATCTATCTTCAATCAACGTAGAAGGGCCAAATGAATATGAACCATTTACTCGTGGACAGGCCTCGTCTGAAGTATGGAGAAATGAACGCTCCAAAAGAATATCTTCGACTCTTTTCAAAGATGTATGAAGCAGAAGAACAACAACGTTAAGTTGTTCTTCAGATTACCAAGGAAATTACCAATACGGGAACCAGAATATATAATCGATGCTATAAAAGCAAAAGATCATAAGAACAAATAGCACCTTCATAAACATATCAAGACTAGACATTGTAAATTTCAAGTTCATGTTTAGTGAAGTTTAGTTTGAATTATCATCACACTAGAGCTACACGGGGATATTGGCGACTGGCGTCGTATTTTAGAACCACAGTCAAGTGGCGAGCTGACACCTGAGTAGGCACCCGACGCAACCGTTAAGGGTGACATCGTACGCAGCGTTGGGACTTTGGAGCATATTTTAACGTGCACTCCTTCTTCAAGTGGTATTATTCATCGGACATTTTTGGCTGGACTTTGACACCAGCAAGGAAATTACCAATACGAGAACCAGATATATAATCGATGCTATAAAAGCAAAAGATAATAAGAACAAATAGCAAATTCATAAACATATCTAAGCAAGGAAGCCCTTCAACGCTCTCTAGGAATGATCACATATCATAGCTGGCTATGAAATTAACAAATTGCCAATTGACAATTCCAAAAATTTGACTTAAAGAGGTATAGAAGGTGATATTCTCGGGATAAACTTTGGAAAATATACATACATTTTAGCTTGTAAATGTATTGATTTTCGATATTTTTTTGAAATAAAGACGCTCGATCAAAAGAGTTTTCGAGATTTACAGGTTCGACTGTATATGATGTTATAATTTTTTTAAAATAGTTAGTATCCCAATAATGAAGAACATGCACCCCCTATTAACAAATAATGGTTTGTAGGAAGGTCGTAGTATTATCATTACTTTGAAGGTTCATTTCGTAAAATGTGTACAATGTATTTTTCTATTCATATGATAATTGCCTTACCGTTGTTACAAATTGTATTTAATTTCAATCTTTTATTATATAGTTACTCATCGTTAATTCCATGATTTGAGACCGTGTAAACTCTGGGTTACAAGTTTTTTTTTTAATTGCCTTCACAATATTTATATATAAAAATGTGATGTTAATTTATTGTTGAAAATGCTGATTAATTTTTATCTGGCACAACTGTTTTTTTGCATATTTATAACGTTATTGATACGAGGGGATGGCTCTTTCCCGAAATTCGCCATTGACACTGGGATGTCAAATGTCTGGCGCCAATCGCTACTGAATACCGGCGAGGAAGTAGCATATTGAATAAAAAAGGCTTTTTTGTATCGTTGATTTGCTATTTCAAGAGCATTCGAAGACAAAACATAAGAACCTGTGAACTAAAATCAGTATTAACTTTTTTGACAAAAACATTTAAATCTTTGACATTATGAAAGAATTTTTAGTGCCAAATTTTCGCATTTAATTACGTAAGATTAACATAAAATTCGCAATAAATCCTGTGTATCTCATTTTCCTTATATTAGTAAAAGAGATGCTAGTTTGCTAAGAGACATCAAAAGGATCAAGCCATCGGCCGAATGTAGAAAGTGTATTGCCTTAAATAGGGACCTTCAGTGGATTCGGATGGAACTCTAAATTCTAAAGAAAGATGCCAGCGCCAAAGATGAAAAATTGGCGCATTTAAAAGAAAAGGTCAAAAAGTACAAACAAAAATATCGTGCAGCCAAGGAGGAGGTAGAGACCGCATCCTACAGGGAGCCTGAATCTATAAAAGAAATCGGACCTAATGTACGTGTGCCTGAGGAGAAGCTGGCGTTGTGTCGAGGTACAGACTCTTCGACGTACACAGGGGACCTGATGGAGGTCGTCTTTGGGTTAGGTTAGGTTTGAATTATCGTCGCACTAGAGCTACACGAGGGCTATTGAGGTCGTCTTTGGGAGCGACGTGTTGGCTTCTTATGTCCTTAAGGGGATCAAAGGAAGAAGCAAAACAAGTGTTTTAGATCCCCTTAAGGTGCAAGACATAGAAGCACACCCTAAAGTTTGGAGTCGATCGAAGGAAAGTACGGTATGCCATGAGGCTTAAACTACATGCACAAACTGTACAAGAGAAGAGATGCTTGTAATGAAAGTTAAAAAATTATCTAATAAAAAATTTACCTTTGTTCTTGTGGTTCTCTTTAATGAATTTGTTTTTGAAACATTTTAATAGAGTAGGGCTTTGCTGGTTTTAGCATTTTAGGATCTAGATGGTAAGGTAGGTATTTTTAATTAGGTAAGTATTTAAGAAAACTTATATGCTGTTATTGATTTTATTTTATACATTCAGTCTGGAATATTTGTTTCCCGTTCACTTGTTTCTACATTTTCAAAGAAAATGTTTTATAGGATTTTATTGATGAATTTGCTTAGTTTTGTTTGCTTTGAAAATAGTTATTATTTTGTCACCTGTTACCGATACCTTTCCCCCCCATAGAAAAACTCCAACATTTTATATGGCAAAGTGTTCACAGGTTAAAGGAAATAAAAATTTATTTTGCACTTTAAAAGTTCTTATAAAGATAATCTGTTTTTTAAAACAAAACTTTCAAGAATTTGAAATTTAAAGGTTTGCAGAAAAAAATGCAGTTTTTTTTATGGAAGAAAACTGCAAAAGTTCTGCAGTTTTCTGCCTCCTATTAAAATATTCTGCAAAATTGCTTTACAAAAACTGCAAAGGGGCTGCAGTTTTTCTGCCTCCTATCAAAATATTCTGCAAAATTGCTTTGGAAAAACTTCAACAAAAAAAAAACTGAAGGGATTTGAAGCACTAGGTCTGCAGAAATAAAAGCTGCAGTTTTATTCTGCAGACTAAGTGTTTCAAATCCCTTCACTTTTGTATGTAAAGTTTTTTTTAAGCAATTCTGCAGATTTTTTTGGCTGGGTTGTCGGGAGATGAAGAATTCCAATCTGCAGACATATTTATTACCCCACCTTCTAATGAACTGACTAAGTGGAGATGATGATGCCATTCATCCAAACAATTTAACAGGAGCACAATTGCGTGGCGACGTAGTTGTGACAATTAAACCCACGAATTTTTCAAGGCAAGTAATTGGTGACATATCATCCGAGAGCGACGTCTCTGCCTCTGCCACCTCTAAAAAATGCAAAAAAATAAAATAAAAAATCTTCATCTCAGCCGCCAACCAAAACCGAGGAACAAGCGTAAAAATGAACTGTTGTGAATTAATTCTGTTGGGATGCCCCTAAACCAATCTTTCTAGATGTTCATTGGTACCCAACAAGCATCTTCGAATAATTCATTGGAGACGAGATGCTAGAACTTAGACTATTTTTGGCAATTCTTTTAACTTGTGGCTAGACTGAATTACCTAGAAGGCGCCTTTATTAGGATCCATCTCCCGACGTAAGCAAGGGTGCTATTAGTTCTGCAATGAGTAGAAACAGATTTAAGCAAATTCTTCAGTATTTACATTTTGCCGATAACAATAAGTTAGATAAGAACAACAAGTTATCAAAGCTTCGGCCATATTTCTCAATGCTAAACGAAAAATTTATCCAAAACAATATTAACTTAATATTGATGAGATCATGGTACGGTATTACAGTAGGCATGAATGCAAGAAATTCATTCGCAATAAACCAATTCGCTTCGGTTATAAAGTTTGGTGCTTAAACATAAGACTTTGTTACCTTGTGCAGTTCGAAACGTACCAAAGAAAAGGAGCTGTAAGTAACATTGAAGGTTTAGGTATGGGAGGTTCTGTGGTTATGAATTTAATAGCCGAATTACCCAACAGCCTTCACTATGATTTATACTTTGACAACCTATTTACAAGTCCAGCATTTCTTGACCACTTGTCCAAAAAAGGGATTAGTGGAACAGGAGTTGGGTTTTATACGGTTTGAGTCAGATGGATATATACAAGAAGAAATTTTGTTTTGCAAATCTTTGCCGGACCACACAACGGGAGAATGTTTATTTAAGTCTTTTATGGAAGCTACGGAAAGATTTCAAATAGATTGGGAAAAGTGCATAGCAATATGCTTAACAGGTGTTAAAAGTGGTTTAGTCAAAAGGTTAAGAGATTTTATGCCAAATACCAAGTGGGTGCACTGCTTTTTACATCGACAAGCCCTTGCCACCAAGAAAGTGTCTGCTGAACTTCACCAAGTCCTAATGGAAGCTGTAAAAATAGTCAATTTTATTAAAAGTAGACCTTTACAGTGCCGACTGTTTGAAAAACTTTGCAATGAAACGGGCGGATACATAAAGCGCTGCTGTTACATACAGAGGTACGATGGCTGTCCCGTGGGCAGGTTTTGAACAGGTTATTTGAGCTGCTATCTGAAATGCTGATATTTTTACAAGATGCTAAACCAGAACTGGCCGGATTTTTCAGCTCCCCAACTTGGTTGTTTAAACTTGCATACTTAGCAGACATATTTATGCACCTAATTGAGCTAAATACAGAGCTACAAGGTCGAAATATAACTATAATCAAAGCCCAAGACAAAATTAATGGATTCTTAAAGAAACTGAATGTTTATGCTGCTAAAGTTAAGAAATCTAATTTTGAAAACTTCCCTTTATGTTATGAATTTATAAGTTCCGAAATAGATGCAGAAGAGGAGATTGACTATACGATTCCATGTCTGATTTGATATCAACTCATATAACTGAAATTAGTAACCAAATCCTAAGCTACATTCCATTTGAAGAAAATGTCGGTTGTCAGTGGATACTTAATCCTTTTAATGAAAAATCAGTTTAAAAAGCAGAAATTCCATCGCAACTCCATGATAAATTGATGGAACTTTCATCAGACTGCATTTTAAAACTGGAGTTCGCAAGTGAAGAAATTGATAAATTTTGGTTGTTGAGAAGGCGTGAATTCCCTGGTTTGGTATCTGAAGTTTTAAGGACTATCATACCCTTTGCCACGTCCTACCTTTGCGAACTGGGCTTCTCGACTATGTTAAACTTAAAAACTAAATCAAGAAATCGTTTAGACCTGGAAAATGACTTGATTATGCGTGTGACAAGAATCGAACCAGACATTCAAAAAATTGTTAAATCAAAACAAGCACAAGTTTCTCATTAGCTTGTTGCAACGTAAACATACTAGAATTAAAATTGTATTAATAACATAAAAAAAGTTGAAATGTAAAAATTAACCAAGATATAAAGTAAAATAATATGTGCTGATTTTTTTCTTCAATTCTAGTTGTAAAATTATATATTTAAATAACGTTTTATATAATATTTTTTATTTTTTTAAAAACTTTTTGCGACCCCCTAGGATCCCTTCGAGACCCCAGGGGGTCGCGACCCACCGGTTGAGAACCACTGCATTAAAGATTTAAAACCCAACAAATTTGTTCTAATTAAGCAAGAAAAAGACAAGCTATATTATTCTACTACTGTAAATGATGTGCTATTAAAGAGTAATATTTTGCTAGACTCGGTATCTACACTAACAAATGTTCTTCGTGACCGTGACACATCCCTTGATTGTATGGGAGCTGGAGATGTACATGAGTTTGAGAAGCTATTGATTCCTAATGAACTATTCCCTACTAAAAAACTTTTAATTCCCTGAAAATGTCTCGTAGCATTTACCGAAGCAAGTTTTGTTCTGGAACTGTTACCAAAGGAAGTCGATGCATCCGCTGCAGATGTTTAAGGTGTTGTCTCTTAAATAAAATAAGATCAAGAGCAAAAACACGTAAACCTGTCCGAAACCATGCAAGAAAATTAAAAGCAAGGGTCAAGTCGAATAAACTTTTGCAGCAAAAGATAATAAAATTAAAAGCCCTTGCATCTAAGCCCAAAACAAAGCATTTTAACATTCAGACTCTTCCAGCAAAACAAAGATTGGCTGTTGCTTTGTGTATTAAATTATCAAAGCTCAAATCTTCAAAAGGCATGATATATGACAAACAGTGGGTTTTGGAAGCCATAATTATGAAGATGAAAAGCCCACGACTTTATCAGCACCTGTGATTAAATAAAATCCTTCCATTACCTAGCATGAGATTAAATAAAATCCTTCCATTACCTAGCATGAACTGCCTGAATAAATATCTGAAGGAATAAAAAACAGGTTTTGGTTTCAACGGAAAAGTTCTCCAGTGCCTAAGAGAGGTTATTTCGTTTGAAGAATAACAAAAACATGGCGCTTTGCTGTTTGATGAAATGAAGCTGAGAATTTTTCCGTCAAAGGAAGTGTGCAAGTTTAAGGATTCTGTGACTATGGGGAATTCACGCCAAAAGTTCTGGAAAATAAACCCTGTAACCATGGCATGGTATTACTCTTTCAACCGTTTCTGGGAGATTGGGTGCAAATTGTGGGTGTATTTGCTACGGCAGGAAACATGTCTGGTGGTGAACTGGCAAGGCTTCTTATAGAAGCTATTCTAAACATGGAAAGAGCAGGGTTGTTTATCGATTGTGTTGTTGGGGACGGAGCAAGCTGGAACCGAGCGATGTGGAGGGAATTTGGGGTAGGTGTTGCCAGTAATGGAGAAATAAAACACAAGGTTCTTCACCCAAATGATGAAGGTACTTCAAACTCCAGGTATCTTCACTTTTTGTCAGATTTTCCTCACCTCTTAAAGTGCTTAAGAATCACCTTACTTGATAAAGGTGGATTCATGCTACCTGAAGGCGAGGTTCGGATTGCGTTTATAAAGGCAGCTTGGAAGTCCGATAAACACGCATTAGCTTTACGTGTCATGATAAAAGTTCACGCAGTTCATTTTACGCCGAATAACTTCGAGAAGATGCGAGTGAATTTGGCATTTCAGCTTTTTAGTAATGAAATGCTCAAAGCTATGTATCTTTACAAAGATGATATCACTGCCTTTGGCGATCCTTTCCCAACTGAATTTTTTGTGGAACAGATGAAAGAACCAATTCGATTTATGACTTCGAGAATCCCTAAAAAAGCGCTGTTTCCTCATTCGCGAAATACACAGTTCCTGTATGACTTTCTAAACTTCCTAGATTCCTTCCTAGAAGATTGGGAAGCTCACTGCAGGACTATCCATACAAAAAGGCATTTTGAAGTTTCAAGAAGTACCACCAATTAAGCAAACTGTTCCTGACAAAGTACTTCGACAAGGATTTTTAAGTAAAGGCACGAGTGATGGTTTAAAAGTTACTATTAAGAGTTGTTTGTCGTTATTAGAATATTTGAAAGGAGTGGGTTTCAAATATCTATTTACTTCTAGGTAGTCAGGACAAGTTGGAAAACTATTTCAGCATAATAAGATCTTCAAAAGGATGCAACGACCACCCTACTCAGTGTGAATTTTTATCAATTGTGGAATGTATAGCATTTTATAATCATGCTAGACCTCCTCGCGGCACCAACACTACTAAAAATGTTATAAATTCTTTAATCTGTCTAACCCAATGCAACCCAGTTCAGACTCCAATTACTGATGTAATTGATCAGTTAGTAGAAAAGGGACGCTTGACAGAAGCCAATCATGTTTTAGAAAAAAAAACATGGACCACAATGCCATACAACGCAGCGACTCTCGAATAATTTTTTACATTGCCGGGTATGTAGTAAGAAAGTTCTTTAAAAAACATAATTGCATAGACTGTCTAGCAACTTTGAAGGACAATGAAAATGAAAAGCCAATAGTTGCAGACTTTACTCTCTCTGCTAATGTGAATGAACGTCAACCGTAATGCCCTGAACAACTCAGAATGTTGTTTTCCTTTAAAAAAAAAAAGGAAAGGCATTTTTTTTTTACTTTCCCATATCAAAATCTTAACCAAAATAGGTATTTTGAAAATTTTCACTACCGTCGAATCAAGTAACTTTGGCCCAAGCGTCGGAAAAAATTTCTCTTCATAAAATGATCTCATCTTAACTTATGTTATATTTTTGGAAATGTGAAAACATTGCCTTTCATTTCATGTAAAAAAAATTATCATTCTAATTTTGGCAATACCAAAAATGAGGTTTGTATTCTTGCAAGCATTTAATGACGAAAATCTATTTCTTCCAACTCTTTTGTCTGGAACATATAATTTTTTTTTTTTGAAAATAGCTAAAGAAATCTGTACTCTGTACTATTCTTTTATTTATTGGGATGAATATTAACCTTTTTTTCAGTCTAAGTTGAATACTTTTTATGATATATTTAATTATTGGTCACCGGAAAACTTTTGACAATGAATGAGGGTAACTTTGGCCCAGATGTAATAATTTTGGGAATGAGGGAACTTTACACTTTTAAAAATGTATGTAAAAGTGCATCCTGTGTAACTATTTTTGGAGAAATCTTACTCTTATGATTATCCATTTGTGAGAGTATTTTTTTTAATTAAACGAATTTAAACAATAAAAAGAAAAATATGCAAGAAAAATACAGCATTCAAAATAGCTAATGTCAAAGTGTAAGCATTTACAAATTCCTAATAACGAATATATTGTTTTCCTTTCATAAAAAAAACTGTTAGCTTTTTATGAAGATATTTGTTATTAAATCTTGGATGGATGGATGGATTTTTAGGTTTTATGGCACAAGGGCATCTAAGGTCATACAGTAGGCAATTTTAAAAGATTAAAAGTTATTAAATCTTGCTTCTAAAAATAATAAGTTAATTTTCCTTATTAAAGTTAAGTTTACCTTATTTGTGGCTACCAGTAGTGTCATTCCTAGTGTAATGTCATTCTACAATACACTGCAATGCAAATGTGTAAAGTATAAACCAATTTTAATAACTTTGTAACTTTTAACTCTGTTTAGTTTAGTTTGAATTATCGTCACGTTAGAGCTACACGAGGGCTATTGGCGACGGGCGTCGTATTTTAGAACCACAGTCAGGTGACGCTTTTAACTCTGTCCTTTTTTATGGTTATACATTTTAATATTGCTATTTTATTCTGTAACATTAAGGCCAAAGTTACCCGCCCAGATTCTAACTGTGTCTGAATGTTTAAACACCATTTTTTCCAATATATATAAAATTAAAAAAAAAATTACCATTTTAAGCATACTCAATAACATTCTAAAGTTCAGCTTTGGGAAAAAAAATTTAAAATATATTTTTGAAATTAGAAGTTTGTAGTAAGATTTCTTTTTTAAACCATAACATTTTAAATAATTAGCGTAAAATCTGAAAAAAATGACACCAATTTTGTATTGATAGGTAAAATAATTTTTGGCTTAGAGCTGTTTATATGCTTGAAAGAGTACAGCTAAATTAACTTTTTTATTTTTAAAGTTATTCGAAAACTAAAACCCGGGAAAACAATGAACTCGTGATTTTCCCAGTTAATGGGACTAGTTTTACTAATTTACTATGAATATGCTTTGAGATGCGCCATGGTTCAATCAACAGCTTAAAAATCTAGATTCTTATCACATATAACAAAACTACATTATACCCGAAATCGCGCAACATACCGATTATTTCACCATACCATCACGAAACTCCGGCTATCCTACTATTCCGCAACTCCGGCGATCCTACTATCCCGAAAATCCGGTTATCCTATTATCCCGAAACTCCGGCGACCCTACTATCTCAATTTTTGTGATCCTACTATCCTGAAATTCCGTCGATCTTACTATTTGGAAAATCCTGCGATTCTTCTATTCCGAAAATCGGTTGATTGGTTTGGTTATTCTTAACTTCGGCGATCCTACTATCCCGAAATTCCGACAACTCTACTATCCCGAAATTCCGACAACTCTACTATCCCGAAACTCCGGCATTCGTACCATCCCGAAAATTGGTGAATTCGTTTGATGGATGGATGTTTAGGTTTTATGGCACATGGGCATCTAAGGCCATACCGCGCCAAACACTAGGTAATATTCAAAGATTAAAATGGAACATAAAAATGACACAGAACCTTAAAGAACTAAATAAACCCCTAGGTTTTGATAAAATCCGGCGATTGTAATATCGCGAAACTCTGGCGATTTTATGACGGAATCTTGGTTATTTTGGGATTGTCATTTGAGGCCTACTGGCGATATTTCGAGGGAAAATACCCAAATAAATGATTGATCATGCGTGTGGTAAAAAAAATTTAAAAAGTAGCCCATTCTTGTTTTTCAAAAAGGCTGAATTTTCCCACTAATGTTTTAAGTAATTTATTTTCCACTAATGTTTAATGTAAAAAAGAAATTTTAAAAAATTACCTTGCATGTTCAAATTATAATGCTGTTTCGATTTAACATTTCAGGAGGTCATAAAGGAAAAGTTAATATGTTAGAAACTGCATATTCTAACATTGTGGATAAGGCTGTGTCGGCAATGATGGATAAAGAAAATGAGAGGGATAGAAAGCAGGATGAAAAATTTGAGACGTTTCGACAGAACTTCTTGCACATACGAGAAGAAACATTCCATTCCCAAAAGGAACACTGTTCTAAAATTGAAGATTTTCTAAAACAATTAAAAGGATATCAATTGTAACAAAAAGACGGGTCAAGATACAAAAAAGATATTTTTACCAAAAGTAAAGTACAATACTGCTTATTTCTCCATATAATCACCTTGACGATTCAATATTTGTTAGCTTGTGATTAATTCGGTGATATTTTTAATTCTTTTTATATTAATTTAACAGTTTGTTTTATTGAATGGCAACAGAATGTAACTGTGGCCTTAACTGATTTCATTTCATTTATTTATTGCAATTTTACGAAAGCGTGAGCACATTTTTTTCTGTTTATTATATATGCGAGATATTTGGTCTTTTGAGTATTTTTATTCGGAGATATAATGGAAAGGAAAAGAGCTCGAACAGATTTTAATCATAAACATAAATTCAAAGGTAACCGATTTTCTAAGTTGAAAAAAGAAGTTCCTGTTGAAGACGTTCCAGAACTATCCAAAAAGGTAGAAACAGCTTCGTCTGCAAAGTTAAACAACATCACAAACATAGTAAAACCAGGCGATTCCATAGGATAATCATTTATTATGGGCAGGGATTGTTTGAATTTGATGATGCGAAGTGTTTTATGTCCTACTTGCTGCACTTCCAGTCTTAGTGTAGTCAGTGAACCTACCAGGAGGATGGGCTGCTCTCTAGAATTGACAATTACTTGTTCTGAATGTGGATATTCTAGTGACGGTCAATACACTTAAAAAATAATCGACAATGTTTTCGAAGTGAATCGACGCCTTGTTATGCTCCCCAGCCCACTCCCGCGATCCTACTGTCCCGAAACTCCGGCGATCCTAGTATCCCTAAAATCCGATGATACTACTATCCCGAAAATTGGTTAGGCTATTCTATATTCCGGCGATCTATATCGCGAAACTCCGGCAATTTTACGACCGAAAGATTTTGGCTATTCTGCAATTGTAAAATGTGGCCTTCCGGCGATTTTAAGGGGGGAAATACCAAAATAAAGGATATCAACGATCGCACGGAAAAAAAATTGAAAAAGTCGCCCATCCTTGAAAATAGTTGACAGTCGCTTTTGGCTTAATTTTGTCTAAGAAACTCGCCATAGTCGCAAGGGGTCGAAAATAGTCTCATTTTAGTCGCCACTGGCAACCCTGTGCTGTAGATATGGGTAACATTGAAGTAAACAAGCCAGTTTCCCGAAAGAAACCTAAGAAAAGTTAAAGAAGCTAAGTTACCGTAACACCAGTCCTTGCAAATCGTCTTTTATGTTTTGTAGCAAGTGGCTTGTCGACATCTTACAGAATACCAGTGGCCTATTTCTTCACTAAACAATTAAAAGGAAAAGAACTGTATTAAATTGTTAGGTATGTGTGTAATGAGGTTGAGTTATTGGGTTTAACGGTTATCGGCTTAGTTACTGATAATCTGAGTGTAAACAGCACAATGTTTCGACAGCTTTCTGGTGGAACTATGATGCCAGTGGTACCACATCCAGTTGATGAAGAAAGACTAAGAGAGATCTTTTTCTCAGCTTCGACTACGGCCACATCATAAAAAATGTCCGATATCAACTTTTGCGCCATGAATATGGTACTTACGTAAAACAGCTTCACGAAGAACAATATAAAGCCGACAACACTGTAAAACTTGTTCGGTTTCTTTCAAAGAAACACGTCTATCCATCAAGCTTTGAAAAAAAGGATTGTGAAACGTGCCGCTCAAGTTTTCTCCCCACTTGTCACTGCTGCTCTTGAGGTGTTTAAAAGTGAAGCTGGAAAATGTACTCTCAAACTGTTTTCCAATGCTGAACCAGCAATTTCTTTCATGAAAAATATGTTCAAGTGGTTTTCTCTTCACGATGTAAGCAGTTGTGCACAACACATTCGTCAAGCTAATCCAGATTTACGTCAGTATGAAAGTATTACGGATAGTAGATTGAATTGGTTGGAGAATGCCTTTTTGGTTTACATCGACAACATCCAGAAAGAAAATCTTTTCACTGCAGAAACATACGAAGCTCTGGTTCTGACAACCAAGCCGACTGTAGCATGCATAAAGTACTTGCTAACAGATGGTGACTTTAATTTTGTTTTAACCAGAAAGTTTTCAAGTGATCCTGTTGAAGCCCTTTTTGGCTCTCTTCGACAGGCTTCAAGATGCCACTATCAGTAGGATGCAGCCTCGCAGGCAGTTTCAATAGAGGGGGCAGTGGTGGAACAAGGTGCGACGACCTTTTCATTGCTTTAATCGGTAAAGATGAAGAGTTTTGTCACCTACTTAGCATTATGAAAATGGTCCTGACATTTAGCCACAAGAATGCCTCAGTTGAAAGTGGATTTTCAATCAACAAGAATATGCTGGTGGAAAATCTGCATGAAAAATCCCTTGCTGCATTAAGAAAGGTTTACGACTGCATAAAACCTAAAGGTGGCATTGAAAGTGTACAAATGTCTGAAGAACTGGTCAACCATATCAGAATGTCACAAACACGGTACAGTATTGCCTCTTAGGAAAGAAAATAGGAGAAATATGCAATAAAAGAAAAAAGCGCAAAACGAAAAGTTCTAGATCAAATCTCAAGTGTTTGAACAGAAAGCTAAGCTGTCTAAAGCAACTTTTGGCCTCAAAACAAATTGAACATGAAATCGCAGAATTGTCGAAACATTTAGTTTTATGCTCCAATAACATTTTGCTTTATTGAATGCCATTGTAAATTTTAACTATCTAACAGTTTTTGCACAATAATATACAATGTTAGTAATTCTTTAACCCTTTATGTACTGACGGTACCACTTAAAAAGCCTGCACGCTTCTCTACGAAAGAAATGTATGACCGAAAAGGAAAAATTTCTATATTTTTTAAAACTCAATTGGTTACAAAGCCTATGACATTTTATCTATCTGTTTTTCCACTATTACAGGAATATATTAAACTGTTTCGAACTAGTTCGAAGTTGGAAGATCCTGTAAAGGAATTTGCAAAGCATTGTCACATATGTGTGACGTCACAGTTTAATTACTCATACTGATTCCGCTCATGTGACCTGTTGTAACTGTTGTGTTCGAGTTGATCCGCACACATTATGTTCTCGTATAATAAACAACTTTTGGTTCTGTTTGTATTTACCTTGCCGTGTCGTTACAGCATGCCATACAGATAGGGGCAAATAAGAAGCTGCTGCAGTCTGAACTTTTGAAAACCTCAAGGGTAACCTTAGCAGATCGTCACAACTTGAATAGACCAGAAAAGGAAGATACTTCGAAAGCAGCACTGACCTATTTGCAGCAAAAAGATGCCATCGTGGAGATTGTAAAGAATGATGACAATGTTCTTTTAGGTAATTATGTCATGAAAAATAATGTATATTATACACAAACACTACTACTTATGTTCTGAATTTTCCCCTGTTTATGTTTTAGAAGGATTTATTTCATGATATTGAATGAAATGTAAAAAATATTGTGCTCCCAAAAATAAAATCATAGATCAAAGCCTCGCAAGGTTATTTCACACAAAATTAAAGACACTAGAGAAAGTAGGCACCCTCTTATCTAGCCTTAGTAGTAAAGTTCTTTTAAGTATGAATTTGTCTTTTGTTAAAAGTGGGATTCAGTTTATCTAGCCATTCCAGTTCCGGGTTGGCTGGTTAAGAAAGGCTCTACTGTATTTGGTTTGTAATCCTGTTGAAATTTCTTTCCGCCTACGTTAAAATACCTATTTTTTTATGAAAATCGACATTTTTTTTATTCTTTAGCTTTATAGCCCAATTATTCTAGTTTCCAAATCTACCAGAAGTTTAATTATACGTCATCTAGAAACAAAGTTACGATTATTTCAATAGTTAACGAAAGTAAGGTAAGGTAAGGGTAAGGTAATCGCTTCCGGCTGCCTATTTCTAGCCTCCTTCAGGAGCTTTAACACAGCCAATAACGCCTCGTATTTTAGAACCCTGGTCAAGTGACGAGGTCGACACCTGAGCGGGCACCCAACGGAACTTCGAGCGACATCGTACGCTAACGCCGTCCGGACTTTGGACTCCACAGATTTAACGAGCACGTCTGTCCCTGTGTACTCGGGCCCATCCGTGATGAGGATTTTCTACTATTTCCAGCACAGATCCGATTTATAGGATGACTGGCAGTAAGTGGGATACTTAACGAAAGTAGTCGAATTCAACCGGAAGTCTTATTTCGAAACCAAAACTAACTTTTGAAACGCTTATATTAAGTTAGTAATTGCTTTTTCTTTTTTTAATTAAATTTTAATTTATAAGGCGCTATTGCAAAGCCACATTGTTTATAATTATTTGTTATCAAGTTTTGCTTTAGTAATCTGGCAATATAATTGATTATTTGGCTACCTTTTTAAAACACGTTTTGCTTGCAGATTAGAATTATTCTTATTTTTTATTAGAATACGATATATTTCACGGAAATGGTTGGGTCTAATGTTTCTAGGCGTAAGAAAAGAAAGTTTAGTGGAAACGGATATTCTGATTCTAAGAAAATCAAGACGGATATGACAGCTAGTGCCTCTAAGCTACAGGACTCTGAAAAGCAAATAACAGAAGCTTTAGCTTGCAGAAATTTGCGATTCGACAGCATTACTGGGTATCGTATTATTGATATGGATATTTTGCTTACAATTTTTGGAAAAGGTCAACTAACTGATACACTAATCCAAAGAATGCAGAATTATTATGGCATAGCAATCCGGTCAAACGTTGGAGATCTCTTGAACATGCAAAGTGCTACTATTGCATCTTTCACTCATTGCCTAGCAATGCATGGTCAGTGTCCGACAGGCACAGATAGTTGGTGCCTGTATCAAAAATCACTTACTCAAAAAAATAAATATGTTGAAAAGAAAAAAAAGCTTGCCTCCCAATGTTGTGAAAAAGTTCAGAGAAGTGTTCATAAAATTATGCGACCAGAAACTTTTGAGCAAATGCCTGCATAGCTTAACTCAAAATCCGAACGACAGTTTCAACGGAGTTTTGTGGAACATTTTATCCAAACCAGTGTTCGTTGAATTACAAACTCTCCAATTAGGCACTTATTTGACAGTAATACAGTTTAATGATGGGTTTTGTGGATTATCAAAAGTTTTCAGTCACATGGTATTCGATAATGGAAGAATTTGGAGAATTGGACAAAATAAGAATCAACGATGCCAAACGGCATTCCTTACCATCGGCAAAAATTGCCAGAAAAAAATTAAGAGCTGCCCGAAAGAAAAAAAGTAATGCAAAGAAGGTGTGATGTATCAGAGTGGAGGGTTTTTACCATTTTAGGTATTAAATTTTTCTTTAAAAAATACTTATCTTTAGTTTAAACGCGTTTTCTGAGAAATGTAAATTTTGCCTTAAAAACTTTTGCGTAAAACATGATTTAACAAAAAGTTTTATAGATATCGTCACCATTTTTTCCCCAGCATATTCATAAAACTGTTTTACAGAAGATGAACTAGAGTCATAGGGTTATATTTGTAATTTCATTTTTATGTCTGGTAACAATTCGAAAAAAAAAGCAATTTTTAACGAAAATTCTAAGTGTTCTGGTTCGACGAACAATAACTTTTTCCCTTTTTAATATATCTCTTACATTTTAGTTCATTGTCCTTAACAGGGTTAGCACTGTAACATAGTAAAAGGAAATTTGGTTATCTTAAGTAGTTTTTATGAAATGGTTAGGTTAGGTTTGAATTATCGTCGCACTAGAGCTACACGAGGGCTATTGGCGACGGGCGTCATATTTTAGAACCACAGTCAAGTGACGAGCCGACACCTGAATAGGCACCCAACGCAACCATTAAGGGCGACATCGTACGCAGCGTTAGGACTTTGAATGATATTTAACGTGCACTCTCTTACACGGGGTATTATTCGTCGGACATTTTTACGGGTCGTTTATAGGTCGGCAGTTATTTTGGCGATGCCCGGACCCGAACCTGGGACCTTTCGCATGCTAGGCGAGTGCCTAACCGACTGGGCTCCCCAGCCCCTAGTTTTTATGAAATGATGTTTTGAATAATGGCATTTTACTCCCTAATTTAACAACAAAATACCTCAAAATTTATTAAAGAGGAGTTTGTATTCCAGAGTTTTTTACTTTTTCTGTTTAGTTTATGCATATAAGTGTTAAAAATTTGTTTAAATGTGTAATAAATACAATATTTCAAAAAAATTGTCTCGAACGTAGGCGGATACCTTAAGATGTATTAATTTTTAATTGTATTATGAAATTTAATGAATTTTACCTAATCAAATCCATATATTTTGATATTCATTAAAATATTGTGTCATAGCAGCTTTAGTCAATGAAACCAACTTTCGTTTTCTTTTCTTATGGTTGCCCTTGGCGATGTATTTAGTGCTTAGTACAAGGTTATTTAGAATGAATCATCTGATTTCACAAATCTATATTTAAAAAAATAAATATCACAGTTTGTCAGCAGAAAGTTGCTTGTAGTTACTCAGCTGGCCTTCTAGGTCACCTGATATGACACTACTTTTTGGGGTTTGTTGCCTACAAGTTATTGAAATCTGACGATTCAGTGTGAATCACTCGGTGTAAGGATTCATTCTTGCGTATGACTTAAATTGGTAGTTTTATTACAGGTATCAAATCTCAGGATTCCGTTATACATCTTTGCTGTAGAAGATGGCAATGGGGAATCAGAGATAGTGGCTTTTTTTTTATCTCTGCCATAGAAAATAAGCCAACTATTACAAAGATGGTGCAAATTTTCAAGAAACACAATGCTGCATGGGCAAAAACAAGATCTGTGATGATCGACAAAGATTTTCTGGTAATTATTGAAACATTTTTCTGTCAATGATTGGTTTCAAAAGATAATCAATTAGCTCTTGAAGGAAAGCTGCTTCATTAATATTATTGTTGTCCACATCAACATTGGAACTAGCAGTAATTTGTTTGAAATAATCTCAAAAATATTTACATTTGTTTTTGGCTTCACTATCTTTAAAATAGTAATAGCTTATTAATAAAAAAATAAATTAAATTTAAATAAAAAAGATAAAAAGATATTGCCGCGGATATCCGTCCGAAGTTATGGCCTGATATTCGGTATCTGACCAACTTGGTATCTGTTCTATCACTAATTGTAATTATATGAATCGTTAGCTACTGTAGAATAAAAAGTATTTTACAGATTATTTAAAAGAAAGACAGTGCTTTTAATTTAATTTTAAAAAAAATTAAATAAACAATTATGTTGGTATAACTGTTATCACTTATGCTACATTTCTTCTTTTATAATTTCAGGAAAGAAATGCTTTTAGTGAACAATTACCACAAGCTTATCTCCTAATATGCCTTTTCCATTGCTTAAGAACTTTTCGAATGGAAATTACAATAGTATTTAGTTCTGTGGGAATGATTAAAATCTACCAAGTTCACCTCAGTAATTAGATATATGGGAAAAAAAACTGGCATGATATCAGAAAAGAATGTGGGTGATATCCTTACAGCCTACCACTACATATGGAAATACGACTAATAACAGGCTTCAATCGCTGAATTCCAAAGTTGTTCAGGTGGTGGAGAAATTTTCCACATTGCCCGTTTTATTTAAAAATTTAGACAACTTGCTCTGCAGGTTGCGCATGGACCGTGATAAAAATTCAATGAAGGTTCAATTAAAGGTCCTCTTAAACCTTGTAGTACCAAAAGACGAGAAAATGTATTTGGATTTACTCACTCCTTATGCTTTCAGCCTTGTGGCAAGTAAATTTAGACTTTTAGGAAAAGTCAAAGTTTCTGAATGTCAAGTCGAGGAATGGCATGCTAAAAGTTTCTACTGAAAGTTGCAGCCAGCCCTTCTTTACAATTTTCGAACTGCTGTGCCATCATTTACTAAAAGTAAGACAAGTTATGGGTATTAGTTTGTTTGATGAAACGATTGTCTTCGCTCGCTGGACAAAACAGCACTATGTTGGAAGTGGACGCATTCTGAATCTGACAGGACATTCATCTGACACGGGTATAAGTGTTAGTAGCGCTATCGAATCTAAAAAAGTTTTATCTCGGCATGAGAAATTTCGTCTCTTTACCGAAAAAGTAAAATTGATAGTGTCTCTAGGCTCTGAAGCTCCATCAATGTTGTTGAGTCAGAGGCTTCAAGTCTTGGAAAAATTAACAGAGTTTTGAGCCAATGGACAGGAAGTTAGTGTTATTGCACTAAATTTTGGTGTTGATGATCTGCCTATATCCGATTCAGCTGTTATATTATCGGAGCCATATTTATCCACCAATGAAGACATAGATACCCTTCCTGTATTCAATGATGTCATCAATTCCCCACCGGTAATCAATGAAGACGTCATTTCCTCTCTGGTAATCAATGCAAGTAGAAGAAACGAATAAAAAATGCGATTACGTAATATTAATATTCTTACAAATGGTTAAAGCATCCATCTCACTTGAGATTGAACATTCACTGGAGAGTGAGGTTTTGAATACCACCTACTATCAATCATCATTTAATTCAGAATTGTGCAGGGAAAGTAAATCCATTAAAGTGCGGAATTGCCAGAATGATGGCAGCACTTTTATCATCACTATGCGCTGTACAATTACAGGATTTTTTTTACTATGCAACTTTAAACCTAACCCTAACTCGTAATCTTCAATGGAGGATTAATAAAAAGGTGTACTTGACTAGTAAATAAGCCCAATAACAATAGTAAAAAGTTTATGAGAACGATGCAACCAAACATACTATTGCGCTAGCATACGTTGTGACATGGGGTGCACTGCAATATTGAAATAAAAGGAACTAAAACTCTTTTAGATGCCTGTAAAGGCAACTATAATAAAGGGCTGAAAGTGTCGCTCTTTCAATTTCCAAAGGATGCCAACCTTAGGAGAAAGTGGCTTTCGGCTATTGCAAGAGCGAATTTTCAAATCTCCAAGAACTCAAGGGTAGGTACAATTTGTATATAGTTACTAATATTAGAAAAGTTAATCTGTATTCCATATCAAAGTTACTCAAAATTAATGTTATATTGAAAGATTCATTTAACTTCTTAACACTTATTAAAAATTAATTAAAATTATTGTCTAACAATACTTATCATATAATGCCGGATACTCCTACTAATAACTATATTATAAAGTTTAATCAATGATTGCATCAAATAGTTGCGAAATTTTAAGTTTCTTTGAATAAAAAAAATTGTGTTCCTGAGGATTTTTCTTTTTATTCAACAATACTTTTTTTGCAACACATTACCAAAATTTATTTGCCTTTTGTGTGTGAGTTAATAGTATTTATTGTGTTTCATATTATTATAGTATTTATTGTGTTTCATATTATTATAGTATTTATTTCGACATTATTTATTTATACTTTTAGATAGTTATCTACTTACTAGTATAATATGAGTGTTTAGTCAAATTGATTCCAGATTCTTGTTCATGTAACGAAATATAGTTCAATAATAGTAAGTATTAGACATGATTTTTAAGGAAAATACTTTAGTACTTTTATGTCTTTCAGATGTGCGAGGTTCATTTCCGAAAGGAAGACATTCGACATGAGACAGGCCTACATGACTTCAGCGAAATCCACATCTCGGCGGGAACTTCCATCGGAAAGCGCCACAAGAAAAGAGAATGCTTCCATTGCCACGGCCATACAAGTATCCCTCATCGACGAAGCCAATTATCAAGAAAAATATTGTTTTAATACTATAGACCAGTTAATGAATTGTTTGAGGTACGTTACAATTTCTGATAAATGGATAAAACTTAATAATAACCATTCTGTAACTTTTTTTAATTTAAAATATTCTCCATGTCCAACTATAATTTATTCCCTAGTTGTAGATAGTAATTGCTCTGTTTCCTGTTTCTTTGGCAATATCAAAATGCAGAAAATTAATTATATGAATTTCCCCGTTGTAGTTAATAGTGTTTATAAAATTTGTGATATTTTAGAAAGTATGTCAACTTGAATTCAAGTTCTGATAGTGAAAATTATTATTTAAATTTAATTATTTATACTTTAACCAACTTAATTGCGATCTGTAGATGATATAAAAAAGAAAAAACTTATTTGTTCAAGAGCAGATTACTTACTGAAATGTAAAAAAAAACTAATCGCAGGTATAGTCCAGATTTTTTTAATTTTAAGTGCACTATTTCATTCTATTTCTGCTCATGCCTATAAATTCATGTATGAGTGTAACTATTTGACTTTACCCCATCCCTCTACTATAAAAAGATTATGTTCAAGTTACAATGTTAACCCAATTTCTGAGCAGTTAGATGACAATTTTTTAGCCTACATTAAAGATAAATTTGCATACCTTGGAAAAAAAATGACCTCAAAGTAACCCTTCTAATGGATGAAATCTATATCAAACCAATGTTAGAGTATAAAGAAGGAAATATCCTGGGTATGGCAATTATACTCAGAAACAATTGCTACTACAGCCTACGTTTTCATGGTAAAGAGTTTGCTATCAAATTATAAAGACGTGGCCCATATTATCCCGATTAAAAACATAAATGCTGAACTACTTCATAGTTTAATATCAAACGTCATTATTGGTCTAGAAAATATCGGTTTTACAGTATTTTGTGTATCAAGTGATAATAATTCTTTAAATAAAAAAAATCAATGTCCTATTTTGAAGACCTACCTGAACTAAAATATATTTACCCCCATCCTGTAGATTTATATCGTCCCTTATTTTTCATAATTGATGTTCATATTTTAAAATACATTAGAAACAATTGGTTGAATCAAAAAAATAGTGGTGTTTGTATGTATTATCCAGATATAAATTCTTCTGATCTCAATCAAACATTAAAAGCAGCTTCGTTCAATACTGTAAGAAAAATCAAGGAATTAGAATGTAATAGCCTAGCAAAATTTTGTCCAACCTTAACAACTAAAGCTCTAAAGCCATGTAGCATAGAGAAACAGAATGTTAAACTGGTGTTACAAGTCTTTAACATGCATACTGTTGAAGGTTTAAAGGTTTAAGGGGCTATATTTAACCTTTATAAATTTCAAACTACTGCTGAATATATTAAAATAATAAATACTTGGTGGGATATTGTAAATATTTGTTCCATAAGTAAAGGAAATGCTAAACGTAATATATATATGGAACCAATAGAAAACTCTCCTGACGATCCTAAAGTTATATATTTGAAATCTGTAGTAAATTGGCTAGATACTTGGGAAAAGGTTAAGAAAGATACTGGTACTTTAACTTCAGAAACCCATTTAGCTTTGAGGCATAGTACCTCCGCCATTCTAGAAATTTAAAAGTATTGCAATCGTGAGTTTGGATTAAGATATATCTTGACCGGAAAACTGCAGGCTGACTCCTTGGAAGATCGTTTTGGTCAATACAGGCAATTAGCTGGATCTCATTACAATATATCAATGACCCAAGTTTATGAAACAGAAGCGAAATTAAGAATAAGAAGCTTGATTCCATTGGCAATAAATTCCCACAACCATGGAAGTATTACTTCGTCAACGGATGTTAGAAATTTAGACGAAATTAATATATCTAACATTAATGTCTCTGAAGACTTAACTTACTTTAAAATAAAAATTACCAAAACTAATATTAATAATGTAAAATATCTATTACATTAACTTACATCGCCGGCTATTGTGCACATGCTTGCTTAAAAAAGTTAAAATGTAACGTTTGCCCTAACAATATTTTAATGAATGATGTAACAGACCTCGTTCTTGAAGAGGACCAACAATCAATGGACTTAATAAAAGGAATGGACCGGGGAGGTTTAAAATATCCCGTTGAAGAGGTAACTACCATCGTAACATATAACTTATTAATTGTTACTAAATTACTTTCTAAAGATTTCGAAGGACAATTTATGAAACTTAAAAATCAACGAGCAGATATTATTAAACTAACAAAAAGTATTAAATGCTTCCGAGATATTTTTGCCTGTAGACGTGTGTGCAAAGAACCACAAATCAGATACTTTAATAAAATATATTACTACGGCTGCTACAAATATATTCCTTAAAAATTACTGCAAAAAGGCCAATGACACACTTCAAATCGAAAAAAATGAAGCAAAATGTAAAAAGAAAAATTCAAACCTTAACTAACTAAATTTGAGTTCGTATTATATCATGTGATGATATCAATTGTATCTTTGCACACACGACAATATATAAAATGTATCTATATAAATAATAGTTTAATATAACAGGGTTCATACACCTCCTGAAAATCTCCTTAAATTCATTTGTCTAATAAGGGCTCTTATAACTCCTTAAATTTATATTAGCAATCTTAATTTATAGTTTTGTCTCCTGAAAAATTACCTGCTTATAATAGGAAATAGTTTTCTGTTAAATTGTGGGATCCAATTTTTTAAAAACTTGAGATTTTGCAATCAATTGGGTTTAGCAAATTGTTAGTTCTATAATTTTTAAACTTTGCTTTTCTGAAACTTTCATAATTTTTTAATTGTTGCTGTTGGCAAACTGATATTAGTTTTTTCTGATCTTTTTACAATACCGTTACCTCAATTTGTTGATCTTGAATATTTGTGGTTACTTTTAATTTCAATGATATACAAATAGTCGCAATTTATTGATATTTCCATTTTTAAAATTTGCTGATTATCGTAATTTTGCTTTTTTTTAACTTTTCTTAACGTACCGCATGCCCTACTGAGATGTTTCCCAAATATCAATATTGCTTTGAAAATATAAGACTATGCATTCCCACGAGTTAGCCCGTAAGCCCAGGTCCTTAAAAGACCTTGACAGGTTTACAGCCATAGAGTTCAGGCAATCATTGCTTTATACAGGTCCTGTGGTATTGAAAAATATACTTAAGCAGCCCCTTTACGGGCATTTTTTGATGCTCATGTAGCAATTACAATTTTAGCCAGTAATGAGTAGTTTGAATTATCGTCGCACTAGAGCTATACTAGTGCTATTGGCGACGGGGCATCGTATTTTAGAACCACAGTCAGGTGACAAGCCGACACCTGAGTAGGCACCCAACGCAACATCAGTAAAGAGTACTTTGGCTTTCAACTTCTATGCAGATGATTTCCTTAAATATTATGCACATACATTTATCAACTTATTTGGCGAGATGGATTGATGGATGTTTTTGTTTAGGTTTTTTGACTTATTTGGTGAGCATATGGTATCTTAAAATATTCATGGATTAGTACACCTGGCTTCTGATGTCCTTAAATTTGGTCCATTGGATAATTTCAGTGCTTTCGTGTTTGAAAACCATTTGCAGCAACTAAAAAATTAATTAGAAAAGCTGACAAACCTCTAAAACAAATTTATAATCGATTGAAAGAAATGTCCCCTACTAGTAAGATAATCATTGCAAACAATGACACAGTTTAGTTTGAATTATCGTCGCACTAGAGCTACACGAGGGCTATTGGCGACGGGCGTCATATTTTTAGAACCACAGTCAAGTGACGAGCCGACACCTGAATAGGCACCAAACGTAACCGTTAAGGGCGACATCGTACGCAGCGTTGGGACTTTGGAGCATATTTAACGTGCACTCCATCTACACGGGGTATTAATCGCAGGACATTTTGGCTGCACGGGGCCGTTTTACAGGTCGGCAGTTATTTTGTCGATGCCCGGACCCGAACTTGGGACCTTCCACATGCTAGGCGAATGCCTAACCGACTGGATTCTCCAGCCCCAAACAATGACATAGAAAATTTTCAATTGGAGATGCCACATACCGATGGAATCCTAATCGATGGCTGTGTTGGCCCACAGTTCCAAAAAAAATATTTTTAACAGTTTTACTTTAACAATTTCTTAACCCAATAATTGCTGGATTTTAACCGATGGCACAATAATTTTTATTGTAAATGTGGCGTTTTTGGATAATTCTCCTGTGCTATTGGAAAGAAAATTTACAAAAATTGAGGACTTTGAGGAATTTAAAGCCATGTTTATCATCGCTTGTTGGCACATTCAAAGTAAGTAGAACCTCCAATTTGAAAATGTTTAAATTAAATCATGTTGCAAAAAAATGTGCTGCAATACCATTGGCTAAATTAGAGAAATTTTTTGTTTTTCCAAAATCTACGAACAATTGCAGTAGAAATGCATATTTTAAGTTAGAAAAACTATCTAACGAAAAAAGAAGAAGTAATATTATGTTACATATGTATGTTAATACATTACTTAAAGAACAAAAAAGCCAAAAAATTATAAGTTTTTGCAGTAATATTGCCCATTCAGAATTTATTATTTATTCCCCAAAGATGGATAACTTGGCTATTGTGTTTTTACGGACCAATGAGGTTGACATCGTTTCAACAAAGTGAATCAATCAACAGCAGAAAGACAACCTTCACTGCTACTGGCCCCCATACAAGAACAGGAAATTGAAGGCAGCTTTAGCCAGCCATGAAGCACCAAATAAGAGATGGACACATTATGCAGTTCGATGTATAAAACCTACGGTAACTTTAAATTTCATTCAATTAAATTACTTTTTGTATTATTTATATGTTTAAAAAAATAAAAATAACTTAATTTCTTTATTTACTTTTAGTCACTTATAAAGAGGCCAGAGCACACGTTAAAAGAACTCGGGCCGGGCAAGAGAAAGGAAAGCGTCTAAGACGAAGGAAGTTCCAAGGATTGTCTAACTGGTGATGACTCCTGGTCATCTGATCAAGAGTCCATCGACATGAATCCTAAAACGCCGACTCCTCCACCTACAACGCTGACTTAACCATCATGTCCCAATCAGATTGCGAATCGACGCTGAGGCCAAACTTAGAAAGAGAGCCTGATAAATCTAGATTTTTTTTTTAAAGTTTTATGCTAAAGCAAATGTTTTCATTTTTTTTAGCTTGTAAAATCCAGTTATGGTTATTTTTAGTATTTGTATGATTTTTACCATAATACAAAGTTGTATCACTAGGTTGTTACAAAATTGAATCGGTTTGAATGATTATAATGCACATTTTTAAATATATGGTGATCAAAAACGATCCCAAACTGTCCCATTAAAGCGGTGCCACAATCAACTCGAACTATTTGTAATATTTGTCTAATAATATTTGAGCACTGAAATTATTATTTTTTTCAAAAGGTTTCCAGGCAATAGTATTACGAGACTTAATGGTTCTGAAAAGTGTTTGCAGGCATGAGAAGATTTACGAAGGAAAACAATGTAGATTAATGGCGCAAATACTTTAGTTGTTGGTACAAATATTACATGATTGTGTTGTGTATTTTTCTGAAGAAGGCGAGCGATTCTTAAGACTCTATACATTTTTGACAACGTTTCATCAATTTTCTTCTAAATTCTAAATGTTATATATTAATTATATACACTCATAAATATCAACTTAAATTTTCTTGCAAAGCATATTCATATTTACTGACACTCATTGAGAAAATAAATGTGATTTTAGGTAACAAAAAATTTGAATATAAATCACAAATTTGGTATTAAAAATGCATGTTTCTTATTAAATGTTCACAAAGTGCACTTTTATTTTTTAAGGTCGGTTACAAAAGTTTCACCTGAAAGTTGTCAGAATTTCCCGGGGCTAGAATAGAATTTGTGCCAATTCCATGTGCCGGTGGGAGCTAAAATTAGTGCAACCACGACCTGGTTAGGTTAGGTTTGAATTATCGTCGCACTAGAGCTATTGCAACCACGACCTGGTGATAGTTCCAAGTTCACACTGAAGCAAAAGCGACAAAGCAAATATCAAATGTAATTTTGTATTATGAAAAATATATTTTTTGTATTATAAATGTGCACACATTATTGGTTCACTTTTTTAAACAGCCAGTTAGGAATTTCTTTTGCACCATTAGAGCGTGGGCCAGCAATATGAAAGCAATATGTGTTTGTATTGACATGTAGTTTAAGGTTTTAGGTGTTTGCCACTTGCAAATTACAGCATATCTCGGAAAAAACGTGAAATGAACAAAAAGTCCTAACTACTGCATGCTTTGGAGGTCAAGGGTAAAGTAAACGAACCTCCTAAGATTAAAGAATGTATATATGTAATTGACGGTATGGCGTATTTTCAGTCTCTCACTAATATTCCAGAAACCTTTGGGGATGGATGGATGGATGTTTAGGTTTTATGGCACAAGGGCATCTAAGGCCATACTGCGCCAAACACTAGGTAATTTTAAAAGATTAAAAAACCTTTGGGGAACTAACAGAGATTGTCTTGAGCCGCTTTCCAAAATGCCGCAGAATAAATTTCGTTTTACGGATACTTACCTAGATGTATATATTAAAAACATTGAAAGACTACGTGAGACTTGTGGAGATACTTTTTTAATAAGAGGGCCTAAGACTAAGATTCCGTGGGATTGGAAAACATTCCTTCCTAATGGGAAAAATAAGGAACAACTAGTCAACCTGCTACATAGTGAATGGGCTCAGAACAAATATGCCCACTACGTACATGGAAAACATATTTACTTGTCACATAGTGATAAATGCACTTGGTTCACTAGCGAAGACGGTTTAACCATCAAACATTTAATATAAGAGGACCCATGCTATTCACAAGAAGAAGCGGATACTAAAATTATATTGCACTGCACCCAAGCTTCACAATCTAGTTAAGACAACTGCAAATCAGAGTTAGATCCCCGGACAGAGATGTTTTTTTTGTTGCTAATAAGGTATGCCAGCAACAAGGGTGGTTCTCAGGTGGCAAACACCTAAAACCTTAAAGTACATGTCAATACGAACACAAAAATGTATATGTTCCCAAATTCCCTCGGGCGGGGGGGGGGGGGGGTTCATATTCTGGCCCATGGTCTATATGGGCTTGTGACCCGTTTCAACAAGGTATATAGAGAAAGCTGAGTTGTATGTGCTTCAAAATATGGTTGGGTTTAGTTTGAATTATCGTCACACTAGAGCTACACAAGGCTCAAAATATGGATTAACTTTATTTAAACATTTAAATAGAAGTTTATAAAACATACATTCATGAAAGAATTGTGTTTTCTTAAAAAAAAACTTTTTCCAAGGGATTATGATTAATGCAGAAATACACATTGTGAGGAAATAGTAAGGTTATTTAAGAAAGTTTTAAAAAAATTGACTTTGAAATGCCATTCAGGATTATGAAAATTCACTAGTGATGATGATTAACTTGTTACAATTAAGCTTAATTTCTTTAGTTTAAATACCTTTTGTCTTATTAAGAACTTACACCTAGATGAAAATTTTGAATCACTTAACTCTGCAGTAACCTCAATATAAAGATAAATCAATGTGGAAAGTTAATTTTGCTCTTCATTTTTTTAAAAGTACATTATTACCAAATAGCAATTATTAATTGGCTTGTGGCTCTTATATTTAAATTTAGTTTATTAATATATAATTTTTTTTTAATCCAGTAGAAAGTTTGTTGTGAAATAATATAGTTATAATAATTAGTTAATTTTAAAAAATTTAAGATTACTTCATTTTTAAGTACAAACTGATTGTTAAAAGATGTTTTTTTGTAGCACTTAAAATAATGCACAGACACTCATTGACAAAATACCTTAGAACTAAACATTTCAGGAAAATTCATTTGTAATTTTTTTTATTTAAAAGTATTTATAACTAAGAATAATTTTTATTAGTATTTACTTATACAATTAAATTTCAAATGAAATACTGAGGAAGTTCACCTATCTTCGAAATTTGCAGTCAAGTTCTGATCTATATCTCCACATTTTGCCTCTACTGCAGGTGCTAAAAGTACTGATTAGTGGGAAATGTAGTCAATTTTATAGTGATTTATAATTTATTTTTTAGGTCCATGAATCTACTATGGACATGTCATTTGAGAAGCAGGTATTACAGGAACCCATTCCTAGTTCTGCCCAAATTTTAGAACCGAAACCGAAGAATGCGGAAACGACCAACAGTGTAATGGCCAAAGGGGCAGCTGCCTTGGACAGGATAGTAAATTGCCCAAAGGAAACGCCGGATGAACTTTTCTTCCGATACTATTCTAAAAGGTTTTCGGAGTTGAAAAACCCTTCATAAAAGAAAATTGAGGGTGGAACTAGAGAATATAATGTCCAGATATGATGACGGGGATAAACTTTCCAACTTTGGAACGTTTTAATGAACTATTTAAAAAAAAATGTTGAGCATTAAAAAAGTAAAAATTTCAGTTCAGTTTTGGTAACTGGTAGAATATTTATTGTGGAAGAATTAAAAATAACTTTTGTATTTTTACCTGGAAAGATATTCAGAATTTGAATAAAAATAGTCAGATTCCAGGAGGTAAGAAATCATAATTATGATAACTACAACCTTGTTAGTAGTAATGGTCTGTTGATCTCTGGCGCACTATCAAGTGACTTGTCAAGTGTGTCAAGTCTGTGGCTAGATGTAAAGAGTCGTTTGCTCTGCGAGCTGTGTTGATGGACGTTGTAAAAGTCAACTGTAAAGTGAACAGTGCGACAGAACACAGCTGTTCTCTTGAGTAACTGAAGAGCTGAGTGGAAGAATGTGCTAAGTGACATTTTTGAAAAAATTGAGATTTTTGTGTCAATGGTCATTTTATTATCTGCTTTAAACATAACAGCTTTCAATTTTTTAGAAAACATTCGATTTCGTATATTTTTCGCATACGAAGTTGGTAGGTGCACGCGTTTACTTTTTCAATGGAAGAACGTGCCAAGGATCCTTGGCATGTTCTTCCACCGAAATCGCCCGATTCTGGAACGATCGTTTAGTAGAAGAACGTGCTAAGTGACACGTTTGCGGAAAATTCAGACTTTCGCTTGCATTAATAGCAAAACAAATGGTTCTTTTGTAGTTTTAATCAAAAAGAATTCAACAAAATGTAATTAATATTTCCTAATTAACTTTAATTATTAAATATAATCAATGAAATTAAATTTATATTGCGTAAAACTGGGTTTTGAGTGCATTTTTAGCAAAATAGGAAAAAAATGCATTTTGATTTTAAATTTAAACGGAGTTAAAGGTTTTAACATTTTATAAAATGTCGTCTGATTTTTATTGTAATAAACATAAATAATTTAGCAGCGAACAGATGGTATAATTAAAACAAAGCTGCACCTGCTCTATGGAGATGGCAGTTCGCGTTAAAACAACATTGCACCGAACATTCAAAGCATCTGGTTTGTTTAAAAAAATGAATTATGGGTACAAAAATCATTTTAAAGCCATTTTACGTTTGATCTCTAAAGCTATTGAAAGCATTTTGTGCAATATCCTAAACTCCTAAAATTATTAAAATGGAATTAAGAAGCAAGCGGAAAGCTGAATTTTTGCTTAAAAGTGTGAATAAAAGCTTATACGGTAAGTACAAATTTAATCAAGATATTGCTTTGTTATGTAAAACTAAAATATCTTTATAATAATTGATGTAAAAATAAAGTGACAAAGTATAAAACGTTATAAGTTCTTAATATTTATTAAAATATCGATGACTTTAAAAAAGTACTATGCATCACGATTGTAAAAATAAATTGTTTAAACGATCATGTTCGACCGTTGTAGAAATGCTGTAAATTAAAGTAGCTTTCTTAAAATTGATTAAACCCTTAATTGAAAAGGAGAAAGGAAAACGTAAATAACCTTAGGATATATATCTTTCCATACAACTTATTTTTACTTTTTTTTAAATATCAAAGTTTGTTTTTAAATTTGATTATTCTTATCTAAAAACTATTTAAAAATTTATTTCGCAAAAACTTACATCTTGCATTATAATCTATTTTTATAAGTCTTTTAAATTTAATATTTATTAAATTCAAATGCATTTGTGTATCTTTTACTATCTTTTTGTATACTTTTTATTAAGTTGGTTTGTCTTATTATTCTTCAAAGTATTTAGTTTATAATTTCAGTAATAATGGTATTTTTTTAAAAATGTTTTCAATTAAAAACTTACTCATCTAACATTAAGCAAGAAGTTCTAAAATTACTTATATAACCTACTTTCTTTTAACTTAAATACTCAAAGAAATCCTTATAGTAGGGACAGACGGACGAACAAAAAGTATAAGATAGGTAACTGATATCTTAAAAAAACTAGGGATGTGTAACACTGTATATCAATACGCTCATTTAAAAGTTATTGAAAATACTTTATAAGATATATATAACTTTCAAACCTAAAAAGTTCTATGGCAGCTACTCCTTGCACATGCACAATATTGTAGAAAACTTTATTTTGACATCCGACTAGTACAGGGAACACGTGTATCAAATTAGAAGTATGTATCTATTTTCGTTGTTCAGCAATACCTTTAAAACCAAAAAAAGTTTATAGCAACTCTACTTGCGCATGCACAATTTTCTCAAATCTTATTATGACGTCCAACAGGAACTAGGAACCCGTGTACTAAATTTGAAGTCCGTAGCTCTTTTATTTTAAACTGTAAAGTAGTTTCAGACAGACAGACGGATCAATGTAAAAAAAAACACCCAATTTTTTAGAATGAGCACCCTCCAAAACGAGTAGAAAGCACAAAATCTTCATTTTGGATTATTGACCCCTATCGCAATAATTTTATTACCTTATATTTTATATTAGGTAATTAAAAGTAATAACTTTAAAAATTTGACAGGTACAAAGGAAGTTGGGGGGGGGGGGGGTAGTAGGACGTACGGACAGAAACAAAAAAGCAGACGTACAGGCAGGTGGCCAAACACTATGCATTGTAGTCATCTAATTTTTTACTTTCGAACCAAAAAAAAAGAATTTTCAAAATCAGGAACTTTGGATCGGAAATTGAAAGGGATATGGACGGACCGACAAAATGATGGGCGGCCAGGCAAACGATTAATAAGTAAATGACGCGTTATGACGTAAATTACGGCTAAGCCAAAAGCCACCAAGCATTTTGAAGAACCAAACTAAAATGCAAAAAAAAACTGATTTTGTGAATGACAGAAAAGTTGCAAACTAAAAACTTTGAAGCTCATTATCTCGTTTTCACCTTTTTGTCACTTAGCACGTTCTTCCACTAAGATCTTCAACTGTCTGTGTTATATGGCGAAGGGTTCACGTTCCAAATAATAATAACGTTTGAAAAGTGTGTATGCGTAAAGTTTAAAAGAGTTGTTGACAATCAGTAAAGTCGCTAAATTGTTAAAATACTTGTGGCGGTCCGTCCTCAACACAGCCAAATATTACTAAGAAACGCCGTAAAGAAGCTGCCAAGTTATGCAAATTAATTGAGAGCTCAGATAAAAGGGCTCTCGGTTCAAGAGGACCGTCCCTTATCGTTTCCTGTCTTCTTACCGTTTTCTGCGTTAGTTTCTGTGTTTTCCCGTAGTCCTGCGGGCAGGCTACGATACCTTTTCTTTAAATACCTAATTGAAGTTTGAAGACATACAGTCCAACCCAAGCGATAACCATACCAGGAGCCTCCCGTGACCGTCCCGGAGTAGACGTCAATGGTTCCGGTGTCTGAGGTCCGGCCCGCCACGCTCATCCGCCTCCGCCCATTCAACAGCTAAGTGTACCAAGTCATCGGCTCTAAATATTTTGTATGATTAAGGCTTTTTGGGCTGTAATTGTTAAATGTTAGTTTATTTCTGAACAGTGTGAACATGCCTTATACTCCGTAACAAGATGATATATGTATTTATTTCAATAAACTACAATCGACACCTGACTTATGTGTATTTTCTTCATTTACCTGGGTCATTTCCCAAGGGAAACACAGATTGGCAGACACAGATTGTCACAGATTGGCGTCCGCGACATCTTCGAATTTCTGTATTTGCATCTGTTACTGAGTGGCGGCGTGTTCTTGTGTTCATATAGTTTCCATTGCTTAATTTTTTTACTGTTTTGAATTTTTGGTAGTATAAATTTAAGTAATAGGAGATCCGGTAACACTTGGTGGGTTTTTAGTACTAATGTTTTTAATTGTAGTTGTCTTTATTAAGTACACGCGTCTAGTTCCTTCTGTATGGTATAAATCTGATGGCCGGTTAGCTAAAATCGAGGATTATGGAAAGGGTGTTTCTTTTTCCGGGGAACCCCCTGAAGATGTTTAAATTTATTTCGAACATTGAGGATCTGACCGGATGGGTCTCGGAGAAGGAGCACGTTGCCTTTGCTGTTTCCCGACTACGAGGTAATGCAGGGCAGTGGCTTAGATTTAGAAAGTTTCAGATAGATACTTTAGCCTGGGATGGTTAAGGTGTCAACTTTTGAGACAATATGGGCGAATACACAGTAGGGCTGATTTGGCAGATGAGTTATTTTCTAAACAATATCTGGTAGGGGACGATTTCGAGAAATTCGTTTGGGAGTTCAGATATCTATATCTACAGTCGCCGTCAACTTAACCTTTCGTAATGGCTAAGGCTATGAGGGCGTGGCCGAGTGTCCGAGCGCTGGGATTGGCGGCAATCGTAGATACCCATATAGTTTCAACCAGTCAAATTGGTACGATTGTCATCTGACGATCGGACTCTCTGCAACCATGGCTGCTTGGCGAAATTTGGCGCCTATATATATCTGCACTTTAATTGTGAACGCCACACATATTTGTTGTTGTTCCAGCTATCCAACGCGATTCGAAATTTAAGAATAGTTCTATATAGACTGAAGATCCAAACTCAAATATTCTACTTTTCAAATTTCAGTTTTATTCCAAAACTATACGTTGAAGAAGGCTCAAATGATTATATTTATGTTTTTGTGCGATTTAGAAATTCTCCAATGCAGATTTTTGGTTTGAAGGGAACTTAAATATTTAAACACTTTTTAACAGTTGGTTTTAATTTAAGTACAGAACTTTCAATTTCAATCAATTATCAACATTTTTGGTCATATAAAGTACGTAAAAAGTTCAAAATTCTTCTTCCATTCCATTATTAGAATCTCTCTATGGCCTCTGTTGTGTCCTAACCCGTTTTGTTATCATTTCAAATTAACATATCACCATATTTTAGCATGTTTTTTTTATTTAGACAGTTGGGAGGGATTTCACGGAAAAAAAAATTACACCGCTCTTATCTAGAATGAATAGGTAGCCATTTTCTGAGTCCCAAAATTAGAAGAATGGAGCTCAGAATAATGCATGCAGGTGACACACATAACCGGTATAAACGAAATGATCGAGAATTTCTAGTCCGTGCTATTCTAGTTGACCACACGAGAATGAATCGTTCGTGTAACGAGAAATTATCGTTTGATTTCTGGAGTACACTCATGCTCGAGAATTACCGTTCGTGAGACTATCCTCTAGAGCACTCAATTATCTACAGATATTTTCAAATGGGTGCGATCTCATGTCTCATAGAGGAGAGACCTAGAAATTAGGGGAGGGGAGAAACTAGACTCCCCAGAAATTCTAGCCGAACTTAGCCCTCTAGCGGTTAAGTGGAGAGACAGGTCCTGATGACAAATTTTCCCGCCGTATGCTAATAACCGGCAAAACATGGCGGACGAAGAGACGGCTAACCTGTTGCGGAGCTGGGGATTATCGCAGGACGTCATAGATAAATTTAGAGGTATGTATTAACTTTCATTGTATAAATAGTTCAAACTAAATAATACTACCTAATTTGCTCAGTCCTTTCTTTATTAATTCTCATGGACTCCTTTGTAATAGTAGATTAATTATTTTAAACACTGTTGACCTTTTCATATGTCGGTGATTCTTTAGAAGTGTTTACTTGTTCTAGTATATATGTATGTTATAAGTTATAATTCAAATAAAACTTGGTAAAAATACACACACAAAGCACGTAAGTGACCCCAAGGTTATTTCAAAAGCTAAATATTCAGCTTTCTTCTTCATTAAAAACAAACATCAAACATGCCTCATTCGTAAACAAGGCACAAAGCGAAAGCACTTTGGCTTTCGTTTCGCATTTTGCATTTCTTATGTGCTTGGCTGTAGATATATAACGTTCAAATTGTCTTTTTTAATTTTTATTAAAAGATTCAATCGTGATTTTTATTTTTTTCTCGACTCGGTTCGCGACGGCAAAACGGTGCAGAGAATCTAAATCTTTTATTTTCTAATCTTTTTAAATCCTAATTGTTTTTAAAAGTAAATATTTTTCGTACCGATCGATTTTTAATTCAATGTTTAACTATTTAAAATGATTATTTTTCATTAGACGTATTATGATCCACGTTTTTTATTGTGTTATCGTGGTAGGATTCGCTTATTTTTCCTGGTATGTACAATATGTTTTATTTTTAAAAAGGTTTTTTAGTGCTGATTTAATCTTTTTTTTTTCAAAACTGTTTGCAAAATCTTTTTCTACTAGATCAGTTAATCGCAAACGTGCACATGTTTTCCTTATTTAATTCTTACTTAAATCGCATATTATTTAAAATAATAATTATACAATGTTTTAAAACGTGTTATGATTCTATTTTTTCACATTGTTGATCGTGAAACAAACTGTTAAATTCCGATTATATTTCTTAAAGATCGCTTCGATCGTAAATGCCCTAGTATTAGTTAATGCGATTTCTCACTTTTCCCGGGTCTTTTTGCTGAAAATTTTCGGTATCAGCAATATATTTGGGACTTGGCTAACGCCAAGTTTGTTGTCATTTTGATTTGGCGACAAATTTTGACTTGTCGCCAAACCCGGGCGTCAATGTATACTTTAACCCACTCGAAGTGTGCAATCTATAGCCGATGGCTATACGCTTCTTCATTCATATTATTGATGCTTTCTAAACACTAGGGCTACAATATTTATAAAATCTCCTAAAGCCAGCTACAAAATCCAGTAATTTTAAAATTAAAAAAAGTGTTTATTGTTCCTAATGAGAATACTTTTTACATTGTTTCCAAAATAAGAAAACTAAAATAGTAGACAGGTTAGGAGAGACAAATCCCATACAAAACAATTTTCCAGCGGGTAACCCATGCAAAATGTTCTTATGACACTAAATTTTCCGCAAATGAAACCAAAACTAAACAATTTAAAACTTGGGGGGGGGGGCGTATAGGCACCGTGTGTGCAATTCCTTTTTTCCCCCTTGGAAGTGGGAAGTCGGAACCGCCAATATTCATTTCGGAGATTGATTTGATGTTGAATGACCTAACAGCAACATTTAAAAAAATCTTAGCGCAATATTTAATACAGATAAAATATATTAATTTTCTTTCCAGAAAATGATATTGATTGCAGAGCATTGAAGGAGTTAAATGAAGATGATGTGTCTTCTTTCTTTTCTACCTTGGGTCAACGTCTAAGATTCCGTTCTGGGTTAAAATCCCTTCATCCGGTTGTGCAACCTGTTGTATTGGGCATTGGACCTGACACACATGTAAGTAGGCCTACTCTGTTGGATATTGCAAATTTCCTGATTATGTTTAGAATAATTAGATAACTTACTAATGTATTTGAATGTATACACCAAAGTATTTTTTTTTAAAAACACTCAAGTACAGCAGTTCTCAACCGGTGGCATGTGGCAGGGGTGTAGTCAAGGGGGGAGGAATAGAGGTTCCCCCGTCCCTTTTCCAGAAAAAAGACTGACTTTATAATAAGTTTTTGGGAAAAGCTGTTTATTATTGGATATGTTCCTCTATTAATTTTTTATTATTATTTAGGCCTAATTTAAACATGTTTTAACAATTATATTTTGATTTTTTTTTTATTATTCCATACAATCTATTTACAACTAAATGTTACTGGATATAATTGCTGTGGAAAATCTGGGGCCTTTTTCCCAGGGGCAAGGAATAATTTAAGAACAGTTAAAGTTTATTAATATTATGAAATTTTGAATTGAAATTTGCCAGCATGTTTTCAAGTTGCTTTTTGCCTTATTTATTTTTTTATTTCATGTCAGGACTGCATATTAAGTGACATAAGTCTATCGTCAAGTGACCTTGGTACTACTTCATGCTCATCGTCTGCAAATTCTCTTACCTATGAAAGGGTTCCTCTAGCACAAAGTACCCCTAGTAAACAAGTGACCCCTTCAGCATCATCCCCTTTAAGGTCATCTCCTCGTATAAAAGCAAGATTATTTAAAAATTCCTTAGAACAACCCAAGGTGAAACATGCAAGACGCATCACTTCAGAGAACTTAAAGGAAATTCTTAATGAAAGAGTAGGAGGAAAAGCTATTCTGAATTATTACATTAAGTTTGGAAAGCTGAATCATCTTAATCAGGTTAATCTTGCCAAATTTGTAATTGATGTAAAGTAGCATAGCTCTTCAATTGGAAAAATTGATACACCACGGTTTCTTGAATTACGTGATGCTATAAAGACACTATTCCCCACAGAGGACCCTAGTTTATTTTTTCTTCCATACAGAAACTTAGGAAATGGGGAAAAAATCAATGCTAGAGGAAAACTCTATGATCAGTATCACGAACTAAGGAAGTTATTAATTCAAAGTGGACAGATAGAAAGTAACAAGACTAAGAGGCAGGCTTTAAATTTTGATACCGGTAAGTTCCTTACATGTTTGAAGTGGAAAGACTGCTTAACGTTGTTCAAAATATTCATTATACTTCAATACTTTCTTATATGTTATATATTTTCTTTTCCCTTTCTAATTCCATTTCTGTTGAATTTAAACTGTGTTCAGTAATACCATAGTGAGAAAATTAACTAAAAAAGGCCTTTAAAACACGATAGTAAAAATTATATATATTTCCAGACGAGGAGAAAGATAATGAAATAACCAATGTCAAGTTTGAATGGTTAACAAAGTCATCTCAGCCATTGAATCAAGCTGAAAGGTATTGGGAGGAAACTCGTAGCAAGAGGCTGAAACAACTCGATGGGGAAAATTCAATCACTAAATATTTAGAGACGTTTCCAGTGCTCAACGAAAACTGTGGATATACTTTTGTAAGTTAATATTTAAATTTCTCGCCTACGACAACCAAATAATATTTATCAAACTGCATCAGCTAAATCAAGGTGCAAGACCATGCACCCAGCCAAGTGCATGGTCTTGCATCAGCTTTACACTAAGCAGCAAACAGGCATTTTCAAACCCCTCTAGCTCCTCCTATATTAATCCTAGACATTTCTTAGTTGAATGAAGACTGCCCCCTATTGGATAGGGTATGTAAAGTATCAAAAGTTTCGCATGAGAAACTTCTTTCTCAAAAAATAGTTCTTTAAAAAAAAGTTTTTTCATTGCCTCATGTACTTGCTCTTTGATAGATTAAAAAAAAAACATACTTTTAATTTATCTAAGACGTTAAAATGTTTCTTAATGTCTTAGGTTGCCATTCCCCTTAAAAAATATTAAAATGTCTTTCAGGGTCGGGATGTGCAACACAAATTCATATAAATTACAATTGTGAGATTGATTTGTGCTATAAATATGAAATTTGATGGTTTTGTTAATACCTAGTTTCTGTCAACAATGTTTTAAAATGTGGAAATTATTATTAAGTCGGTTGAGCTACCGGAGCCTGAAATTATTACTAATAGAAATTTAGCCATGTTTTTATTGATATTGTAGGTACATACACACATCAGTATTTTTTAAAATGACTTAATTTTCTTAATTTGCATCTGATGTAGAGGTGGACAAATAAAAAGTTGACTTTTATGCATCTACGTTAACATATGTTGGTGGGAAAAAAAGTAATTTTATTAGAACATGGCTAATCAGTAAAACTAGACTTTAGCACACTGCCAATGCTTTTGCATTCAACCCACTCAGAATCTTTACAATTTTTAAGTAACTTTTTTTTTTCAGCTTATCTCCGACTTTGCCCATAAATTTAAAGATAACAAAGACTGCTTCACTGCTTCATGGCCAATTTTTAAGGACATCTTTATTGCTTATGTCAAAGCAAAATATAATTTTCAGTTCATTGAGAGTTTGAAAGAATTTTACATTTATTTGGATACTGAAGGTAGGTGTCCTTTTATATGGTTAAACCCTGATCAAACTGTTTACTCTTTTGTTTCAGCTCATATCGATAGCACATATATTATAAATACCTGTTGAAAATAATCATTCCAAAACAACAATCAAAAACAAAGTTATGTTAAAATAATGTGTGCATGCCAAATTCTTTACTCGGAATCACCATAACTGTTCTCACAGACCTTGAAAGTTGGGAATATTGGAATAGGTCAGGGATTTTGTTTTTAAGTCGGGGAATTTTTGAAGTTTGTATAAGGTCAGGAAAAATATGTATCCTGTATCAAATATTTCATGAATATTTTTAATTTTATACTTGGTAGATGCTATTACCAAAAAATTTTATATATGTAAAAAGATACCTATGCATTTTCTGCTTTATTTGTGTTTATAATTATAAAGAAAATGTAAGTGATATTGTAATGTTATAAGACTATGAAGCTGCCATAGATCTAGTAATTTGTATAGTATTTAAAAAAATCTGCTTTAAAACCCGCCAAGTAATAACACTGGCCTTTAGCACACTGCCGATTCTTTTGCATTCAACCCATTCAGAATCTTTCCAGATTTTAAATTCTTTGAGTAACTTTTCTTTTTTTAGCTTATATGACTAGCTTATATTTAGCTTATATGATTAGCTCTGACTCTTTTCATAATTTTAAAGATAACAAAGATTCAATACTGAAATATATGTTATTATTGAAGAAAATTGGAATTAAAAATAAAAATATAATAAAAAAATTAAAGGGAATCAAATGTTGGTAAATATTTTATATATACACATATTTAACAAACAAGAATTACTAACTTTTTGAGTGCAGACGATAATGTACCAGAATAGAACAGTTTTCCATATATACTCGCATATAAGTCGATAAATTGAGGGGGGGGGAGTGTTTGCTGGTGCTGATTCATTGTTTTCGACAAAAACACTTTCTTTTCACAGAGATGTGGATGCTTTAATGCAGGATTTAAGTTGAAAATAATATCTAAAGTCTTGTAGCATGATTTATTTATGCTCAAGTTTTTTTATTTTTTAGAGTTCTTTCCTATTAATTAATGAACTAATTAAAAGTTATTAATAATCTAAAGTGTGACTTCATAATGTTAAACTGTTTCTACCTCCTTTATTTTTTTTAATAGGTGAACATGAGTCTACTTTTAGTGCTCTAAGACTCCTTCCATTGCTGCTTCCAGTAAACAAGCCTATAAAAACCCCCAACAAAACATCCTACAAGCCTTCAAAAAACGATGTTGCTGATTCAATGGTGATTGTTGTAAAATCTCATGCTGATTTAAAAAATGCTGTAGCAGAAAGAAAACATCACTATGCTCATCTTAAATTGCCATTTCAACCTGTAACGGTAATAGTATTTAATGGGGACAAAGTTAGTAATTCCTATGTAATTATCGAGGATACGGAATACTTGGTAACATCGCCAATGGTGGCTATTGATGTTTGCTTCAAATGTATATTTGCATTAAATGCACAATATCCAGTAGAAAGCAAATTGGCATGGTTGTACATACAAACAAATTTGTATAAAATAGAAACCCCATATGATGGAATGTATGTTGCAATTAAAAATTTTTCATCAGCTATTGAAGATTTTCAGAAAAAAGGAAGGGAAGTGTCAAAGTAAAGAAAACAAACTTTTATAGATAATCGCTATGTAATCAATATTTTATCATGATTGTAATCAATATTTTATTCTGATTTAACTTTGTTTAAGAGTTTTTTCCGATTACTTTCAAGAATACCAATATATTTATTGGTTTAATTTGAATTAAAAGTTTGTTTTATTTGCTTGTTAAATTGATTGTTTTATTTGTTTATATTTTCCCCTTTGTAATTTTACCATGCCTGTGTGTTTTAAGTGTCTCATTGACATTAAAGTAATGAAACTATTTACGAAACATGTAAGATTTCATGGAATTACGCCCAAAAGTAAAATGTATTGTGTTAATGATGATTGTGATGGATTAGAATTTTCTTGTATGAGTAACTTTGTGAGACATTTTAAAAGAAAACACAAAAATCTAAGAAAAGGTAATATTGATCATAGAAATACTGCCGAGAACTTTGTTTTTAATGATAATAATTCTGTGGATGAGCCAGTAAATTCTGTAAACCTAGAAGTTGAGTCTGAGCACATCAATGATTCTTTAGGAGTTTTAAATAACACTTTAAAGCTGTTTATCTCAAAATTGTATAGTAATTTAACAATTCCTCGGAATCAAGTACAGTTTTTGTTTGAAACTGTTATTACCTTAATGACTGACGTTTTGTCAATTTCTCTGTCATGTTCCTCCCATCCAGATTTAGAACGTCCAGAAAAACGTATTTTAAGCAATATGCAAATAGTTACCAAAGAATTGAGCACTGAGTATCGTAGATTAAAATTATTTGAGAAAGATGGAACTTACATTCCACCTGTGCCAATATGTGTGGGCAACAGATTAATCCCATCAAATCAAAAAAAGGAACTAGAACACTGTCTTCAGAGACAGCAAATACCAGCTCATTTTATTCCACTTAGGTTAGTGTTATCGAAATTTCTCCATCAACCATTAGTAGTGAAAAAAAATTTAAATTTTTTAAATCAGTTAACTGAGGATACTGACTGCATATCAAATTTTATGCAAGGTGATTATTGGAGAAATAGAGAAAAGTCTAAGGATGTATTGACATTACCACTTTTCTTATTCGGTGATGACTATACTTGCGGCAATGTTTTAGGTAGTCATGGTACTATACATAAGTTAGGTGCCATGTATGTGACAATGCCATTTCTACCAAATGAATTCCGTTAGCCTTAAAAAACATTTTTCTATTATACTTGTATCATTCTTCTGACAGGAAAGAGGTCAAAAACGATAAAATGTTTGCAGTTTTAATTGATGAATTTAAATTTTTAGCCGAAACTGGTATTCATGTCAATGTTCCAGAGTTTACAGGATTAGTCCACTTTTCGCTTGGGCTTTTAATAGGAGACAACTTAGGTTTACATGAAATGGCAGGTTTCGCTGGTGGCTTTACTGCTAATCATCCATGTCGAATCTGTACCATCTCAAGGCAAGAAATGTTTACGAAATGTGATGACAAATCGCTTCTTTTACGTAACAAAGAGAACTATAACCTTGCCATTGAACAAGCTAGTCTTTATGAGACTGGTATTAATGAACCTTGTGTCTGGAATAGCATTCCAAATTTTCATGCTACAGAAAATTTAGGTGTGGACATCATGCATGATATGATGGAGGGAACTTCCAAGTATGTTTTAACTGCAATAATAAACTTTTATTTAAAAAGAGGTTATTTCACTTTGCCATTTTTAAATAACAGAATTGAAGGCTTCAATTATGGGCTTGTTGACAAATCTAGTAAGCCCCCATGTCTATCTAGTTCTAGTGCAAATGAAGTTAATTTAAAGTTATCAGCTTCTGAATCTTTTATTTTTGTCAAGTATTTTGGTATGTTGATTGGAGATAAAATTCCTGCTGAAGATCCTGTTTGGGAACTGTATATCAAACACCGTCAAATCTTAGGCATTTTAATGGCACCTTTTTTTGTAAAAGATCAACTTAGTATTTTAAATGATTTAATAAGTATCCACCATAAATTATTTATAGAAATATCACCAGATAAAAAATTGAAAAACAAATTCCATCACATGATTCATTATCATACTTTTATGTCCAAATTTGGACCTCTCCGTCACTTGTCATCTATAAGAGGAGAAGCTAGGCATAGACTTCTTAAATTAATAGCTGACTCTGTCCATAATCAACAAAATTTAACTCTCTCCATCAGTATTCGAGAACAGTTACTATTGCATTACTATTTGCTGAATGACCTTAATTTAAAAGATCGTTTTGAATGTGCATTGCCTTCGTCAGTCACGTTTTCAGAATTACCTGATTTCGATCACTTTAAATATATAATTCCCGAAAATTTCAACAAAAATTGCGAAATGACATCCTGGATTAATTTAAATGGCACTAAGTATAAACCAAATATGGTGCTTTTTGTAGATATTAAAGATGGTGTGCCCTGTTTTGGAAAAATCGTGTATATATTTTTAACTAATTGTAAAGTGGGGTTTCTTTGTCTTCAATTAGAAACTCTTTACTTTGACAGACACTATTATGGTCACAGAGTTGTTGAATCAAATGACACTTATTGCTTTTTAAATTACTCAGATATGGTCCATTATTCACCCACTGCAATTAGCACTGTGTCAGGAGAGTTTTTCGTTGTTTCAACATATGATTATTAAATGTTTCTTGCAAATTCCTAAAAAATACTCAGGATTGTCTGCTTCGAGAGCGGCTTAATTTTTACTAAAATTTAGTTTCAAAGCAAAATCTTTTATGATAGATACCGTTTCCTAAAACATCTGCTAACCCATTGAAAGTTTTTTCTCAATGTTTTCTTAACAAGAGCGAAGTACAAAATTATATATATCTGAAACTTCGCATGAGTATAGAGTAAATGGACTCAATAGTGAAAAACAACCCTGTTACAGCTTTAGGGGTCAAAAGCCTCCTGCTGAAGAATGAGTCCGACCAATTCTGGTTATCATTAGTAACATAAAAGTATATGAAAAATATTTTGAAGGCCACTTAGGCATCAAAATTTAGAAATGTAGATTTTAACGCATAAAGACTCATTTTTTGAAGGAGGGCTTTGAACCATTTATATATGCATAGACCAATAAAAAGTCGCTGTCAAACTTTTTGTCATTCTTACCATGTTTATTACATTTTATTAAGATTTAACATTTTCCTGTATATGTTAGTTCAAAAATATTTTTGAAAGTGTTTGTCACTTCTAGACATGCAAATAAAACTGAAATTTTGTTGTACTTGTTATCTTCATATACTTATGTACCATTGTCGCCCACAATCCTTTTTGTATAACATGATTCTGCTACATAATTTTTTTTCCTAAATCCTGCTTTTCAGCCAGAAGTTGATGATAAGTTTTCCATATAATTTGGTCTTAAACAGTAATGTAGTCTGTCATGTGAATTCATGATGGTACGGGGACATAGTTCCTACTCTCATTTTCTTATTTTTATCAACTATCAGCAAATACGAATAGATTTACTAAAAAATGAAAACGCGTTGAAAAGTTGATGGTATCCATAAACTCCCTTTAAAAAAAACTCGGATGGAGTGTCTGACTGAAAGACAGATATTGAATACTACTGATAATTTCTTCAAAGTTCTTGCAAATTTTCTGCTGCATACGTACACAAGTGATTATAAGGCTACAATTCCTTTGATTGACAAGTGCTCTTCTCCGCCCACTAGTTGTTCCCCTCACCCAGCTCTCCACTTTCCTTCAAAAATTTCCCTCCCGACTATTGTATCTTCTATCTCCTTAAGGTTCAACAAATTTTTATTAAACTTTCAGTCTCGAAACTTTAAAGATCTATCAAAAAGTTATCAATCATAAATTTTAGGAAACTTGAGGTAATCTGCAAATGGGGTTGTTTCACGGAGGATCTGGCAATAGCTCTACGGCTTTGTTTTCATGTCTATTTGATGCCTTTCAACAATGTTGCGACCAGTTTTAGGAGAAAACTACGGAAAAATACCATTTAATTCTAAAATTAAAAAAACATACAATAAAAATACTAGCAAAACGTTTCAGGTTTTTTTAGTCACTAAAAAGATTCCAAAATGCAGCTAGTATTTTTACGATATTTTTTTTGTAATTTAAAATTATTCTAAAATTACAAAAAAAATATCGTAAAAATACTAGCTGCATTTTGGAATCTTTTTAGTGACTTTAAAAAAGCTGAAATGCTTTGCTAGTATTTTTATATGTTTTTGTAATTTTAGAATTTTCGGGTATTTTTTCGTAGTTTTTCTCCTAAAACTGGTGGCAAAATTGTTGAAAGGCATCAAAATAGACATGAAAACAAAGTCGTAGAGCTATTGCCAGTTCCACCGTGAAACAACCCCATTGTAGTTCCGCGATCTGTCTTTCAGTGGCAGAGAACTGGAAATGTTGCGACAGTTATCCAGAAAGTATGAGTAGCAACTCATTCTGTTCTGGTTTAGGAGACTAAATATCCTAGTCAAGGTATCTGTAAATTATACTCCCAAGATCTGTGTTTCAATGGCAAAGAACTGGAAATTCTAGTTCATTAAACCAAAAATGTTGAGAAAGATACCCAGAAATTATGAGTTGCAATTCATTCTATTCTGGTTAAAGAAGACAAGTATTCTAGTTGAAGCATCTAGAAATTCTAGTACTGAGATCTGGTCTTTCGGTAGCAGGGAACTATAACTTCTGATTCTTGAACTTATACTTCTTTTGGGGAACTAGAAATTATAGTCCACGTCCCAATTTTTCTAATTCAGGGAACAGGAAAATTCTGGGTGCCTCATTCAGATTCTTAACTAGAACTCTCCCCTTCCGGGATCTAGAATTTATAGGGAGTACATAGACTGATATTTTCTAGATCCATTGACTATTTTCTAGGTGACAGGGTCGGATTTTTTTTTCAGTGTTTGGAATTGGTTCAAATTTGCAACTCCTAAAATTACCAAGTTTACTGTACCTAAACGTTTAAGCAGATTTATTAAACACTACGATTAATTAATTTTATATGCAATTGTAGCTTTTTTTCGCATAACTACTAAAATAAGATACTATATAAAAATATAATCAAATTCTGTTTAAAAATTAAACTGCATTATTTTTTTTAAATCTAAAAAAATTAATATCCCAAAATAAGTATAGATTAATGAATAATTAAAAGTTAATAAAAAAAATACGAGTTTTACTTATTAATTCTTAAAACTTTAAATACGTCCCATTAATGAAAATTAAAAATACCATTAATATTATAAAGAATAAATATTTTACTATTCTTCCTAAAAAAATATAAACACAGCTAGATTCTGTTTATAAAAAAAACAGCGATAATCGCGCCAAACCTTTTACCCCCTATGCATTTCACTAAGCTAATCCCAGCGCTCGGACACGCCCTCATAGGCTTAGCCATTACGAAAGGTTAAGTTGACGGCGACTGTATTATGGGATCCAACGGCTTATGAGGCTGATATAATTAGCGCTCTCGTTAAGCGATTACCCGGACCCCTTCCATTTTTGTTAATGCACAAAGTGCACATTGAAGAGTTGATTAGCCAGTTCCATCGGTGCTAGAATATTGGTTCCTTTTTTGCCAGCCCTCCACCCAGTACGCCGACAACGATTCGAGTGCACATAGTGCACCCCGACTATCTGAATATCGTAATACCCGTCCCTCAATGACCCAGTCACGGACTTGTTTCAGGTGTGGTATTGGCCATCTGGCACCCACTTGCCCAGAACGATTAAGTGCTACAGTTGGGACGACTCGAGATCTATCAAGGGTCAGATGTTTCTGATGCCGTCAGATTGGACATTTGCCTAGGAACTGCCCCAGTCGTTCTCCCACAATGGACTCCGACTTTAAATTGGTTGGTGGACTAGTGGCGGAAGGTACAAGTCCACATGGTCAACCGCAAGCTTCCAAGTTTCTGCGACCCCAATTACAGATTGGTGGATGGTACGTTCAAGGACAAGTGGATACAGGGGCACAGAACTCGTTCATATCCTTAGATTTAGCTCAGCGGTTAGCTCAGCAGGGAGAACAGTTGAATAAAGTAAAACAAGATGTCCGAGTTAGGTTGGCAGATGGACATCTGGAAATTGAAGGACAGATTACAGTGGCAGTGGATTTCTTCGGGCATCACTGCGACTTTAATTTTTTTGTGATCTGCCGGTAGACGCCTTAATCGGGATTGATCTACTTGAATTGTGCGAAGTGGACATTAGCTTCCGGTCTAGAACATTGGCCGTGGGACGGTTACCTTTTCAAGGGCATGTACCTCCTGGAACGCTAGAGAGAATCGCAGATTTGGTGCCGGATCAGAGGTCACGGATATTACGGATGTTGCCAATGTCTTCCGAGATAGACCGGGACTGACTACAGTAGAGGAACATCGAATAGATACCGGATCTGCTCGACCAACTTTCCAGAATCCTTGTCTCAAGACAAATTACAAGAAGTAAGAAAAGCAGTAAATGAAATGCTGGAGGGAGGACGAGGACAAATTGAACCTTCACCCATTGTCTTGGTTAAGAAGAAGAATGGTAAAACCAGATTTTGTGTAGATTATCGGCGCTTGAATAATCTGACGTCTAACGATAGATTTCCATTGCCTTTGATATCTTTAATCGTTCAAAAGGTGGGACAAGCGGGTATGTGGACCACTCTGGATTTAGCCTCTGGCTATTGGCAGATGCAAGTGGCAGTTGAAGATCGGCCAAAGACTTCTTTTATAACTCCTTTCGGCACGTACTGTTATCGAGTAATGCCGTTCGGGCTGAAGAATGCACCCACTTCTTTCAAGACTCATGAATAAAGTACTAGCCTGTCTTGAAGAGTGCTGTGAGGTATACCTAGACGACATCGTGGTGTATTCGACGATTTTGAACATATTGTGCAATTAGAAACTCTTAAGGGCACTACAGAATGCTGGACTGACACTTAGCATTGAAAAATGTGATTTCTTTAAAACGGATCTAGAATTCTTGGGGCATCATTTTACGAAGGATGGATTAGTCCCTCAACAGTCAAAGGTAGACGCTATCCAGCGTTATCTGGTACCAAAGACTGTAAAATCTCTTCGAAGGTTCTTAGGTATGTGCAGCTGGTTGAAAGCATTCATTCCTTTCTTTGCGGAAAAAGCCAAGCCTTTGTATGATTTGACGAAACCATCTCACCCATGTGGAATTGGTCCACTCAAGCACAAGAATCTTTCGTCTCACTTAGACAGTCGCTGAGTTCGCCTCCAGTACTACACTTCTTCGACTCAACGGTTCCCCTGAAGTTATACACAGATGCGTCCGAACTAGGCCTCGGGGCTTTCCTTACGCAAGTTGTGGGCGGCCAGGAGCGAGCTTTGGCATAGCAAGCAGAGTTCTACGACCACCGGAAGTCAACTATACAGTTTCGGAAAGGGAATGCTTAGCCATTGTCTGGGCGTGCGTCAAGAGTCGTATCATCAAAATTGTCACTAAAATAACTTAAATATTGCATTATATCAGTTATAATTGTCTGCATGAGGGCATAAGCCTAGTTTCTCTATGTATCATGTGTACGAAAGTACTTAAAGAGCTAAGCCTCTTGGCCTCCATGTTTATAGTTCTAAAATGGCAAATTTAATAAAAAAGGTATGTCTAGACCGTTAAATATTTTCTCTTAGCCAAGAACACTTGTGCACATTAATATAATTGAGTTGTACATCTGATGGGATTCTATTCTTTTGTTCACAAAGGCATAGGCCTAACATTTCTTACTTATTGTCAGCATGAATACTTTCATTTATTTAAAACATTTTAAAATTTTAAATACTGTATCTCTAAATTTGTATGCAAATAAATGTTATTTTATTTTTTAATTTAAAGCTTGAGTTATGTATTTATTTCTTCAACTTCATGAGTCACCATGTGCCATCAGGAAAAGTTCGTTCTGATTAACGTTTTGTTCTCAATGTACCACTACCATCATCTGGCCTTAAACAATATTAGTTTTTCCTCGTGTTAAAATTACCTCATACAATTCCAAATTCTAAAGATTGATTATTTCTGTTTCTTTCGTACTGGTTGTACATTTTTATTAATTGATTAATTTTCTGTTCTGTTTTTTCTAAATTTTTGTTTGTGTAAAATCTGTGTGGACCTCTGTTCTTTTATTACAACACTACAATTCTACAGGTGCAGTTCCATGGCAAAACAAAATGTACAATTTGCACTAATGCAAACAAAAATGTGTAATATATATTATGTAAATCAAAACATGCAGTAACCATGATTTTTTTTTTTCATGAATCAGTAGCAATGCTTATTTACGTGGATGCATAGATTTAAATATCAATCTATTTAAATCTTAATAGTTTTTTATTAAAAGTAAATATATTTTGTAACGGATCTATTTTTAATAACTTAAACTTACTTCAACCAATTATTTTATTGATTTAACTTTTAATTTTTGAATATGAAAATCCTGTTAATCTAATCCCAAGTCATAATTTAGTCCATTTCTTAAGATCAAAATAATTACATGTGGACTGGGGCTCGTTTCAAGCACATACATCAATCCTGGGGTTTGCTTACTGGACCTGATGTGGAATCCCCCAAGTCATCGGTGGATCGGACGTTTTGGTCCAAATCAACGATTCGAAGTTCGGAAAACGGAAGTATAACCGTGGCAAATGTGTGGAGGGGGAATGGGTTTTTGGCGGGATCGAGCATGGGACGAACATATGTTTCATGATCGTTGTACCTGACCGTACATAGGCTTCCCTTGTCTCCACCCTTCAAAATTATGTCTTACGCAGATCCGCTATTGCCTCGGACTTATGGAAATCTTACGATTGCTTGGGTTCGCTCGGTTACATTCATTGGACGGTTAACCACAGCCAGACCTTTAAGGACCCTGTCACCGGTGTTCACACCCACTCGAAAGAAGGTACTTGGGGAGCCTGCAAACGTCAGATTCCGGGGACTCACCGCGTCCACGACAGCTACCTTCATGAATAATTTGGAGACTCCGGAAGGGAAAGTCTACATCGGACAAGATGAACTTCATAAGGTTAGGTTAGTTTTTGAATTATCGTCGCACTAGAGCTACACGAGGGCTATTGGCGACTGAACTTCATAAGGACCGTAGTTGACGTGTATGATCCGAAACCCAAGCTCGCCGATAAGTTTTTTTTAAAAAGAAAACTGCTCCCTACCATCTTTTTTATTCATGCTGCGAGAGAAAATTTATTAACACATGTACATATATGGGATAACCCATAAAAGGTTTATTTTACCTGTAAAATCGACCCAAATAATACAACATGAGAATCACTACATATACACACTTTATCTCACAAGCATGCCTAAAATCTTAATTTTATTGTAAATTTCCTGCTCCTTTTATTAATCTACAGCCGTACATTTGCTTTTATTTTTTATCGGCTAGGGTATGGTGGGGTAAAATGGGTAGTGGGGTAAAATGGGTAGGTTTTTGTAATTTACTATGAATCACATAGTACACTCGAAATTAAATATTTTAACTTTGTATTATTATTTTCAGACATTTGTTGGCAACATTTGTTTTCCTCATCTAAGTTTATATCTTGAATCTGGCAACATCTATTGCCTAGTTTCTATTTCAGGAATTTATTCTTTTCTAGTATAGCCTTTGAAAACTTCTAGGAAACTAATATTTTTTTAGCTTTAACAATATTAATTACTTTAAACATCACTAACGCCCGTATTCACCGCAACGCGAGTGATTGGCGTTAACTCATGAGTTGATATACCCGCGCATTACCGCGTTCACCCTCGTTAACGAAATCGCTATTCACCGCGTATTTTGAACACCGAGTATATGGATTCGAAGTTAGCGAACGTTACTTGCTCAGGGCGGCATATGATTGGTTGAAAATAACTCACTCTTTCTTTACCCACAATCCCTCGCTTTTCTGTTTTGATTTTTCTCTCCGTGCAAACTCGTGGTAATTTCTGTGTTAATTATTTAATATTATTATTTATTCGTTATTATTTACAATTTTTATTTATTATTTATAATCTTTATTTTACATTCGTTTTTGTTGTTATTGCATTTTAAAAGTATTTATTTCTAATTACTGAGATGGAACCAGAAAACGTAAAAAAAACGCGTTTTTTACACAAACTACGAGAAAGAACTTATTCTTAATTTAATCAGACCACAAATTAAAATAATTGAATGCAAAGAAACGAACAAAGCAAGTAATGTTAGAAAAAACTAGAAGCGTGGCAAGAGATTGCTGGTTCCATTTAACGACGATATACAAAAATACCAAGAAAATTACAAATGTGCGGCTTGCAAAGTGTATTCAGAAAATAAACAAATCAGGAAAACGAATGCGAAAAAGGAATGGCGATAATCACCACACAGAAATTCGATTGTGCGCATGCGTAACTCGGAAAGTTCCACGTTAACGCTCCCAATTCGGCGAGTTACCGTTTGAACCTATGGTTGAGATAAATCGGGAGGTAATTTGAGCGGTGAATACGGTTTTCCCCAAACGAGGTGTTAGAACCGGTTTTCGCGAGATAACTCAGAGTTGAAAAAAGCGGTGAATACGGGCGTAAAAGGGGTTCTGATCTACAGTTTCTTTAACACAGGTAAGAAATATTTTGAATATTTTATGTTTAATGAATATTTTTGTGTGGTGGGGTAAAATGGGTACTAGTTAGGCTTAAGAAATGTAAACATTAAAAATTTTAACAGATGAAAATAATTTGAAATATTATAATTTTGGTATAAAATATTAGTAATAATATAACTGCTAATATAACTATACTTTATTGTGGTATTTTAAAGTATATTTATTATTTTTGGGAAAAAATTAATAGTACTAGGTAATAGTAAAACTGTGTTAGTAAAAGCATTCAAATACACATTTTATGGGTTTAAGGATTTCTCTTACTTATGTAATTATTTTGATTTTGTTAAAGGAAGGATGCCAAGAAATTATGTACGGAAAAGAGTTCCTTCATATTCAGCTGCCGATTTGGATTTGGCTATTTCGGAAGTAAAAAAAGGTAAAACGATCTTAGCAGCTGCACGTCAATATGGAATTCCATTTGAAACACTTCGAAGGTGGATTGTTTCTGAACCATCACACAAGGTATCTGGACGCTCTACTATAATGACCACAGAAGAAGAGAACTGCATTGTACAAGCATTGCAATTTTTAGCGCAATGTGGATTCCCCTTTGATCGGCAGGACGTCATTAACGTTGCACAGCAATACATTTCTACTACCAACAACACAAATTGTAAGAGTGTGGGAATAGAATGGGCAAGAGGGTTGAGAAAAGATGGTCAAGTGAGTTAACAAAACGAAAACCTGAACTGTTAACCCAATCAAGGGCAAAGGATTTGTCTGCTGAAGTTGTGAATGATTTTTTTTCAGATGTATACAAATGTCTTGTCTGAAAATGGTTTAGAAAATGCACCAGATCGTATATTTAACCTTGACGAGGCAGGATTAGGAACAGACAGTCGCACAACAAAAGTATTTGTGCCGAGAAAAAGTCGTATTGCTTACTTGAAATCGGCAGATGCTGGTAAAGCAATGTATAGTGTTTTATTTTGTGTATCAGCATCAGGAAATTTTCTTCCACCTTTAACCGTATTTAAAAGCCAACATTTGTATGAAAGTTGGACGAAGGGTGGACCGCCCGGTGCATGGTATAGCTGCACAGAGTCCGGGTGGATGCACGATATGGTATTTGAATCCTGGATGGGCCATTTTGTCAAACACGTAGAACAGCTGGAAAAGCCTGTCCTCCTTATATTTGACGGTCATGGCAGTCATTTGACGTATAAAACGATAAAGCAAGCTATCGACAATGAAATCATTATCATTTGCCTACCACCAAACACAAGTCATGCACTGCAGCCGTTGGATGTTGGTGTTTTTGCTCCAGTGAAGCGCTCGTGGAGAAAAATTCTGAAGACATGGTACAGGGAGAGCCGGCTTCAGAAAATATCCAAGGCTACATTCCCTTACCTGCTGAAACAGCTTTTTGAAAGTTTGAAGTGTGAAAATGCAGTAAAGGGTTTCAAAGGAGCAGGGCTTTACCCAGTTAACAAGAAAGCTGTTGAACACAGAATTGTATTAACAGAAAGAGATACATGCGAAATAAGGAATGATGTAACACAGCCTTCAACAACAGCTACAATGGAAGATACATGTGAAATAGTGAGTGATGATGTAACAACAGCTAATACGGAAACCTTTTCAGTACAGGCATTCGATTCCATAGCTTCCACTTCGATTATTTCTTCTCCATATAAGGATTTAAAAATGGCCATCCTCACTACACTTTCACCACTGCAATCACAAGGCACAAGAAAAGCCTTAGAAAATGCAAGACGAAAAAGAAAACGGGTCCAGAGTAAGGGAGGGGAAGTGATGACTGCACCTGACGTAGCAGAACGCCTTTTAAAAGAAGAAACTGACCGTTCTGAAAAAAAGAAAAAGCCTGCCTCAAATATGAAATGCAAAAGTATTTCTGTTATTTCACCTAACAAAACTTGCACATCATAGTTGAATGTGAACGAAACCGCTTCAACTTCCACTGCTTCTGATTTGCTAGAAATATTTCCAGGCAATTGGGTTGTCGTAGAATATGCAGGAAAGAAGTCAATAAAGAAGTTTATTGGTCAAATCACTGACACTGACGATGAAGATCTCACAGTTAAATTTTTAATTAAATCTACAATTGGGGACTTCTATACTTTCCCAGATAATGACGACACCGATATTGTATCGAGGACGCAAATTGTCGACATTTTAAAAGAACCACTGCTTAATAATCGTGGCCATTATAGCTTTTTGAAGTAAATTGTAATTATTATAAGTTGTGGTAACAAAATAAATCAAGTTTGAATTAAATTTTGAGTAATTAACTATTGATTTTTAATCACTACCCATTTTACCCCATCACTTACCCATTTTACCCCACCTCTGGGGTAAAATGGGTATAAACATTACATATAAGTTTGCAAATTAAAAAAAGGGTTATATAATATGAAAATGCCTTGGGGATGAAGATAAACAACCCATACACACAAAAAAGTTGCATATTTCCTGGTTTTTTTAATTGAAAATGAGTTTGAATGAAGATATGGTGCTTTTCATACCCATTTTACCCCACCATACCCTATGGTTCAGCATCGCCTTTTATAATGCTGATATAAGGACCTCCGCAGACTTTACAGGCGCCAGTTTCCGTTCGGATTTTTGACGATCACTTTACCAAGGTTTAGGGTCGTATTTTAAGAGGTGTGACGTCATGCAAGCGTCACGTGATCGACCGTTGTCAACTTCGTATTTTGGAATTGTGTCTCGGAAAAACATGCATCATCACTTGATGTCGCCAATTTCTTGGCAACCAAAAAAAATAGCCGTCCGCCGAAACTAAAATTTTACCATTTTCTGCATTTTTAAAAATATTTAATAATGATATAATGACCTCAACAGATTTAAAAAATGTAGTATTTTCAGACAACATCTTTCCAAACGACTCATCAAGTTTCCAGAACAATCACAAAAATTTCATTTTGTATTTTCGTCAGTTATGTCACACAAGCGTCTCCAGAACCACCTCTCAGAAAATGCTGCATCATGTAATGTCGCCATCCAGCTTGGTAACAAAAAAAGTTGTTATGCAGATGCTAGGATATTACTCAGTAATAAAAGATATGTCTTAGTTAGGGATCCTAAAAGGTAGCAAATAGGTTTAAATCCGCCATCTTTCAATGTAAATGCATCTACATCCAAACTGTAAAAATTTAATTTTTCAAACTCCGACCACAAAGTGTCCTGCCAAGTAGCACACTTCTAAGAAAAATGTGCTGAAGCAATCAGCGAGTTTCACTAAACAGAGTACCCCATCCTCTGCAGACTTCACATTTTTGTGCTCAGATAAAATAAAGTTAAGATATAGAGAATGTGTAAATTGATTTCACCTGTTTACTAAAAAAAAACTGTAAACAAAGAATAGCAGGCCGGGAACAAAGAATGTAGGCGGTAAACTTGAGAAGGTATTAGGAGGGGATACAGAAAACAAAAATATGATTGACCAAAATTCAAAAAAGAAATAAATTATTACATAAAAACACAAAAGAACGAAAACTAAACATTACGATTGATATACGGAAATATTATCAAACTAGCAGTACTCACGCGACGTTACACATGAAACATATTTTTTTAAAATTAAACTAAAGCAGTGTCAGTCTTTGCTGACACATTAGCTCTTGGAAAATGAATTCTATTGAATAATTATTACTATATAGTTAACAAAATGAATCATTTAGATAAAAAAAAAAATAGAATGCCAACATATGGTAGGCCTAAATTAAGCGGGAAATCAAATGTTTTGTGTGTATTATTGTCATAGATATCATAGTTACAGTATTAGATTGGCAGATCACGTGACCTCTATGTCCTGACTACGACATCAAATGCCACAAAGGCAACAAAACTTGGCAACCGCCAAGCGATGCAATAGCGGCCGGTTTTTTCGTCAAATCCTAGGTTTTTATCCTAGGTCCATATCTCCTAGCACCTAGCATGCACTTCGTTGAGGGATACTTACGTCTCATGGCGTACCTCTATTGACGGGACTAGTCAGCTTGGTCATATGCGAACAATATTTTTTCATTACGTTATTTGGGTGAAAAAAGTATGATGTTAGAAATTATGTGATTTTTTTCACGGTTTGAAGCCATTCATAAAAATATGCAAAACTATCAAGTAAAATATGACGTCGGGCCACTACTTGGGCAGAGTGTATGCGACGCCGACATCGTCTGCTATACAATAACTTGGAATTTCCACCAACTTCACTGTCTGATCTCTCATGATGCCATCTGGTGGCTTATGGCACGCCATGAGCGAGCGGGATGTTTTGGCTTGCGAACTGCCTTATGGGATACTGGTGGAAAAGTTGCTTCACCTTTTCTCCTAGGGGCAGATCTGCTACTCTTTCTATATCTATGTAACGAGTCATCAAAAGAAATAAGTCTGCCCATCTCTAGTGAATGCTTGCCCACTGAGTGTGCTCAGTGTGCTTGCCTTAATTTTTGTTAAGAATTACGATGCCGGATTCTTTATAAAAGTACGGTGCTAAATAATTTAAATAAGCTAATTTTCTTATATTTTTAACAAGCTAATTTTCTACAAATTATTAATTAAAAATAATAATTTAAAAATCTTTAAAACTACTGTGTAATTTTTTGCTCTATAAATATGATAAAATTTTGCATGCCCATTGCCCAAACTATAGATAGATTACTTAATGGCCAAAACGTATCGAAGATCTAATTATTTATTCGTAGTTGGCAACACACTTGGCATATGTTTTGAATTTTCGTTTGGCTGTGTCCTGACTACGACATCAAATGCAACAACAGCAAAAAAATGCAAAAACCGCAATTTGTACATGCATGCGTCAATGAAAACATTGACGCACGGTTACTGCACCTCAACTGTGACGCACAGTGTTTTAGCTTATTAACGCATGCCTGAAATGTCGACGAGATGACTCTGATTCGGTGTATCTTGCGCTATGATTATTTGAGGGAGAAAACCGAATTTATCATTTGCAACTTTTCAAATAACCAAATTTAAGCCAAAAAACAATTAAAAATTCCACTCTCGCCAAGTAACCCTGAAAAAAGTTGCAAGTAAAGAATCCAAGATAGTTGCAACTTTAGCTATTTAAAGCCATGTTAACTTGTTGTAGGGTTGCTATTGTCAATAAAAAAATAAAGAGAAAAAAGTAATAAAAAAGGTAATTGAAGTACAAGTACATAAACCACTTTTCAATCAATAGAATTAAAATTAAATTTTCAAGACTGTAAATTTCTGCACTTAGTTTGGGATTTGTGCTAAGTATTTTTGCTTGTGTTTTTATTAATCGTTTTTTTTTAATTTATGCGTGATTTAAATGTTATTTTGTCAACAGCAGAATTTTAAAATAATATTTAAAATTAGGTGGACAAATTTAGATTTTGAAACATTTATTGATGATATTTTTTAATAATATATGGATATTAGGTTTCATTTTATAAGCATTAATATTTTTATGACTAAGAAACACTTTTATTGCGATTAATTTATTCAAACAATGGGGTACTTTTAGTGTACATTTTTAGAAATCACTTTAATACACACTAAATATAATAATGAACTATTATTGGTATAAATTATTAATAAACTTATTTACTAGTAAAGATTATTTATTTTTATTTATTAATTAAATTATCCTTTATATGATATTTTGAGTAATTATTGTCTTTTATTTAAAAAAAACGTTTAGCACTTTTTTTATATGACCTTTATTGATTCCGTGCTTTGCTCAAAATGATTTTTTTATTTAAAAAATCTAGCTGTAACACGTTCTTTTTATTATGAGGCTTTTTTTATATTTTAAGGAAAATTTTAATTTGTTATTTAACTCTTAATATAAAAATATTATGCGCAATCACTCTGGCGTAGTGGTCAGCGCTTCTTGCTCTTATTCTGCAGACCCGGGTTCGTATACGGGTCCGGTAGGTCATGAATATACTCAGCTCTTCATTCGACCACCTTCTACACAATGAGTAATAAGCCTTATTGTTTGGAAAGTCAACTGAAGGTCCATTGTCGAACTTGCCACTTGGCATGGACAATCAATATCGCTCGTGTAAGCCCAATGGCTATTTATTAGGTTTGGGCAAACTTTAATTCGTATGAAAAAATATAAAAAATGAATTAAAAAATCTCAAAGCATTTCCAATTCAAATGTAATGAATGTTTAAATGTGTAGAATGTGGTCGAATGAAGAGCTGAGTATATTCATGACCTACCGGACCCGTATACGAACCCGGGTCTGCAGAACACGAGCAAGAAGCGCTGACCACTACGCCAGAGTGACTGCGCATAATATTTTTTTATTAAGAGTTAAATAACAAATTAAAATCTTCCTTAATATATAAAAAAAGAAAAGCCTTATAATAAAAAGAATGTGTTACAGCTATATTTTATGAATAAAGAAATCATTTTGAGGCAAACACAGAATCAATAAAGGTCATATAATAAAGTTCTACATTTTTCTTTTAAATAAAAGACAATAATTACTCAAAATATTATATAAATGATATTTTAATAAATAAATAAAAATAAATAATCTTTACTAGTAAATAAGTTAATTAATAATTTATACCAATAATAGTTTATTATTATATTATTGTGTATTAAATTGATTTCTAAAAATGTACTTAAAGTACCCCTACTCCATTCATAAAAATATTAATGCTAATAAAATGAAACCTAATCTCTATATATTAAAAAAAAATATCATCAATAAATGTTTCACAATTTCAAAATCTAAATTTGTCCACCTAATTTTAAATATTATTTTAAAACTGTGCTGTTGACAAAATAACATTTAAGTCACGCATAAGTTTTAAAAAAAGGATTAATAAAAATACAAGCAACTGGACATTTAAACCGATGCTGGTGTTGTGCTAGAAACGTAGAATGCGATGAAAATATTTCATCGCTTGCTTTAGCAATTTCAACATAGAAATGAAAAAATTTAAGTTGGTTAGTAATATTAAAACTCAGTGTAAACACATTTAATTGTTGGTTTTAATAACATATTTTTTTAACTTTTATTACATTTGAATTGGAAATACTTTGAGGTTTTTTTATTCATTTTTTTAAAATATTTTTCATACTAATTAAAGTTTGCCCAAAATGAAGAGCTGAGTATATTAATGACCTACCGGACCCGTATACGAACCCGGGTTTACGGAATAAGAGCAAGAAGCGCTGACCACTACGCCAGAGTGATTGTGCATAATATTTTTATATTAAGAGTTAAATAACTAATTAAAATTTTCCTATATACAAAAAAAGAAAAGCCTTATAATAAAAAGAACGTGTTACAGCTAAATTTTTTAAATAAAAATCATTTAGAGTCAAGCACAGAAGAATCAATAAAGGTCATATAAAAAAGTGCTAATTTTTTTTTAAATAAAAGACAATAATTATTCAAAATATTATATTAATGATATTTTAATAAATAAATAAAAATAAATAATCTTTACTAGTAAATAAGTTTACTAATAATTTATACCAATAATATTATATTATTGTGCATTAAATTGATTTCTAAAAATGTACTTAAAGTACCCCTACTACATTGTCATAAAAATATTAATGCTAATAAAATGAAACCTAATCTATATATATTAAAAAAAATATCATCAATAAATGTTTCAAAATTTCAAAATCTAAATTTGTCCACCTAATTTTAAATATTATTTTAAAACTCCGCTGTTGACAAAATAACATTTAAGTCACGCATAAGTTTTTAAAAAAGGATTAATAAAAATACAAGCAAAAATACTTTGCACAAATCCCAAACTAAATGCAGAAATTTACAGTCTTGAAAATTTAATTCAATTGATTGAAAAGTAGTTTATGTACTTCCACTTCAATTACCTTTTTTATTATTTTTTTCTCTTTATTTTTTTATTGACAATAGCAACCCTACAACAAGTTAACATGGCTTTAAATGCAAAAGTTTCCAAAGTTGTTGGATAGCTATGTCCTCACTACGACGCTAAACGCCACAAAGGCAACAAAACTTGGCAACCGCCAAGCGATGCAATAGCGGCCAGTTTTTTCGGCAAAGCGTAGGTTTTTAACTCACGTAAACTTATACGTGACTTAAATGTTATTTTGTCAACAGCACAGTTTTAAAATAATATTTAAAATTAGGTGGACAAATTTAGATTTTGAAACATTTATTGATGATATTTTTTTTTTAATATATAGAGATTAGGTTTCATTTTATTAGCATTAATATTTTTATGAATGGAGTAGGGGTACTTTAAATACATTTTTAGAAATCAATTTAATGCACAATAATAAAATAATAAACTATTATTGGTATAAATTATTAATAAACTTATTTACTAGTAAAGATTATTTATTTTTATTTATTTATTAAAATATCATTTATATAATATTTTGAGTAATTATTGTCTTTTATTTTTAAAAAAATGTAGAATTTTATTATATGACCTTTATTGATTCTGTGTTTGCCTCAAAATGATTTTTTTATTCATAAAATCTAGCTGTAACACATTCTTTTTATTATAAGGCTTTTCTTTTTTATATATATTAAGGAAGATTTTAATTTGTTATTTAACTCTTAATAAAAAAAAATATTATGCGCAATCACTCTGGCGTAGTGGTCAGCGCTTCTTGCTCGTATTCTGCAGACCCGGGTTCGTATACGGGTCCGGTAGGTCATGAATATACTCAGCTCTTCATTCGACCACCTTCTACAAATTCTACACATTTAAACCAACAATTAAATTTGTTACACTGAGTTTTAATATTACTAACCAAATTTAATTTTTTCATATCAATGTTGAAATCGCTAAAGCAAGCGATGGAATATTTTCATCCCATTCCACGTTTCTAGCACACCAGCATCGGTTAAAATGTCCAGATCAAAGAGATCCAGACGCATGCGTATGAAAAAAAAAACTACGATTTGGCGAAAAAACCGGCCGCTATTGCATCGCTTGGCGGTTGCCAAGTTTTGTTGCCTTTGTGGCGTTTAGCGTCGTAGTCGTAGTGAGGACATAGCCTAAGACAAACACAAAAATAATTTTTTACTGTCACAGAGAAAGGAATATACACCCAGGGTACAGGCGGGAATTGAACCCGCACCAGTTACAGCGTGCAGAATGCTAGCGTAATGGTTCACACCACTCGGCCATCCGGGCCCCACACATTGAGAAAGCAAGCAACAAAAGACTGTGTCCTCAAATGCAACAAACTTAGCGAGCGCTAAGCGATGCAATAGCGGCCGGTTTTTTCGCCAAATCCTAGGTTTTTTTCAAACGCATGCGTCTGGATCTCTTTGATCTGGACATTTAAACCGATGCTGGTGTGTTAGAAACGTGGAATGGGATGAACATATTCCATCGCTTGCTTTAGCGATTTCAACATTGATATGAAAAAATTAAATTTGGTTAGTAATATTAAAACTCAGTGTAACAAATTTAATTGTTGGTTTTAATGTGCAGAAGGTGGTCGAATGAAGAGCTGAGTATATTTATGACCTACCGGACCCGTATACGAACCCGGGTCTGCAGAATACGAGCAAGAAGCGCTGACCACTACGCCAGAGTGATTGCGCATAATGTTTTTATATTAAGAGTTAAATAACAAATTAAAATCTTCCTTAATATATAAAAAAAAAGCCTTATAATAAAAAGAATGTGTTACAGCTAGATTTTATAAATAAAAAAATCATTTTGAAGCAAGCACAGAATCAATAAAGGTCATTTAAAAAAGTTCTACATTTTTTTTTTTAAATAAGACAATAATTACTCAAAATATTATATAAATGATATTTTAATAAATAAATATAAATAAATAATTTTTACTAGTAAATACGTTTATTAATAATTTATACCAATAATAGTTTCATTATTATATTATTGTGTATTAAATTGATTTCTAAAGATGTACTTAAAGTACCCCTACTCCATTGTCATAAAAATATTAATGCTAATAAAATGAAGCCTAATCTCTATATATTAAAAAATATCATAAATAAATGTTTCAAAATTTCAAAATCTAAATTTGTCCATATAAGTTTAAATATTATTTTAAAACTTTGCTGTTGACAAAATAACATTTGTTGTTTCTAATGCCACTCGGCAGAGATGGGCGGATTCGTATTCGTAAATCCGAATCCGAATTTGATTCATATTTGCAAGTGTGAATCCGAATACGAAATTTGATTCACACCTACGAATCCGAATCCGAATCCATTTGGATTCACATCTATGAATACGAATCCATTTGGATTCACATCTATGAATACGAATCCATTTGGATTCACATCTATGAATACGAATCCATTTGGATTCACATCTATGAATACGAATCCATTTGTATTCACACTTGGATTCACTGAAAAATTTCATTCAAAAGGCCAATATAAATAAGTAAATGTGTGTCTGTACCTCGCTACAGGTCGAGATTTTAGTGGTAGCGAATTTTCGAAGAAAAATGACGGTATTGGAATGGGTCCAAAAATTTTAGAAGTGGAATTTTTGAAATATGTCATTAGCTTTTGATGACTTGTAACACTAAAGTATATATTTTTGCGCATGAATAATGTTTCGATTGCAAGTAGGGCGGTACACTGAATACGACCAAAGTGAAAACATTTTTAGTCCACCCTGATGATAAAACCCATTAAAATTATTCGTATTAATTTTTTTAATCAAAATATTAATAAAGTTTCCGTAAAATAATAAATGACATTTTACTAGACTAATTTAGGAGATCTAAGCATTTTAAGAAAGTAGTAATAAGTTTGTAGACGATATCGAGACGCTTTCTTTTGTATCTCTATATTTATTTTTAATAAACTCAACTTTCCTTAAATTTCTACTATGGTCATAAAATAAAAGATATTACATCAGAATTTCAAAATTCTCACTGAGAAGTTAAAAAAAATAAACTAAATTAATACACAACATACATCCCTACTACTAAAAAAAAAGCTACGAATAATTTCAACAAATATTTCCGCATTTCCTTTCCATAAATTCTAAAAAGGATTTATTTCGAACCAAAAAAAAAATCGTCTGTAACTTTCACTTACACAAAACAACTCAACTGAAGTATTGAAAGAAATGTTATAGTCACTTAATAAATTTAATTTAGGCAAGACAAATCTACAAAAAAACACCCACTTTTGTCCTAATTTAAGCAAGTATAAAATAGAAATTAACTCTAATATTATTAACACAAGTATAAAAGATTAAAATTAATTGACTATGATATTTTTTGCACTACTGAAAAACACTTAAAAATCGCTTGCTTATATAATATTTGCTTTCTAAATTCAGAAATTCTATTTGTTCTTGTGTATCTAAAAAACAACTTAAAACATTAGGTAAGCGCTTTTTTTTATGTAATTCTTATGAAACTATACAATTTGGCACAAATATTCTTAATTTACTCTATATAAGATATTTTGGTTATTTTTGAATAACATCAACATTTCAAAGCTTTTTAGAATAAGAAAACTAAAACTTTTTTTGTCTTAGAATGAATGAAGTAATTGAATAAATTGCAAAATTAAGTTTCTTTAGAGCTAACGAATTTATAGTACAAATGACAAGTTGTTTTGTGGGAGAATTGTTTAATGAGCAATGCCATAAACAAGACTATAAAAATGCACCATCGCAACCGTTGACCCGAGACTCGAAAGTACCGGCTGAATAGGGATTAAAGGTAGGATGCGTTCTCGAGTCATTATCTACTGCAATCACGTTCATGTTTGTACAGGTGAATACGTGAATAGTTGTGCACTTTCCGCCTCCCAGACGCATCAAATTATGCGTTAGCTTACTATAAACGGAACAGTATAGTCAAGATGAGTTGCTCAGAAAGTGAACCGTTTCTAAGTGATCCCGAGGACAATTCTATGGATTCGGAATGCGGCCCTTTGGAGAAATTGCGATTTTCGCTTAGATCGGCACTAAGTGGTCATTTTTTAAGCCAGTGAATGACAATGAAGATGCTATTTTCCTAGAGATAGCCTCTCAAAAATCTATTAGAACACTTTGTTTAAAATGTGAAGCGAGTGTTCCCTCCAAAACAAAAGAAATTAAGGTGAGCGTTTTGAGCACTTCTAATTTAATACGCCACTTACAGCGACACCACTCCACTGAAACCGTGGAAGAATTCAAAGCTAGTCTTTCATCAGCTAGGGAAGAATTCGTAACCACGAACCCCCGGCGGGTTCGCGAAACTCGGTACCAATCATCCTCGTCTATATCCCAACAATCAAGATTTGACGGTTTAATTGTTGATTACGTCATCCACGCTATGGTGCCCCTTCAATCGGTAGATGACCCAACATTCCACAAAATTTTCAATTTCCTAAACATAAGTAACCGAGGGTTGAAGGTTATGAGCAGGCGAACTTTAACGCGAAGGCTAGATACAAAATATTCAAAACACGTTGAGGAAACAAGAGAAACCTTAAAGTCTGTACCTTGGCTATGCACAACAGCTGATATCTGGTCCTCGGGAAAGAGGAGTTTTATTGGCGTCACAGCACATTGGATTGACGAAAATAACGAAAGGAGGTCAACAGCTCTAGCGTGCAGCCGAGTCAAAGGTTCGCATACATACGATAGGATCGCTACCACATTACATGGGATTAATTGTAAATATGGATTGTCCCCAGAAAAGATCGTGGCTACGGTAACCGACAATGGGAGTAACTTTATAAAAGTTTTTAGAGTTTTTGGACATCATCTGAAGTCAACGAACGTTGAAGACAATTGTGACGAAGAACTGGATAATCGTGGTGACGACGATTACGAACTGTGGGTGTCTGTTGACGATGACGTTGTTGCAGCATTATCTTTTCACCTAAGGTGTTGTGCCCACACCTTGGCATTATGTGCAAGCTCTGACGTTCACAACGCAATCAAATCAAATTCAGGCCTGTTGTCGCTACATGAGTCAGCAATGAAAAAGTGTAATATCCTGTGGCGTATTTCAAACAGGCCAAAATCCGCAGAAGTGCTTGAACAGATTATTGGACGATCCCTCCCCAGACCCACCGAAACCCGGTGGAATAGCCTTTATGATTCGTTGAAGGTGATTGTGGCTGTAAAATGCCACATAGAGGAAATCAATCAGAAGTTGCATATGACGTGTTCCTTTAGCGATGAGGAATTGACCTATCTCGAAGAATTTGTAAAATGTTCAAAGCCAGTGGCCGAGGCTATAGATATATTGCAAGGGGATAAAGAAGCGTATTATGGGTCATTATTGCCGACAATTTTAGCTGTAAGGTTGAAACTACAGAAATTGGCTACGTCTAATCTGCAATACTGCCGCCCGATTGCAACAGCTTACCTGAACAGTGTGAACCGCCGCTTCGTAACGTTCTTTGAATTGAACACGGTGGCATTTAAAAAATGAGATTTTATTATGCCTTTCTTGATTCTGTTTTAAAATGATGGTTTTTTTCATAATCTAGCTGAAACATTTTTAAAAGGCATTTCTCTTTTATTATAACGAAATAATTGGTTACTACCAGATAAAAAAACATATTAGCGAATCATCTGCTTTAGGGCAGGCCTTGTTGTATTTGCAGGGGGAACGAGTCGGAGGCCCCATGATATCTACAGCCTTATGACCAATGGCTACAATTCAACTACTTTAAGAAAAATTATTTGGATACATCGAGTTTACATCATTCACAAATTTAAATTTCATATCCAGGGTGAAGTCGCGTAAAGAAGCGATGGAATATTTTCATATGCACGATTGCGATAGCACACCATCAATCGGTTAAAATGCCGAGATCAAAGGGGATCGACGCAATGCTTATGAAAAAAAAAAACTAATTTGGGAAAAACCCGCATTGCATCGTTGGCGGTTGCCAATGTTTTTGCCTTTGTGGCGTTTAGTCAGTGTTGACAACCAAGACAATAAAAAATTAAGTGTTTTTAGAAGTCACATGAATAAGGAATATATAAGAATGTCGGAATTAAACTTCGCACAGATACAGCTAAATGCTAGCTATTTAACCACTCGCACACGGCCCTCAATAGTAACAAAATAACGGTCTACAAATGCCAAACTTGAGCGCGCACGATGCAAAACCTTATAAATCTAGTTTTTATCAAATGCATGCTCTGGATACTTGTGATCTGTGACATTTAAACGTGCATAGTGTGTTAGAAATGATGGTGAAATTCCATCGTCCCTTAGGATTAAATGATAGAAAAATTAAGTTAGTAATATTAAACTCAGTGCAAACCCAAATTTAATTGTTTTTTTGTCAGTAGTTTTCGTTAGAGTGAGATTTAGCTGGTATAAACCAGCTGCAAATAACAAAACGCTAACTGGGTGTTGGATAATTTTTTATAAAGAGTCATAAATAACAAATTTACACAATTTCCATATATTTTAGCGTTTATAATAAAAAGTAATGTTTAACAAATTTATAGACTACAAAACATGAGGCAACCAGAATCATATAGGTCATTAAAAAGTTCTCATTTTTTTTTTAATAGACTAATATTACGCAAAAATATTAATGAATTTTACAATAAAAAAATCAAACTTGTACAGTAAAAGACAGTTTTATTTATCTATATTTCCTTTTAATTAATTGTGTATTAAATTGAATTTCTAAAGGGATTGTATTAAAGTGATACTCCATTGTATAATATGTATGCTAATGAAATCGAACTAATTCTTGTATTATAAAATGTAAAATAAATGTTTCAAAATTCAAAATTAAATTGTCCATATCATTTAATATATTTAAACTGGTAAAAATAACATTTTTTGCCACTCGGTAACCGAGCCCGGAGTAGAGAACTACCTGATTTTAAGGCGAAGTGGGGCGGCTTCCGTTTTTTTATTGAGCGCCACAGGAAGTCCGACTTTTGCTCGTCAGCATGACACATCCGTTTTACAGGAAGGTCCCTTTCACACATCCATTCTCACCCCAGGTAGCACAACAATGTTGGCCGACATTCTACCGACATCGGCCAACATTGCGAAAGTCGAGGAATGTTGAACGTTGTAATCGCGACATCTGTCGACATTCACAGGCATTGGGAATTTTTTAAAATTAGTATGACTTTAAATTCATTTTAATTTGATGTTGGAAGAATGAAACAATAATGTTAATAATAATGCAGATAAGTTTTAGTCGTTATTTAAAAAAATAATAATTTTTAAAAATATTCGAATATTGTGGGGACATCTGGCGACATTGTGGATACAACGTCGATGAAACAACATTGGCCAACATTGATAGATGTTTACTAGGTACTCGATTCACGTGAGTGTTAAGCCTACTAAGAAAACGCGGAAATAGGACTTCTTTGAGTGCTTTAGGGATGTGAGGTTTTTTAAAAACGGGTTTTAGGTTTATCGGTGGCGCTGAGATCAACATAAAAACGTTAGCTTTATGGTTTGTTTACATCAGGGAGGAGAGTATGATCAAGGCTGTATTCTTTTAAGTTTTCGATTATTTTAGTCGTTTAAATCTATAGTAATACGCCAGCTTTAATGAAAAAAAATCAAAAACTATTTGTATAATGAGTTGTAATAGAAAGTCGAGAAACAAACAGTATCATTGTTTTGTTCCTGGCTACAGATCGAACAGTAAGAAACTTTCGTTGTTTTCTGTGCCAAAAAATGCAGAAGTTCTTGAAACTTGGATGAAGGCAATCTTGTGAAGTGCACTTTGAAGAGGATTTTATTGAGAGCCATTATAAATGCATAATTAACAATGAAGTTTTAATGCCTAGAGGTAAGACTGTTATAAACAGAGTCAATTCCAACCAAATTCCCTGACTTTCCCCATTATTTATCAAAGAAAGTTCCTGTAAAACGTAAAACAAAAAATTCGGTTGAAGGAGGAGAAAAATCTTGAAGATTAGTGAACCAGAAATTGATTTTAACACTTAAAACATCACAGAAGAAAAAAATATCGAGGACATTTACAACATAGCTTTGCCTTCAAAATGTGGATCAAAGTTACAAGAAAAATCCAAATGTCATAAGTTTCTGTTCATGGAGAGAGGCAAATCTGTGTGCTTTGCCCTGCAAACAAATTGATGTTGAGAAGCTTCGGGATACATATACCTGCACTGGATACGTGAAGAACATTTCTATTTTTACAAAACCGGTAGAAGCCAAGACATTAGAAGGCCTTATCAAAAAACTCGACAAGTGTATGTGAAGGAGTTGGAACTGTAATTGAATTTAGATCCGATATTCAGATGGAAACTTTAAAATTGATGGAGAGGTCCTTCGCTTAAAAAAGTGCAAAGGGACAGTAGAAAGTGACTTTTATTTCGTATTTGTATGACTGGGAAATCCATGCTCTTAATGAAGGTGGTTTTATTATCAACAGTTTTATCACTTGTCTAGTATTTGACCAAAAGTTTAAATTTCAAATATCTTATGATTTCATGTATAAGCCAAGATAAAATTGAAAGTTTATTTGCAGTGATTCGTCAATGTAAATACTGCAACGATTATCTTGCATCTTTTGAGTTTTTGACAATTGTAGAATGTCTAAGTTTTTACAATTTAGCACGGCCACCTTAAGTATATAATGTAGAAAGAAACCGATATCATTAATTCTTTATTAACAGAACAGGATAATCAAACTGTAAGTAGCAACACTTTCGGCACTGTCGGTGACGTAAGCACGTAAAGTGTCATTTTCGCAACGATTTATGAATGAATATGATATAAAAAAGTGAACTTTTTTGCGCATTGTTGTAAAAAGATTGTTAAGATAATGCTGGATTTAAAATAAATTTCTATTTTTTTTAATATGTATAATTTATAATTGTGTAAGATGTTTTAGTGAATTATCTGTCATAAAATTAATTATGGACTATTCGATCAATTTTATTCTTGGTAAAGTGTAAATATCAAATCCCTCGTATTGTATTCAGTGCTACAGTAAATAGAGACATGAATATGTACTTGAATAAATATAGAACAGTCTAATTAGTTATTAATTTTATGATTTGTTTTTTGTGAAACATTTCGTACAGAAGCATTAGTAATATTTCTAAAGCTTCTGTACGAATTAATAATTGTTTTTTTAAATATATTAAAGTTGAAAATACATAACTATCTAAAACATGAAATTTAATAAAATTATATGTAAAAAATAGTTTAATTGAAGTTTGTGCATAAGATTTACAGACTTTGTCAAGAATTTAACAGTTTCTCTACACTTTAATTATATGAAATAACACCTATACCCAATGGAGGTACGTACACATATTTTTATTCAACTCTACCTACAGTAATTTTTCGTCTTTTAATGGTATCGACCATCCCTATATAAATACATCCAGAGATGTTGTGTAGTTAACTTTAAACAATCTGGGAAAAATATGTGCTATGTATCAGATATTTAATATATGAATAATAATACGTAAAATTTGTTTTAATTTGACTCTGAAGCAGTACAGAAAAAAAAAGCTTTGTCGCAATGTAGTGTTTATATAGCTGTCTGAATTACATACTAGTTTTTAAAATTACAATAGTACTAATAATACAATATTTCTTGATTAATTTTGATTTATTTAACCTATTGTTATTTGTTTTACAACATCGCATATTGACATTGGCTGACATAAAAATGACACCCTTGCGAATATTGTACAACATCGGTTTACGACATTGATCAACATTAGTCGTACCACATTCATGGGCGTTCTTTTACAGTACTTCTCAATTATATATTTGTACTTTGCACAACTTTTTAACTCATCTGTTTGTTGAGTAGAAAAAAAATTATTTACAAAGGTAATTTTCTTTATATTTTTCTAATTAACAAAATTTTGTTAATTAGAAAAATATAAAGAAAATTACCTTTGAAAATAATTTTTTTTCTACTCAACAAACAGATGAGTTAAAAAGTTATGCGAAGGAAATGGAAAAATGTATAATTGAGAAGTACTGTAAAAGAACGCCCATGAATGTGGTACGACTAATGTTGATCAATGTCGTAAACCGACGTCGTACAATATTTGCTAGGGGGTCCATTTTTATGTCGGCCAATGTCAATATGCGATGTTGATCAATGTCGTAAACCGATGTCGTACAATATCTGCAAGGGTGTCATTTTATGTCGGCCAATGTCGTAAAACGACGTCGTACAATATTTGCTAATGGGTCCATTTTATGTCGGCCCATGTCAATATGCGATGTTGATCAATGTCGTAAACCGATGTCGTACAATATCTGCAAGGGTGTCATTTTTATGTCGGCCAACGTCGATATGCGATATTGTACGACGTTGATAAATGTTGGCCAATGTCGTGAAACGACGTCGTACAATATTTGCTAGGGGGGTCCATTTTGACGTCGGCCAATATTGACACCAATGTCGGCCAATATTTTTTTTTAATATTGGCCGACGTTGGTGTGCTACCTGGGACTCACATATCGGAATTTTGATCCAGATCAAAGGCCGATAACCCCCTGATCTGGTACCCCCAGAGGTATTAATTTGGTATGGGAACATGGAGGACTTTGTGACCACGACATATTTAACGTGCCCCAGCCACCATTAGCAACACGGCGGTCTTTAGTCGAATACAAGCGCCGACCCAGCAACCATCAGAATTGCGAGCACCGCCGAGGACAGAAACTACTGTGTACACGACTGTGTGGAGCCGACTGAGCTACCGTGATTTAAAATAACATTTAAGTCACGCATAAGTTTAAAAAAAGGATTAATAAAAACACAAGCAAAAATACTTTGCACAAATCCCAAACTAAATGCAGAAATTTACAGTCTTGAAAATTTAATTTTAATTTAATTGATTGAAAAGTAGTTTATGTACTTCTACTTCAATTACCTTTTTTATTATTTTTTTCTTTATATTTTTTTATTGACAATAGCAACCCTACAACAAGTTAACATGGCTTTAAATAGCAAAAGTTGGCAAAGTTGCTGGATCTCTTTACTTGCAACTTTTTTCAGGGTTACTTGGCGAGAGTGGAATTTAATTGCTTTTTTGTCTTCCGATTTGGTTATTTGAAAAGTTCCAAATGATATATATATAAATTCAGTTTTTCTCTCTCAAGTTACCATAGCGCAAGACACACCGAATCAGAGTATTCTCGTAGACATTTGAGGCATGCGTTAATAAGCTAAAACACCGTGCGTCACAGTTGAGGTGCAGTAACCGTGCGTCAATGTTTTCGTTGACGCATGCATGTACAAATGGCGGTGGTTGTTGACCAGTTTTTGTTGCCTTTGTGGCGTAGTCAGGACGTAGCCTGGTAGCCTATGAGCACACAAGCCGGGCCGGAATATATATGTACCTACTATTATCAATGTTCGCATAGTCATTCTTCGTATGTTCCTTATTTTATTCGAGAATTCTGCTAAATATAATATGCTCTTGTTTGCAAAATATATTATAAATTACTTTGTTTAATGTAATGTAAAATATGCTACTTGCGTCAATTCCAACTTTAACCCTACCTGATATTAACCCTAACATTTTTTCATACATAAGTGGTGTTTCAAATATTTTTTAAAACCTAAATCAAAGTAGAACGAACTTTCAATAATACTTTAATGAATATGGTATGTTTATTTTTCAATTATGGATGTATTTTCTGCATACTGAAGTTATATGTTTCATGCATATATATATCTTGGCATGTTTGTCGCGACTTGCTGTCCCTCTTTATTTGGGCATTCAGCACACCTTTTATAAACAGCTTTTGCTTTCTTGTTAGGGGGAACTGTACATATCAAATTATTTATTATCTTTTAGCAGACTACCTTTCCTTTGATAATTTTTTTCTTATTGTTTTCGGACCATAGTCTGTTGGAAAATTCATTAGACAACAGAAATTTCTTGAAATATCTATTTTTACAAAGTTTTGTTATTATATTTTTGACATTGACTTGCAGAGGCATTAGGTCGGAACTTTTTCCCGGGTTTTTTTTTATCGCATACAAAAAAAAAATACAATCTGCATTGAACAAATCTTCATCAAGTTCAATATCCATATCGGGTCATTCCATTGTGACTAACGTAACTTCGGAAATATATCAAAAAGCTATATTACAATAAAACACTCAAAATAAACTTTGGAGACTTACAGTAGCTTTGTATAATGTAAAACTAGTAAATCTAAATTATCCATGCAGAAATAATTTTAAAAGATGCACTTTTTAAAATATAAAACTATTTTTATTAAGAGTGACTAATGTAAAATTTTTTTAGCTCATAAAAGATAACTTAACTTTAATGCAAAAATTTTCTGAAATTTGAAAAATCTGTAATTAATTGTAGCTATACATCAGAATGTTAAGTATGTAATATGAACTGCTTTAGTTTAAAAATAATCAACAATAAAGATATATTTATACTTTTATTATTTTATAGCAGTGACTAACGTAATGTGACTAATGTAACCTTTGGAATTTCAATTTAAATCTTTGTATTTACAGCTTTTTTGTACAATGATATAATGTTCCTTCTGGTTTCATATGATATATGAAAGGGTAGGTAACCTTTTAGGCCCCCAAAATCACCCAAGAAACAAAATTAAAACGAAGTAGGCCTTTAAATACAAAAACAATCAATAGCTCTGACTCCTCAGATTCCCCAGAAATGGAAATTGAGGCGGGACTCGAGGCACCACAACATCTGATGCCTCGAAAAATCGGTGACGAAACACCCACCGATAAACTTCCCTAAATGACCCGAATAGTCTAGTGGAATTGTTGTGGTTTCCGACACAATAAAGATGGTGTCAAGGCAATCATGGATAAATATGCACCTGATGTAGTCTGCCTGCAGGAAACATTCTTAAAACCAGGCGATATCACAAAATTACCATCTTGTGAAATTTGAAGAAAAGGTTACTCAGATGCAGAGTTAGATAAAATGAGGAGTTAAAAAAAACTTGCTGCGTACACAAGATTTGGAGTAAAAAATTTGCTGCAAAAAATATTAATAATAATAATTAACTTTTTAACCCGTAGGCTATCATGGATTTATTATACATTATAAAAACAAATTGTATAGAAATTGCACGGAAAAATGTTAAATTACTAAAAATAGCCAAAAAATTAGAGTAAAGTAATTGTCTTCCAAAAGTTTATATATCCATAAAAGAAAGAGGGGAGTTTTCACCCATGAGTCTATCAACACATTTGGATACCATCCAGTCCTTGAGGTTGTGACTTCTGCGCACAAAATGCCAATCAGTCTGTTTGGCAAAGTAGTTGTCCATAGCCACAGCAACAACAGAATCACATTTTGTGGGAACAGGTCCATTTACTGATACCATCATTTCTTAGTGAGCTGTTTTTTCAGTGATGGGTCTTCTTTTGTTATTATGAAACTCGTATAAAGAAGTTAACGATTCACAAACAGATTCCACTGATGATACAATTGCAGCTACAGAAATGTTTTAATTTAATCGATACTTGTCAATTCTTTGAATTCTTCGTTGGGTAAGTCTTTTATAACACCTTCAATTTTTTCTAAGAAATGTCTGTATTGAACCTGTAGTTCAGAAGGGGATACTTCTTTTAAATCATAAACAAGTTTCTGAGTTGAAGTCAAAAAATTTTCTGTAGTAGTTTCAGCTGTTAGAGAAACTCCTTTAGGCTTAATTTTTGTTACAAGGAGTTTTAAGTCAGTTAAAACTTTAACATGTTCAAATAGAACTGCATCCTCTTGACTAAAAACATTAGATTTTAACTCTTCGGCTGCATGTAAAGAAATAAATATCTGTTAATTCATTTTGGACTTGAACTACCAATTTATCAATATTAAAATCAGTTTTTGACTTGCTCTACTGCAAGTACTATTCAAGTCTTCAGGCTCAGAGAGAAAAAGAGGAACACCTTGGTAAGTTTTAACATCTAAAAGAGACTTTAAATCAGCATGGTATGTGGGCCACAAACATTTTGTACTGCAAGAACATTTCTGCAAATTAACTGAAGAGGACATTAACTTTAAGTGCTCCACTTCATCAATAAATGAATTATAACGCTCATACGGAAGAATGTCTACTTTCTGTAAGTTACATACTATCTTGCTGAACTGGTCATAAAAATCACATAGGCTGGAAAGTCGAAGGCAAAATTGAACATTCTGTTCATATGAGGGTCATTCCATGTCAAATCAACCAGCAAAATGGAAAAATGTAACCCACCGACTCCAAATTCAATGATTTTTTTTTTTAGAGCTGGCCTAACTCAAAACATGAAATAATCTCAAATTTGATGCCTATATCTCAAATAGTTTTTTTTCTACAACACTTTAAAATTTGCTCGTTTTTAAAAAAAAACAGTCGCGACCTGGTGAAAAGATACTGGTATTGTATTGTTTTGTAATTTATAAACAGGTTAGTTATGCTAGGAGAAATATGATTTTTATACCTTTTGTCGGAAATTTCCTGGGGAATCCAAATCTTCCACCAAATTTAAGGTGAGTCAATTTTAAATACTGAAATTACTCTGTACAAAGAAAGACATTGGTTAAATAAAAATCATTGTTGACATTTAGAAATTAATTTTTTTCATCCTGTGGCATAAGTGCTACAATCTTGAGACATATATCATTGGAAAGATGAGAAAAAATCCTTTCAGATGGTTGAAAAAAATTAGTGTTTATTTGAACCTTAGGACAATTTTTTAGCATTTTTTACAAAAGCGTAATATTTTTTCTAATTATTTACATTTTTCTCTATAATTCTGGTTTTATCAACATATAAGAATGTTTAGTCTCAAAATTTGCTACAACTTTTATATTTACATATTTACACTTAGCATGATCGACATTCATAAGTTTAATTATTTCATGCTGTGTCATAAGTGTTACAATAGTGGGACATATATCATTGGAAAGATGAGAAAAATTCCATTCAGATGGCTGAAAAACGTTAGTGGTTATTTGCCCAGTAAATAAACAGCTAAATGTAAAAAAAAATGCCAAATAACAATAAGATGCATCATGTTAGATTACAATTAAACGGACATGTAATATTCTGTACAAATATGGATAAATTATATTGTAAAAGAGTATATTTTATTATTTGTTGAAGTTCAGCCATTTTGTTGCAATTTCCGCTTGACATTTTTCGGTTAAACGGTACTGTCTGCCTGTTTCGGTTGATGGCATGTCAATAACCTGCAAAATATGAGGGAATGGTATCCAGCATTCATCATCATGATTTGGCCAATGAAATGATCTTGATGGTCCATTGGGGTGCATGAATTGCACTAAAGCATCTCCTTCAGCTGCTTCAATCATTTTTACTACCCCAATGTACCATTTTGAGTCGTAGTTGCAACACACATAAGAATTTATCTTCAGTTGCTCTGCAATTGTATATGGTCCATCAGTGAAACTAAAAGTTAATGCAATCGATTCATCAGTACTTATTCTTTTACAAGATATTGTTGTCATCGATATTGGCTGAAAGTTATGGAAACTACGCGTACCTGTAATTGTCTTTGCCAGTTCAAACCGATCATTAAGCTTCTGCCGCAGTGCTTCCAAATCAGCTTTACAAATGTATTTAAATGTTATTTTCAAAAATTGCTGAGAACAAAACTTAAACATTTCCTGTACAGTCAAAATTTGGCTCTTATAAGGTCTTTGTAAACTTGCCTTTGTAACTGTTCTCTTGATAGCTCCACCTATTCCATCACATGGGGACTTCCCATGGCTGGTGGCAAAAAATGACCATGTAGCATCCATCCCGAAATCGTCTTTGTGATGGCACAGGTTCAGCATACTTTTACAGTTCTTGTACTGTGCAGCACAACCATCTGTAAAGTATTCTACCTTCTTAACAGTTGGACATCTAGCTTTTATGATATCTGCAGTTAGTTTTTGAACTTGATGAACAAAAGGCACATCATGATCCAAATCATCAGATAAATAGCAAATTGAAATTTCACATAGGTCTTGACCTACTTTGTGGTAGATTACAACAGGATGTAAACTGCATGATGAATGTGCCCAATGATAGCTTTGAGCTTCGTCTTGCACAACAAATGTATAATTCTCAGCAAAGTCCATTAATATTAGGGCTGTATCTGCCGGTAAATTGTCCTTCCTTTCTTTCAAGTATAACCCCTGTGCCTTTGAAATGAATGAATGTGGAATCAATTTTTGAATTTTATTCACCACTAATTCTAAAAATTCATCTATTGGTAAAGATCTGGTAATTAATTGGGCTCTATCAGTTGTAACCCACTGACAAAATTCAATTTCCTCTTCATTAATATTTTCGAAATGCTTTTCAAGATGATTGATAATTTGGGTGTCACCTGGACATTCTTTGCACCGTCCCAAAGAACAATTCCTACTAGATCTGTCACATACCATAAGATCAATTAGATTATGAACAGAATCTTTGATGTCCATTGCTTGAACAAGCAACTCGACATTTTGGTGAATTGTGCAGACACAAACTGCATGAGATCCTGATGATCCTGCAACAACACACCATTTTGGCCGTAGCTGGCAAAATTTTAAAAAGCCTAATTTAATGTCTGGGTTAGCATTCTTGAAAGCAGCGTAGTTCATTTAAATTTGATAAAATGAGGCGTTTCTGTTTGTACACATTCTTCTTTATACTTACGCAATCACTTTTGCCAGGCATTAAACACGAATATTCATCATCTTGGTAAAATTGTTCAACAAGCTGTACCGTAGATTCTGGTAACAATTTACCCATTTTTGGTGGTGGTAGTTCACATATGCCTTTTTCCTTTGTCAACATTCTTGCCTGCCTAATCATGTAAGGTGTTACACCAAATGTTTCTGCAGCATAATCACGTGACCAAGACATTGGAGTTATAGTTAACAATTGTATCTTTTTCCTTCTATTCACTGTGGGTAATTTCTGTTTCAATAGTTCTACAATTTGGTCTAAATCCTTAGCCTTTTGCTTGAAGGTTAATATCTCCTCATCTTTGTCGGCATCACTGGAATCGCACATATCCTCTTCACTTAGTCCTAGGGTACGGGAAACTTTAGTTGCCAGGCTGCGTTTAGCTTCTTTCAATTTACGTTTCCCATATACTTTCTTGCTATGGGATGGAAGAGAGTGCATCTTCATTGGTGACACTCCCATTTCTACAAAGCTTGAATCGAGTTTTTGTCTCTCAATTTCTCTGACTGTTTCTTTTTGATCCGATGAATTCTTTGAGTCGCTGCTTTCTAATTTCTGAGTATCTGTTTTTGTTTTAATGATGTGGTTAATTTTATTTATGCAATTTGTACATAATCTTTGTCCAGGGACTACATTTAATTCAGGAGTATGTAATTTAATTTCCTTAGCAAATTCAAGAAGAACAGGTCGAAGTGAACCCTTAGCACCTTTCTTGTGGGATTTAAATGGGTTGCAACACACTAAATTTTGCGAAGTTTCATATCGCCTCAGAAATACTTCTTTGTGATGGGAACACACAGTCTGGATTGAAGATTCTAAAGTTCCACTTCTCCACAAGAGTAATTCTTTGTTCTCTTCACTTAACTCACTATTATTATGAAGTAAGGAAGTTCTAGTGTAAATAAGTCTATGGCATTCATCCTGAAGAAAGATTCCAATGCCACATAAGTTGTCCATGATGTATAACTGTAGCAAACACACACACAAAATAAAACCATCCAGCAAGTTCTAAAAATATAAAATGCTTGGAGAATCTGAACACAAAAAAAAGAGGTCTTGCCTATTCACTTTCAAATATTGGAATGGGTGAAGATGAGCATCCAGAATGAATTCTAATAAATTAGCTCAAGTGGGTGCAGGTGCCACATTCCATATGTCACATCCCTAGCTCTTTAAGACATTTAAAAGAGGCCCTATTTGGGTAGTCCACCCTTTAGAGAGGCCCCATTTGGGGAGCAACTCATTTGGAATAAACAAATGAGATCTTTTTAGTATCTTTCTGCTTGGTACTTCCACATCATTTATCTGTTCGAAGCAGTAGTATTATGATGCACAAATCATAATTTAACAAATTTGCTGCTTTGCAAATATTTCGAAATTTGAATTTTGCATACATCAACATGCTCACTTTGCATGCTCAACATGTATGATGTATACAACTACGAATGCTATTAAATTAACATTACATTCATACATTTATGCTATATTTTCCTGTCATTTAAGACAAGCAAATTATAAATTGAGCATCATAACACTTTTTAATTTCATTGAAAAAATCACTAACAATTTTATTACACCTATTTAGGACATGCAAAGTATTTCTTACATATGCATAGTAATATAACCTTTATTTAAGTGAATGATCATAATTTCTTCAGATTTATTGGAAGAAATTAATAGTATGTTAACAAATTCATATTTTAAAACTTTGTTTAAAAATGAACATATTTTTAAATCATTTTTTTTTTTGAGAAAAAATATATGCAATTGAATAAATTTAAACTTAACGTGCGCACTGCGCATACGTTCCAGGTTTGAAAGTTGCGGGTAAAACGTTTTCATCTGTGGCTCTTTAACTGTTACTTGGACAAAAAAAGTGTAAATATAATATTTGTAACACATTTTGAGATATACAAAGAGAAATCATAACATTTATTCTTATCCGTGTTTAAAAGCAGAAATATATAGAAAAATGTCAATAATTGGACAAAATGTGACGTTTCTGTAAAAAAATGCCAAAAAATTGTTCTTAGGTTTCAAATAAACACTAATTTTTTTCAACCATCTGAAAGGATTTTTTCTCATCTTTCCAATGATATATGACCCAATATTGTAGCACTTTTGCCACAGGACGAAATAGTTAAATTTGTAAAGGTCAACAATGCTTTTTATTATAACCAATGTCTTTCTTTATAATAAGGTAATTTCAGTATTAATTATGGTCTCACCCAAAATTTGGTAGAATATTGGGATTCCCCAGCTATGGGAAAGAATATGAGAAATTAAGAGATAGCTTCGAAATGAGTATTGATTCCCCAACTATGGGAAAGAATATGAGAAATTAAGAGATAGCTTCGAAATGAGTATTGATGGGGAGAGCACATTCAAAAATCCACGTTTCTTCAAAAATCCCATGTTCTTTCAAAAATCCCAGGAAATTTCCTACAAAAGGTAAAAATTTCAGATTTTTCCTAGTATAACAAACCTGTTTATAAATTAAAAAACAATACAATACCAGTGTCTTTTCACCAGGTTGCGACTGGTTTTTTTTTAAAAAACGAGCAAATTTTAAAGTGTTGTAGAAAAAAAACTATTTGAGATATAGGCATAAAATTTGAGATTATTTTTTATTTTGAGTTAGACCAGCTGTAAACAAAAAATCAGCCAAATCTGAGTCGGTGGGTTACATGGCCTGGTTGAATTGACATGGAATGACATGAGTGTTTGCAATTGCTGCCTTGTCTCTTTTTTTTAGAATTCTCATTAAGTGAATCAACTTGTGTCTCCTCCAGAACAGTAATGGTGGCTCTAAAGTCCTCTCTAAAGTTTATATAAACTTTTTTACTGTGATTTGCAAACCTAGTTTCGCTGAAGAAACATGGATTTTTGAATGTGCTCTCCCCATCAATACTCATTTCGAAGCTATCTCTTAATTTCTCATATTCTTTCCCATAGTTGAATTCATTAAATATAGAAATTACTGTCTGACTGACTTTCTGAATCCATGAAAATTCAGAATTTTTTTCTCATGTGGTCATCAACTAGACTAGCTTTGTGCATTGGGTCCCAGTCATAAAAAAATGTTTTGTCTTTTTCTTCAGCAAAATGCTGATTCAGGTACTCGGGTACAGACAAATTAAAGTACTGTCCATCAAAACTACCTGCTATAAATTGATGTTTTGAAATGTTCCACTGAGAAATGCAGTCAAGAATGCTGGCTGCCACGGATTTACCATTGTGTTTTAATAACAGGATGTTCCAAATAGATAGGATGGATAAGCTGCTTGGAATCTGGTACAATAGTAATAGCCATTATGAAGTGTCGTGTACGGTGTTTCCATGTCGCTTTATCAGCCACTATTTTCAGTGGCGGCTGAAATCCAGTTTGTAAAAGAGGATCATTTACTTTCTTAAGCAAACGTATGGCAAAAAGTTTTTAGCAAAAGCAACAGAATGATTTATATCCCCAATATAACATCCATTCTGGACATTCAATGCTACTTCATCCTCAGAGTCGCAATATGGACGAGCTTTAAAGTACAGTCGATAAGCAATACGACCAATGTGCATGCCTACCTGCTTTTCTTTGCTTTCAAGTTCTTTCTCTTCACTTTCAACTCTCTCTTTGGATTCAACTGAAAGCAAATCTACTCAATAAATGTTCTTTAAAATGGGATTTCAGGCTCCGGAATTTAGTTGGCAAGATGCAACCTGCAGGGAAATCTGTCCCGTGTTCTACTTCATATACAAATACCGCTGGATGAGAATTAAATCCTTTTTTTCTGGTAAAGGGTTCCCATGGGGCGCACAAATACGGCATATAAAAAAACGAAGATTTCTCATGAAATTCAAACTCATTAAAAAAAGAAACAATGTCCGATATCGAACAACAGGACACTGGAATATATAAGAAATATTTGTAGAACTAGCAGTTTCATCCTTTATATTGCTGACTTTAATTTCGTTCCTGGAACTAGAACTGCAATTTTTTCTTCCTTCCAAATTTTCTACTTTATTTTCTAGTTTTTTTTTTATGTGTTCTAGAATCTGTTCCAATTTGTCAACAATAGGAACCTGGACTTCTCTTATTAAATTGTCTTCAGGTGTACCACTTGAGTTCCCAACTTCATCTTCAACATTGCATTCGTTTTGGGAAACTTGTTTTTGGAAAACACTCTATAGTCTTCCATTTTATTATATTCTTCCAATTTTTCTGATTTTTCAGCAACTAACAATTCGTATATTTCCTCGTCTAGTGCCGTTAAATCACTTACTATACGTTCGAAAGAAGAAAACTTTATTTCAATGTCTTTCCGACTACTTTTAGTGTCATTTATTGCATCTATTCGTAGTGTCTCTTCGTAAAATTACCTCGAGCAGGCGTTCGCTTCGCAATCACACTTTCCATTACGAACACGCTAGTTCTGACGATCTTCCAAAAGTAAACTGACCTCTGAAATCCGGGGTCACCATGCGAAGAAGACGAGACTCTCAGTAGTCCACCGGACTATTTCGTTCTCTACTAGAAATATAAATTGATCCAGCTTAACTTTGAAGAATTGAATTATTTACGAAGAAATCTCTCAACAAATTACAGAACACAACAAACGACCATAATTCTATTTACAAAACGGCATGTTACAACAACGTTGCCAGATCCTTGGCATATTATCGGGATATAAATTGGTTACATGACGTCACAACCATCTTATGTTCTACAATACCCTGCTGATATAATTTCTTGACCAGCATATCCATATTTGAGTGAGTAACACATAGGCAAGTATCTCTTTCGGAAACTTTTTGCTTTACAATCCAAAAAGGTTTCAATCTTGTAAATGATATTTAACAACTAAAGTGTTTCTAAAGTGTCATTCAGATATCTTTTTTGGTGTTTAATTTTGCCTTTGGTAATGCAGTCTTTTTTTTCCTGGACACATTTTAGAACTTGCATCGTCCTCAAGAAATTCCAACACTAATTTTTTGACAGCATCTGTCAAAACAAATCCAGTTCTTCGTTTCCTACCATATTTTAAACCATAAAAATCTTTTAACTTATGAACTGTATAATTTGTTGATCTTGGTAATGCTAGGAATTGTTTTGCTTCTCTCATCAGCTTGTACTTTTTGAAAAGTTTTCCTTCCATAATGCCTTTAAAAAGCTGCTTTGATATTTCATTTGACTATATCCATGTTTCAATTCTTTTGTTAAAACTTCTCCGTACAACAATTTTTTTCTAACTTCTGGAGATATAATCATTCTTCTAGTCATTTTTCTTACTTTTGTTCGAGGTGTTTCTTGGTTAACCTTTTCTTGAAGCCTATGAAACTTTTTCTTGTACTTCTCAGATGTTCTCTGACTCCTCAATAGCTTATCTTTGGTGTTTTTAAGTTCTCTTGCAAGCCTTGCCCTATCCCTCCGTACTCGCTTACGACCAGCTACCTTTCTACCATCCGAATGAACTTCAGACAATTTGGTATATTCTTTGCTACAGATGTCCAAAGGTTTTGGGCTTACTGAGACTCCAATTTCTGAAAGATTGTTTTCTTGTTCAATATTTTTATTTCTTGCACGTCTTTTCCTCTGGTTTATCTTCCATTGTTTTCTTTGACTCCTCTGTTCTCTTCTTGATAATTCTGATACCGGTTTTATTTTACCTGTCTCTTTTTTCTTCAAATATTTCAGACGCTCTTTTTATTTCAATTGGGCAGCCAAATTAGGATCAGATTTAACCTTCTCTAATCTTTTCATTTTCTTGTTTTCTAATGAGAATATCTAATCTTTTTTTTTATCACTTACTGCTTATTTGGGTGGCATTATTACTACATCTAAAAAGAGAAAAAGCCAACATTAAATTTAATTCAAAAGTTATGTAAAAGGCAGGCACTTATAAGTTGGGGAAAATGCCCAGTTAAAATACCCGGGCAAATGCCCAAAATCCAAAAATGCCTGGGCTTTTATGAATTTCTGAGAAACAACACATTATTTTTGCGAAATATGGATTTTTTTGTCAAACAAACACTTATATATTGATAATACAAATAAAATTAAAAATAATATCACATGTTATTTATAATTGCTAAAAACCAACACTATTACAGTCTAATGGACTTATAATATTTGTTTCTAATGGCAACTCCCTTCCTTTTTAGATTAAAAAATATTTCAAACAGGTAGTCTTTTCTTAACCATTTTGTAAGAATGCTAATAGAATAAACACAAACTAATACTCGTTATAGCAAATACAAATACTTTACTCAGACCAAACCCAAAACAAAACTAGTCACAAAAACCGAATGGCCCCGCAATATCAGGTAGAAGTTGTTGCAGGAAGCAGTTGCATAACAAATTAAATTTCAGTAACACAACTTCTAATTTAACTTTATATTATTGTTTATTAGTTAATAGATTTCATATTTAATTAGAAAAAAATTCACATAATAATTATAACAGTGTTTATATTTAATAAAAGCTTTGATATTTATGTTCTGTCGGCGTCTAGGGGAGTTCTCAATAAACATCACAATTCTTCCTCTTGATGGTGAGTTTTATTCAAGGAAAGTGCATGGCAGAGTAAAAAAAAGGTTAAAGTGAGACTGTTAAGCCTCGTTAGCTTTCCACCGGCGTTTTCGCCGTAAAGCACAGTTAAAGGATTCAGCAGTAAAAGAGAGCGCGCCAAAGTTTAGCGTTAAAGATTATATAGAGCAAGTGGCGCTGCCATCGTGGGTGGATAAAAGGGTTACAGTTAATAGGTTATACAGTTACAATAGCAGTTAGACAAGGGCGTCTTGACATTTATTAAAATTAAAATTGGTATCAAAGTGAAACTTAAAAAATATCTATTCATAAATGCCTACATTTTGGGCATTTAAAAAGGCTCTAATTTTGTTTTCCATATCTTACCATACCATGAAATATTATTACAATTTTAGGAACAATTAAAATTGTCTTACCATGATTAAATTAATAAATTTAGTACTATTTGGTGTAAATAAGGTATGAATAACAGTTTGTTGTCATTCCTTTGTTCATCTGCCATTCCCTTGTCAGGCAGACAGACAGGGGAATGACAAAAACTTGAGATTGCCTGTACAGTATAATAATTGGCTAAGCCTAACAGAATTACTTTTAAAGTTAGATAGAAAAACACATTCAAACAGTATTTAATGACAAAATCAATTATAGCATTAAGACAGAGTAATGACTAGGAATAAAAATACTCACCAAGATATGCCTGGAATTCTTCAATTTTTACAAAACCATGCTTGTCTAAGAAAACCAAAATAATACAAGATGGCTGCCTAGTGTTGCCACTTTCTACAGTAAGTAGTGCAGAATAATAAAAATGTTGCCAGTTATGAAATTCATTATTTTTTCTTTGTGACAGGGTAATGACAGAAAAATAGAGGGACAAAGTTTATTAATTCTAGGAAAAATATCAAATTATCATATTTTTATATTTGCTTGATTTTCAGTTAAATATAATAGTTCTTAACCATTTTAGTCACAAATATCACATAAATAATATTTTTACCCGACTTTTACAAATTACTTGTATAGTAAGATGGAGGTAGGGACACACAGGGGAATGACATTAATTTGAAATTGTAATTATTTATGAAAATCGGTTTTTTCTTTGGCACATTCATTAGGAAGTGCCATTTCAAATTTTCCCACCTTCTATTTTATTTTAATATGGTTTTCTTCCCCCCCATATGTGCAGGGACCGGAATATCACTGTTTAGGGAAAATGACCCATATATTTGTTTGGGCTCTTGTAGATATAGTTGCCATAGTAACAGATTTAGTCTAAATACAACGAATATGACTTTTTGAATTTAAAACAATTTTTTATACTCATACAAACTACCACATTAACTGTAGTGAAATCAAAACAAACACAAACAGTTGAACAGCATTGTCTGGGTTACAGTTAAGAATATATTTCATGGTTACATTTTACAAAAAATATTTTATGTATTAGTAGGTATTTACAGTGTTATAGTATTATTTTAATGTTTTAGTTACATTGAAGGTTGTTTATAAAAAAACTTATGTTTTATTGTGCAGGTTTTTTTTTTGTTACAATAGCAACGTATTTGTGTGTTAAGTTTGATTTTTTGAAAACGTACCCACTATTTTACAATGATGCAAATTTCATCTGCATTGAGCTACCTCTAAATATTATCGAAATATTTCAAAATTTTGTCTAATTTTTAATGCGGTGGAACAAAATAAGGGGGTAGAACTTTAAAAAAATTTCACCTTTGAAATTTTAGACCACCCTAACTGAGGGCCACCAGACAGAATCAAATGCCCCACCAATGTCGAGAGAGACAATGCAAACCTTAGTTCGCTTATTTGCCTTAGCTCGGATCTCACCCATCAGCCTGTGTGCAGCAATGTCGCAGGATTTATCCGGTCTAACCGTACTGACTAGGATGGAGAAGTCCCTTCGAGTTTAGATGGTAGTACACCCTCTGTGTAATTAGTTTGTCAAGCACTTTGCCTAGTGCTGGGAGTAAGCATATCGGTCTGTATGCTTTAGGCGACTCTTTCCTTATCAGGTTTGTGCAAAAGAACCAATTTCGCATCTTTCCAACACCGTGGAAAGTATCCCCTAGTTCTACACATATTATATAATTTGCACAATAGTTTTGGTTCAATGTTGTTAATTACACTGACAAGTTCCATTGTTATTCCATCCAAACCCGGGGCTCGTGTAGCTCTAGTGCGACGATAATTCAAACTAAACCAAACCCGGGGCCTTCCTATGCGCTAGGTTTTTTATAACGCCCGAGATCTCACTGGCGGTGACATCTCTATCCGCACTTGGGTTGACAAGAGTGTTAGCAAGCCTTCGATGTGTACAGTGGACATCAGAATCGTATTGAGGGTCATCACGAGGGAAGATTGCATTAGTAATGACATAGTGTTTGCCATATTCTTCGTGAGGCAGCCGTTTTGATCTTTCACGGCACCAACAACCTGCGGAGTTCTATACTTGCCAGCCCCTATTAAATCGGGAACAGTCCAGGGTCCAATTTTCCCTGCGTTTCGGCAATATCCGCTCCAACTTTGCCTCTCAGCAACCAAAAGTGCTCTTCTGAACTTTGCCCTCTCCCTCTTAAAGATGATGTGCATCTTTTCCTTTTCTGCTGCAGATCCAGCTCTGACTGCACGTCGCCAAAGGGCCTTGCAGCAAATTCCTGAGGGTCGCTAATTGGGGCGACCACCAGTGAACTGGGACTCTTCTCTTCAGCGATATCCTCAGTTTACTCGCGCTGGTTTCCTTCAGCTTCTCCGTCAGATACTCCACAGCAGTGTCAACTGCGGCATTGTCAGGAGCACTCACTCTCTATCATATACATAATGTCAAAATTGGTTGAAAAGTACCTCGCCGCCTTCTTGAGACGGTGAGGGTTAAGACGGAATTTTTGCACTTGGAAAACAACCTGGTACTCTGTGTAGAAATATATGGAGTTATGGTCGTTGAGAGGATTCTCAACTACCTTCCAGGTGTGTGGGGCTGCAACCTTCGGCGAAGACATGGTGAGGTCTATCCAGCTTTCCCATTCGCCTCTCCTGAAAGTCGGAATCGAGTTTGGGTCATTCCAGATCAGCAGCGCTCTGCTAGTAGCGAAAGATAGCAAACTTTTACCTATATCCAGATTTCAATGGGAATTACGCACTGGACCCCAACTAGGGTAATGTGCATTGAAATCTCCTCCGATCACAACTTTGCTCAACTCCAACCCATCAAGTAAGGTTCCCAATTCCTCCAAGCCCAATCTGAGACTTAACGCGGGAGAAAAATAGGCTGAAATCTCTGTCAAGACCGACTCCGTCCACTGGTGCCTCCAACTCAGCCGTAGCCGCTTTGCCCCGGCCTAAGTTACACTGGGTGAAACTAGGCATATTCAGTTTTTAGGGCTTGATTCTCTTTGGCCTGTTGCAGCACACAGCAGCGACTGGAATACACCGAGTGCAGAGAATCGTACTTGGTACTCCGCTGCGCATTTGAACGCCGGCAGTTGACGCAGCTAGACTCTTTAACAAGGCAGTCCATTAGTGCATGATCTCTGCCACATCTTCTGCAAAGAGGTTTCTTGTTACACTTTTTACCACCATGACCAAATGCAAAGCACCTATTGCATTGGTTCAGGTCCAGGAATTCAAATACTGCATGGCGACCCCATCGAAAGCGGATGAATTTTAGAGTCCTTACATTAACCCATTGTCTTGGGTCAACTTCCAGAACCCAGTCACACCTTTTTTCTTTTGGATCGCGGCTGCGCTTAAAAGCGAACCCAAGTGTTTCAATTGGAAGATTACGTTCTGCTTCGATCTCCCTCACAATCTTATTCATCTCTACTTCGGATTCAATGTCCCCCACATCGCAGATCTTAATCTGGGGTTTTCTGCTGTTTCCACAGCTACGCCGAACCGAAATCTGGTAACGAAACACATTCCGACCCAGAGCTTCTTCAAGCGAGTTAAGAGACTGGAGGTCAGAGAAGAGCATTACCAGTCCTCCAGCCCGGGTACTTATTGCATGTGCAGGTTTCCCCAGGGTTGCCACGTACCGGGAAAACAGGAAAAACCTGGAATTGTCAGGGGAAATGAAAACGGCCTCTAAAGGTCAGGGAAAATACAAAATCTTCCAATTTATAACGGGACTTCGAATAACTCGGTTTTTAATAACCCATAGAAACTAATAAGAATCTTTACTTAAAAAAAATATAAGTCATCATTTAAAAAATATATATACCAAACTAATATGATTAATACGAGTTTCGTTGAGTTGTAAAGTAATATTAGGTATAATTACAAATTCTACAATTTGTTCTAAAATTTTTTCCGGTAGTACATCACAAATTAAGGCATTCTCAATAGCTCTATCGATATCATATTTTAAACTACGGATTTTTAAGAGAGTGGAATGACTAATTTTAAGTGGGTTTGATTTTAATTTACTCATTATAATGAAAAATCGGATGCATTATCAACTCACCCCATATAAAAAGTTGGTTATTACAGATCACGCAAGAACTCTCATATTTATCATTTACGTGTTCAATTTTGTTCTTAAAGTCAACGTAAGTGGGAATGTTCATTAATACGTTAGTTTTAGACATGCAGATAGAACTGTCCATAAGCGAGCAATTTTGTAGATGTATATAAAGTTTATAGTCTATTTGTATGAGAGAGACTTGTAGACAGCCATCTATTAACCACTCTTGTAGAGTTTTACTCGATTCTCGATAGATAAGTGGCACATTTTCGATCTTGGGACCTGCTGCGGTGGTTTTCTGAAGTTGGGCGATCTCGTTGCGGACTTGTGCTGATTCATCAGGTATAGTGAAAGGTGTTGAGACTAACTATCCCGGACTTTCCTTGTAATAACATATTTTTCGACATTTAACTTCCTTTTAGGTCGTGGGAAGACCTCATTCCCAGATATTTTCTTCTCGTATACATCAGTTTTAAACTTCTAGAAATATCATAAAATCTTGTAACACTGCGTCAATGCTCTATCATATTATGACCTATTTCCTTATTATACATATTATGATCTGTATCGTATATATACCAAAACCTTTCCCATGTAAAGTTAGACCTTTATAGCTAATAACAATAAATGCTATCCTTTCGACCCACTGGCTCTGTCTCATTCAGCCGTTACAATAAAAAGGTCTGTAGTGATAGAGTCGGGCATGTCGACGAGTAGCTGCGGTGGAATATCATAGAGGTAAGAGAGACAGGAGAGAACATTCCCTATTCCCGCGCATAGTCTTGCTTGAAGTAACTATACGGCAGTAGCGGCCATGTTGGATCAACCAAAAAGAACGGCGAGATATTGAGTGGAAAAGCAATTTTTCGCACTTTGCACTTTTCTCTTAAATTGACAATAAAATCACTGGTACTTCTTGCATAATATGGAATTTAACCTATCAAAAAATTAAAACTATTTGGCATCGTTTTATTACAATTTTAATCAAAAGAGAAATAAAAGTTTTGGTACTTTACTAAGTTTGAACAGAAGAGTGTAAATACACAATTATTTTTCTTTTATTTTGTAAGCATAAACTTTTTTTTTTTAATTATAAAAGGGGCATTTCCTATATGAAAATAGTTTAATTATTTTTTTATTAAAAAATGTTACATTTCAATTTTTAAAAGAATTTTTTTTCTTAAAACTTTATACATCATAATTGCATTTTTTAATGAAAAAGCTAATTAAAAGGTTTTATAAGTGTACTATAAATAAATAGAAACAATTTTATAATATACAATTAAAACCACAACATTTAAAATTGCTAAATATAGTATATATTTTTTTTCAGACACATGTAAACAAATTTTTCCAATAGCCCTCGTGTAGCTCTAGTGCGACGATAATTCAAACTAAACTAAACAAATTTTTATTACTGTATAATACAAATAAATTGATGATTTGTGTGATAAAAATTTATACATTGAAATTGAATTATTTAAATGAAAAGATAATTTAGTTTTTTTAAGTATAAATAAATATAAAACCATTTTATAACAAAAATATAAAACCACAACAAATTTAAAATTGAGAAAGCGTATTCTTTTTTCAGACAAATGTAAACAATTATCTAATTTTTCAGTTTTGAATATTAAATTTTTATTATTATATAAGAGAATAAATTTGATTTGTGCGATGACAATTTATATTTGAATTCAATTGACAATTGCCGAAATACTATCACTGCAAAACTAAATTTAACAAAGAAAATTCAGCAATATTAATAACTTTACTGACCTTTTGAAATTAACAATGTGTTTATGGAACTGACGAACAGATTCTTTACTTATGGCAAGGGTTTTACAGTACTGTTATTCTCACTTTAAAATACTGGTAGATTATAAAACGTATTAAATGAATAAGGTGATTTTCAGTTGATTCTGTGTCAAACTGATGCAGATTCAAAACTGAAAAATAGTTCCTAGACTGAACTCTTAAGCACATTTGGTGCTTTTTTCATAATTATACACTTAGTATTACTTTTCAATTCAATTTTTGCCACGCACTGCCGGAAAACAACTTCACACTCTTTACAAATATTAAACATCATTTAAAGGATGAACCAATTTTCCTTCTGATTTATACAAAACAAAGGACAGTGATGTTGGTGACTTTTCCGGATGCAAGGCAGAAATACAAGGCAAACACTTCAAGGACAGGCTAAGCTTTCTAACAATAAAGCCTGCCATATATACCACACTATGCCATTAGTGCATTCACTTAAAAATACTAATGGTATGTCCTCTTCTGTTATCTCTTCAGTTACAGACTTCTGATCCACCATTAATGTTGGTTGAGTTGTTAGGTGTTCAACGTGTGAGTTGGAACCCTCGTAAGCGCAAAATGAATTAAGACGAAAGAAAAAGAGATTTAAAAACCAAAGGAGATTTATTACGATAAAAACAACTAGAATTAAATTAACGTACAAAAAATAAAGACGCTGCAGAAATAATGTGCCGTAAGAGCCAAAGATTAATGGCTATGTGTAGCCAGACAGTGAGCAGCGTGCCTTATGCATGAAGACACCAGTATTTATACAAAGATCAACTAGAAAATTTGCATAAGCAGAAATGTTTGCGGTGTTGCGGTGAACGGACGGTTGGTGGCTCCAGTCAGAACGAACTCTACAGTTGGTTCGAGAACCGAAGATGGGGCTAGTTGAAAAGGTTCGGACGTAGAGTGCATCAACCATTAGGTTTATCGCCTTTTTAGATGAAACAGTTAAAATCTTTGTCAGACAATAAAATACAATTTCCAGAATCGGCAGATTTAATCTCGACATTCACCAGCAGTTTGCGGTACGCAGCACGAAACTGACGGGCAGTAGGATTATCATTGCTGCCTCCATGGAAGCAAACAGACGAAAAAAGCAATTCTACATGGTCTTGACTCGGTTTATAAAATGGTAAATATACCAGATCAGGACACTCTGAAATAATCATCCTGGTCAGAATATTTTCAAAACTCTCAATGCATATTAAAAAGCCAATAAATTCAGTTTTGCGCCTTGATTGCAAAATTGGAAGACCATTGCAACTTTCTTTAAGCAATAAAATATAAGCCTTGGCCTTGCACATGAAACTTAAATACTGGGTGCTATTTTGTTTGGAAACTGCCCTTTTGTAGCCATACTGTCGATTGGACCTGGAATTTAATATGTCGAATAGTGTGTTGATAATTCTTAAAAATTCTACAGTAGCTTTACTACCCTCAAAATCTTGTAATTTAAGTTAATTATTGCAATATTCAATTGCATCAGCGACACTTGAACTAAACAACTGTGCTGCCAATTTCACCTTCATTTTCTGTTTTGAAAAATTAATATGGCCACCTCTTAATTTATTTGCTAAATGAAGTCCTTCATTTTCCTGCAATTTGTGTAATGCTTCAATGTACTTCCAATCAATGATTTCTGTTGTAAACACTTTTTTTCACCAAAGGTGTCCCGCACAAGTTTCAACATATGCGGTGGATCTGGAAAAATAAAAATTACTTTACTTTCATCACTAGGATGAGGAAAACAAGTCTTTAGGGCATTTACTTCATCTAAATTGCATCCTAGTTGCTTGGCCATTAAAAAATAGCTGGATATATCATCAACTGTTAGCGAAAGAACATTAATGTTGAAGAAGTGTTTGCTTTTTATTTGAGCTTAACCCATCGGACAAAAAATAGCCAATTGGCAATTTAAAATGGCTGTTTACGCACACTAACAGTAAAACGAATGCCTCTTTGCCTAACGGCAATCTATCATCGTCGATTTCATCAAAACCCAAAGACCGTGAACTTTTTTACTATAAAATTCTGCTTGCTGGCGGATGGACATCTCATCCATTATCAATGAAAAAAACAATGGGCGTTGTCGCATCATCCTTCCTTTTAACTTTTAAATATGCCGCGGTTTCTCTTAACTTGGCCGCAAGGTAGCGTGGCAATCAGCTGAAAACGGGAAAAAACCCTTTTTTCTCTTCTTTTCTTCTCTATGTAATACTGTTTTTTTCTTAGTATTCGTCTTGTGCTCGTATGAATAAAACGTGATAAAACCATGCTGGACCTTTTTATGAATATTTAGCGAACTCCAGCAGCTATTAATTATCACGAACTAACGTAACAGGCGTGGAAATCTTCAAGGATAAAGCATCAATAGGGTACTTGACAGTATCGCTAAAATGCCTTCCAATATTAATTAAATTATAGTTTGAACCCAAATATAACAAACGTATATATTTTTTTGTAAAATAAATCTTTAAATAATTAATAAAAATCATTTTCAAATGGCTTTTTTCATCGATACGTCACGTGATCACAAACACGTCGATTTGGCTGAAGTCACTAGTATGTATAAACAAACCGGTGTGATGTTTTTTTGTAATTAAACTAGATTTAATCTAATATACTATTAAAATAAGAATTATATAGATAATTGGTGGAGGTTTTACAGAAGCGGATAGTTCAAATTTGCTTAAAGTAGATTCCAAAATAGTGTTTCAAAGTTTGTTTATAGTTACTAGTGACATCATAGATACCATGTGACAGCCACAAAGCGTTTTCGGGAGTGATTTTTCGTGCTAATTTTAAAATTCATTTCCCCCCCTGTTTTATGGGGTATTTGAAAAAAAGGAAAAATACGGGTCTAATATTTGTGGCATAAGAATATTTTAAGCCAATAAATTTTTTTTTAGTCAAGTACCCTATTGCTTCTTTTGTGAACCCTAGCGCTCCATCAAAGTGTTGGTACCAGCATTTTAAAGTTTTATAGTGTGGCAGAGCTAAACCATAATAGAGCGTACATATTTATATGCTCTTGGAGAATAGAAGTGCAGGGTCAAAGCAAAAGACCTCAACTCAGGTTAATAGTTTTGTGGCAAAGGTAGGTTGTTGACAGATGGGCTAATTGGCGATTTATGAACTGTTCATTTACAGTTGTCACAGTTGATAACACAAGCAGAGCATCATCATCTAAAAATTTCTCTTTTTTTTTTAGATGCACAAGTAATTCTGTTAAATTTTTCACTTTTTTCTTGTACCGAACTTTTTGCTGCAAAACTTTAATCTTCTTATTTTTTTTCTTCAATTATGCCACTAAGCTCGTCCACTTTACGCTTATATGTTGCTTGAGTCAGGGATTCTGACGAAGCACTAGCTACTATCAATTCAGTTGTTGCTCGATGAACTTTCATAGGACACACTGAATTGGAAGATTCAATAGCAGTTCAGGTGGGTGGCTTCCTTGATTTTACCACCTAAAAATAGATAAAAAAAATTATTAATTTATAAATCAAGTTTTAATAGCCCTCGTGTAGCTCTAGTGCGACGATAATTCTAACCTAACCTATAAATCAAGTTTTAAACATCTAATGTAATTTAAGTATAAATGCACATGTACATGTGTTTGTAGATATCGTCGGTCAAATGACAAAATCACAAATGTGCAAAAGCACAGGGACGGAAATCCGTATACTGTTAAGCCCACTTTTAACAAAAACTGCTAATCCCTAGAATTGGTACATTCATGGTTTTGTCATTTGACCGACGATATGTTTATTTAAAACTGACTAAAATTCTAGAGAAAAGAAAGTTGAATATTCTAAGTCGAGATATCGAAGTCTTTTTTAAACACCTTTTACACTTTAATTCATAATATTTATTATTAAAATCATTAAACCAATTGAAATAAAACAGAGATGATAGTGATAAAGTAAGTAGTTGAAAGGTATTTCATTTATATCCTACCTAACAAATAAATAGCAAACTTTTATCGGTTGGTCGTATAGGTTTTGCTTGCGCAAGATACATATAATATTAAGATCATAAGCTTGAGGCAGAATAATACTGTTCCCTAAAGTAGTCCAGTAACCAGGTAGTTTTTTCAGGAAAAAAATACAGGAATTGTTTTCTCACCGGTTTTATATGTTTTCGAGGGTGCTGACTCCGAATATCAACTTTGTGAACAAATTCGGGCATGGGAACATTAAAAAAAATCGAAAAAATCCCAAAATATTACCCCTTTTTTTGGTTTTTTCCTTCTAGCAGGAAAAGTATTGATTTCTCAACAAATCAATGTCAATTCAAAAGTTAAAGTTCTCTAAACAAGCTAAATAAAAGTCAATTACATCCTTTATGTCAGTCTAATAGTTTAGTTGCTACAGCGCGCTGAAAATCAGGCAAATTCCGCCCGAATGTAGAAAGTCCAAAATTTTCACTTGCAGCGCGCGCTCGAAAAATAGTAGTCTAAATAGAGTTAAGGGTGAAATTAATTAGAACACAGACTAATCTTGTTGCAAATGGTAGGAAACATGCTTCTAATGAACATACTAAAATTTCAACCCAAAATGTCGCGCAAAATACGCTTATTGGCCGTCATCTTGAAAAAACGTCAATTTAAAAAAAAATAACAAGAAACTACACTGTTAAAAATGTTGTGCTTGGTTTCACCATGATATTGGTTCCTAGTAGCTGCAACGGCTGAATGGTGAAACGTTCCACCATATTTTTGGTATTCGGTTGAACCATTTCTCAGATTTTTGTTTCCAAATCCAGATAAATGGTTCAACCAAACACCGAAACAAAGGTGAAACATTTCACCATTCAGCCGTTGCAGCTACTAGGAACCAATATCATGGTGAAACCTAGCACCAAATTTTTAAGTGTATAATAAGTCTAGTTTGATATCAAATTAAAGGAAATTTTATGTTGACAAAGAATATACTATTGGGTTTTTAAAACTTAAATATTTACAAAGAGGATTTTGGAAGGAAACGATGAAAAAACGGCCAAAAATTTTCACTTCACGCGACGGAACCACTCCTTGTAATTATTGAGATGTCCAACAAAAGTTTTCTGCTTTATGACTTAAAGCCATGCTTCAACGAATAACAAACATGGAGTCCCCAATAATAAGCAATATTTAACAAACCCTCATGAAATGTACTAAAAGAATGGAGAAGGAATAACTGAAAGTCAACATGGAACCTGGATCATTCGAAATGCATTGAAATAACTTATGCAATGAGTTTGCTGACCAGTGTTTCCCGTTGACCTAACTCATGCAAGAATGACGAAATATTTTGTAGGTCTGAACAAGGTAATGCAATTCTTTATAAACCACAGTCCATTTACTGATTTTTCAAGTGCTTTGTGGAATTCTGTTAATGGAATAACAGATAGTGCAGACAAGGGACATGATTGAAAGAGATCAAACTAAGCTAACATATCTTTTAGAGGTGGAACTATATTGAAAACTAAACCATGCAGTTATGATGAAAATATTGAAAAAAAGGACTAGTTATTGCTGGTGAAAAGTTAATGCGTTGACACAAACTAAAGGTTTTTTTTAGATTGCATAATCGTCGCATAAGAGCTAGACGAGGGCAGGTTTTAAAAATTTCCTCCTGTATTAGATATTTAAAAAGCTTGAATATCCTGATTATTATAATATTTTATGGTGAATTGCATGTAATAAGTATTCTAGAAGAATGATGTAGAAGGTAGCATTAAAATATCGGTATCATCAACTACTACAGTTACTTGCCTTTATTAGGCTATTTTAAGGCTTCTTTGACGATTATTGTATTTGTATCACATTCTGCATGAACAACAGAATGAGCACTTTCTTTTAAATGGCTTTCCATAATATTGAAAAAGCGTCGTTTAAGCAATCGGAAAGAGAAGAAAGGTGTAGAAGGTAGCATTAAAATATCGGTATCATCAACTACTACAGTTACTTGCCTTTATTGGGCTATTTTCTTCGTAACTGCTTAGTCAGTTTTTAATAAAGTTCCATCTCTAAAAGGATGTTAGTTTATTTTGAATATCTCTCCCGAACATGTCACGTTAGCCTTGTCTGCACTATCTGTTATTCAATTAACAGAATTACACAAAGCACTTGAAATATCAGTAAATGGAATGTGGTCTATAAAGAATTGCATTACCTTGTTTAAACCTACAAAATCTTTCGTCATTCTTGCATGAGTGAAGTCAACGGGAAACACTGGTCAGCAAACTCATTGCATAAGTTATTTCACTGCATTTCGAATGATCCAGGTTCCAGGAGGATGACTTTCAGTCATTCTTTCTCAAATTTCGGCCGTTTTTTCATCGTTTCCTTCCAAAATCATCTTTGTAAATATATAAGTTTTAAAAAACCAATAGTATATTCTTTTTCAACATAAAATTTCCTTTAATTTGATATCAAACTAGACTTATTATGGTTTCTTGTTATTTTAAAAAAAAAATGACGTTTCTTCAAGATGGCGGCCAATAAACATATTTTGCGCGACATTTCAGGTTACAATTTTAGTATGTTCATTAGAAGCATGTTTCCTACCATTTTCAACAAGAATAGTTTGTGTTCTAATTAATTTCACCAGTAACTCTATTTCGACTATACTATTTTTCGAGCGCGCGCGCTGCAAGTGAAAATTTTGGACTTCATACATTCGGGCGGAATTTGCCTGATTTTCAGCGCGCTGTAGCAACTAAACTATTAGACTGACATATATGATGTAATTGACTTTTATTTAGCTTGTTTAAAGAACTTTAACTTTTGTATTGACGTTTTTGTTGAGAAATCAATACTTTTCCTGCTAGAAGGAAAAAACCAAAAAAAAGGGTAAAATTTTGGGATTTTCCCGATTTTTTTTAATGTTCCCATGCCCTAATTTGTTCACAAAGTTGATATTCGGATTCAGCACCCTCAAAAACATATAAAACCGTTGAGAAAACAATTCCTGTATTTTTTTCCTGAAACTCCCCTTTTTGACGACCTGGTTACTGGACTAAAGGTATAGAATAAATTATGCATGCACAATTTTCTTTACCTTTTTAAGTTTAGTTTAGTTTGAATTATCGTCGCACTAGAGCTACACGAGGGCTATTGGCGACGGGCGTCGTATTTTAGAACCACAGTCAAGTGACGAGCCGACTCCCGAGTAGGCACCCAATGCAACCGTTAAGGGCGACATCGTACGCAGCGTTAGGACTTTGAAGGATATTTAACATGCACTCTCTCCACACGGGGCATTATTCATCGGACACACTGGCTGCACGGGCCGTTTATAGGTCAGCAGTTATTTTGCTTATCTTTTTAAGATGGGAGCCTAGCATGCGAAAGGTCCCAGATTCGGGTCCGGGAATCGCCAAAATAACTGTCGACCTCTAAAAATGTCCGACGAATAATACCCCATGTTGAGAGAGTGCACGTTAAATATCTTTCAAAGTCCTAACGCTGCGTACGATGTCGCTCTTAACGGTTGCGTTGGTTACTCTTGTGTCGGCTCATCACTTGACTGTCGTTCTATAATATGACGCCCATCGCCAATACCCCTCGTGTAGCTCTAGTGCGAAGATAATTCAAAATAAACTAAACTTTTAAGATGCTATGTGAACTCAAATATTGAAGGTACAGCATTGTCAATAATTTCTTCTTTAAAGTGTTTGGAACAAAGCTTGCTACATTCTGAAGGTTCCCAGTTTTCACGCCGAACAGCATCTACCCACAACTTTCGACGTTTTTTATCTTTTGGAAAGCTACAAAAAATATGAATGCTTAAAATTCAAAAAATAGGATTATACATAAATATAAATTGTGTAAATTTTAAAATAAGACACATAGATAGAGACACTATTATGAATTATTTACTGTTACTTTGAAGCATTTGCGTGAGGTGGACCACCTAACTGGGACATCTGCTCTGCACCCCAGAGCCCTTGGTGAAGAGCTGAAATGGGCACAGCAGGCCTTGGCCCTCTATGGGCTGTTATGGCCACGTTAGTTAGTATAAGTTTTTAGTTATACATGTTAATTATTTTCCTTTGTTGCAATTAAAAAACAACAGTTTTGATGTTGCCTTTGTCACTTAAGCGAAGCTAAAAATAAGGCGTAAATTGAGTATGTTAAACCAAATTGTAGAATTGAACCAAATTGTAATAACCACATTCAATTTCAAATGGTGTATTTTAGGAAGACACTCCCTTTAATCGCTTCTAAAACATTGTTAGCTATGTTTTCCCCAGCTGATATTTGGATGATTTTTTCTGCACTACTGGAAGCCATCAAAATCACTCTGTGGCTTTCAGCCTCATCCCAAGTTTATAACCGCTCGAAGGTAATTTTTCTTCTGCTATTTAATGTCAAAGATAACTTTCCATAAACATCAGTCTTTCAACAATGTTTGGGATATTTACAGTTGAAGACAAAATATGATATCAAAATGGCGACGGCTTCTGCTAATGAAGTAAAGTTTCAAACCCTTCTCCCCCCCCCCCCCCCTTGAGTATAAGCGGGCCAGCTAGGTCGACACTGACTGCTTCATACACTTCAGCGTCTTTGACCCTGTTCAGTGGCAGTCCAATTGGTACTGTTTCAACTACCTTCAAACTGTGCCATTTGCAGCGCAGACACTGTTTAATAACTTTACCAATAGTTTTCTGCCCACTGATAATCCAGAAGATAATCCAGAAACTAAAAAAATTCTAGGGGGGGGGGGGGGGGGGGGGGGGGGGGGGCGTTTTTTAAAAATATTTTCATTAAAATTATTTTTAATCAAAATTAGTTTTAATTTTAATCATTTTTGATTAGAATTATATCTAATTAAAAATATTTTTAAGTTAAATTATTTTTTCAGTTAATTTTCCATGGTAAATACATATATTTACTATTCTTTTCTTCACGAATTACTATTTATGAACTTACATTACTACTTATGTTACATACTACTGTTTGTTTTGGGCTGGAAAGCTTAGTCGATTAATGCGTTCGCCTTGCACGAAGAAGGTCCCAGGTTCGGGTCCAGGCATAGCCAAAGTAACTCCTACCTATAAAACGGCCGTGCAGCCAAAAATGTCCAACGAATAAATACCCCTTGTACAGGGAGTACACGTTAAATATGCTCCACGCTGCGTAACATAAAGCAAAGTCGCTGGAAACGGCGTAGTTCAAATTTTTCGTTATTTTTTATTGATAATTTTAAACTAATTGTTTTCAATAAAATTCTTAATACAATTTTTGACTTCGTAAATTATTAATTCATTGCAATAATTATAAATAACTACTGTATTTGAAATTAAAATTAGCATATTATAAATCATTATATTTTAAAGTAATATTATTTAACTAATATTTTTAATTTTCAAGAATTTTTATAATACTTATAACATAAACTAAATATTATATAAATCATGACCATTTTAAAATAAGAATTTATTAAATTTTATTGATGAATCTATTTAATGATTGAATGTATTGCAGATTGACAATTTTATGTATGAGATTTATAAAACAAATTCTAATCTTCTATTATTTGATCTTGCAAACCGATTTATCACATTTTCAACCTTGACTTCAACGTTGTGGTGGACATGTAATATGCGAGTCCAGTTAATCTTTCTTCCGTCATTCTTGATCTTACCCACGTTTTTAGGCGCCTTAATGCGGAAAAGCTTCTTTCGGCCGTGGCTATAGAGATTGGAAGAGTTGATAACAACTTTAATAGTTGCTTCATAATGGGATATGATTGTCCATCACAATTGTTGTATGCATCATTGCTGCTTGTAATTTTTTTTAAATCTTCATATTTTGAATTACATTTAAATAACAAAATTTCATTGAGCAACTGGAGCTGCATGCTTTGTTTGGTTTTCTTAATTAATGAAGAATATTTTTCGCAAATTGGCGATAGAGAATCATTTAATTTTGTTACATCTTTAGCTTCTTGAAATTGAGCAGGAATTAAAATATTCAATGCGAAACATTTCATCACTTCTTCTGTGAATCTTTTTTCCATATCCTGGACAATGTCTTCTAGGACCGGTATGTAAGTAGCTCGTTTAAAGTACGTCTCAGGATCATTGTTCTCGCAGTCGTAGTTAGAACGATGCACTTGTTTTTTAGTACGGCGAGGAAGACGTACTTCAACGTCCATTTCTTCCATTACTTCCTTGGATGAATGAAAGATAATGGAAAATAATTTATCGCAATTTGTTCTTTTCTCCTTCAAAATCTTTATAGCTTGTTCGACTTTGTTGGTAGCGCTAACAATATCGACACTTTCTTCCTGTAGATACTTGCTAAGGACTACCGTGCTGCTTAACACATCTGTCAATGAAAACAGTGTAATTATAAATTCGCAATTTGAAATTGCATTGTGCAAGCAGCTGGCCTTACTTGCCGTAGAAGCATCGTTCCAAGTAGATATGGCTTGTAGGGCTTCGTCTATTTTGGGCAAATCTTCTTGAAAGTCAAACAACGATTCGTGTCGTTCCACCCAACGAGTTTCGCAGTAGCTTTTCACTTGGTGCCCCAACAAATCTTTAAGTACATAATTTCTTTTGGCCGACGATTTAAAAAATTTGGCAACTTCTTTGATAGTCCCTAAGATGTTTCTCACACTTTGTGTTTTGCTGCTTTGAGCTAGCGCTAAGTTTAATGCGTGATTGCGACAAGCGCAAACTGTACTGTGTATTGCCTTCTTTTTTATTTCGTAAGCAGCACCACAAATTTCGGACATATTTACGCTGCATCCATCGCATCCTATTCCCACGCAATTCAATAAATTTAAACCTAAATTTTCTAAATGTTTAACAACTGTTTTACCTAGTTTTTCACCTGTAATAGCTGGCTCTGCAATCTTGTCACAGTCATCATCATTATAATTTGCTTTATGCAAATCAATAAAACCAATAAAATCTTCTTTTACAACAGACGATTTTATATCAAGATATCTAACGTTGAGGCTTAGTTGAGATATATGTGAAACGTCCGTTGTTTCGTCAAAAATGACCGAGAAGTACTTAGAAGTATTAACTTGTTTCAAGATGTTGTCCACAATTTCTTCCCCACAGCACTTTATTATCTCATTTGTGGTGGTCTTGCTAATATATGTGGCATTAGCTTTTGCAGACATCAAGTGATCCCTTAACTGGTGATCTCCACTGTCCACCCTAAACCTCAGTAAGGTTAGGAAGTTTCCCTCATTTTCGACAGGATTTTCGTTGATATCGCTCGTATTGCCATCATCTCTGTGCCCACGTAATGGAATGTTCTGCCTTCCGTGTAAGATAACTGTTTTTACAATGGGTGCCAGTCGAGCTCTGTTTTCTATAACTTGGATCTTTCGTTTTTTATCCATTGTATTTAAAATTTCAGATTCTTAAACATTTTGACGAAGTTTGTTCCGTCGATTACAGCTTCTTTGTGGTAGGAGTGCGATGCGTGTAATTCCAAATCTCCGTCCTTCCCTATGAGCTTTGCGAACTTACGAAGAGGCTCTATTGCCAGCTTCTGTATGGGTACCGTTTTCTGTCCTCCCACTAATTTCTGATGAGCAAATAAGCAACAATATTTACAAAGCAGACGTTTCTTTTCATCTGAGAACACCAACCAATTGTATGTTTTCAAATGACCTATATTCGCTCGCCTTTTTTCTACACGGCCCCTTTTCATGTGGCTTGAAGTTGGAAATTTATAGTCGTCGCCTGGAACCCAGGGATCAGTCAATAAATGATACTTCAGTAAGTCGTCTATTCTTGATATTTTGCCTAAGTACTTTCCAAGATCTCGAGAAGCACAGGAAATCTCACTCGTTTTATTCGATGCAGTTGGAGTTTCGCTCGGTGGGAGAGAAGTCAAATCATGGTTTGAAGGTGAAGGCGATGAGTTTATGGAACAAGTCTCCAGACGAGGTCTTTTTGAAAGCGATTCTCCATCACACTTTAGGAATCGTCTAATATCCATGATATATCCTGCAATTTAAATCGACTAAGAATCTTGAATAATCGTCAGGGAAAGACGATTTGAGTAAAATTAATCGCAACTGAGCTTTTATTTCTTAAATTTTATCCATTAGATGTGGTTACTCTTAACTTAATTTAATGAAAAACTTTTATATTTTACTTTTAAATAAAAAACTTTTATTTAAGAATTTACATGGAGAAATAAACTAAATTTTATTCTGGCGTTAATAAAGTTACAAAAGTTAGTTCATACTTGACTTGTTTCCTATCCTTTAAGCCTAGATTTGACACTTTGTGACCATAGCACTAATCTTATCCTCAACTTTGAACGTGTCTACATTTTTTTCCTTGTAAACTCAAGGATGAGACAAACCTCGTCTCCAAGTTTAAAAAATCCTGACAAGATTCTACTTCGAGAAAGCCATGTTCAGGGGTCAAAGTGACAAAATAGGAATATATAGGATTTTTAAAAAAACATATTGGATATATAGGATTTAAAAAATATACAGGACAATATAAAAAATCAAATAACTGCATACAGTCGCAATATATTTCATCAATTAAATCCAGAAATGATTCGTTAGAGTAATAAACATATAAAAAGTACTTACTTGAAGCTTGGGTACTTTCACACTTTATCAATTAATATTTAAATCTTTCTTTTTAAGAGAAAAACCTCAATAATTAAGTTTTTAAAAAATTGAAGAGAATAGAAAGTACACCAGCAAAAGAATAATCGCTTCCGATCCTGAACAGCTTTTTATTATTTTTCATAAACAAATTAATTTTTATTGAATACATTATTAGCAAGCTTGTCTTTTATTTCCAGCATCAATAAGTGCTTGAGCTGCCTTTTAAGCATTTCCGTTTTATCCCTGCTTACAGTCTTTTGTTTCCTTCATCAAGCATCGACTGAGCACTTGAAATGTCGTCTTTTAGTCCTACAAGTTTGTCACAGGATTTCTTTTGTGCTTCCTGAGGTAGAGGTTTTTTTTCTGAGTATCTTTCATTTTGGCTGCCTTCTCTGCTTCTTTTTGATCTTTATACTTGGAATAAGCCTCTTTATAGAATTGCAGCATTTCATTTGTAACACAGACATCAGTTGCATTTCCCTGCACAGCATCCTTAAGTCCCCTAATGGTGTCAATGTTTCATACGAATTGTCTTATTTATACGAAAGTAAGATTATCTTACTTTCGTATGAATATCTTACTTTCGTATGAATAAGAAGTTGCTCATGCTCACTGCCGATCTGTTTACACAACAAAGAAAATAATCTGGATTGCAGACATCGAGTTTTAACATAGTTGATGATTTTAACTACTTCGTTAAGTACCTTTTGCAATGGTTCATTCAATCTTTTGGCTAATAAGGCTTTACGATGGATACAACACTGAATCCATTTCACCTCAGGAGCTACTCTTTTGTCACGAGTTTAAAGTGCTGTTTTTTTTGCAATCCATTGCCTTCGCTCCATTCGTACACAAGCCTACAAATTTTTCCAGGTGACATCGTGTTCATTGAGATAATTATTTAATGCAGTAAAAATATTGTCTGCTGTTGTATGCAGTAGTTCGCATGAAAAAAGAAAATCTTCGAATCAATTGTAGAGCGTACATGTCACTCATGCAAAGTCTAGCCAGCAATGTTTCTTCGATGTTAACTTGCGTATCAGTAATTAGTTTTTGAACAGTATTGTTTGAGAGCGGGACAGTTCCTTGCAAAGTATTATTGCTGATGGCAGTATAAGTTCCTCAGCAATTGTGTTTTTTCCCCACGTTTAGCAACAAGCTGAGCCACCTCGTAAGACGCAAGGGTTGTGCATTTTCATTTACATTTGCACCACAGTGTTTGGCAATTGTTTTACGAGATGTTTTCAACTCTCCTAATTTATTTTTGAAAAAATCTAATGACTTACTTTTGTACTCTGGTTGCTTTGTTTCAAGATGGCTCTGGAATGTTGCTGGTTTTATACACTCATTCGAGAGGCTTTCATAACAAATTACACATTGAGGTTTAAGCTGTTCTTCAGGTCCAGTGACCGTAAAAGCGATTTCCAAGTAATCAGAGTTGTATTTTCTAATTTTTCCAGTAAGCTTAACACTGATCTGGGAAGGGTAAGGTTCAAGGGACGCCGACGATTTAGGTTTAATGGACACTGACAAGATCGATACGAGAGTCCCTGACTTACTTGACCATCAAATGCATTATCTTCCTATTCATCTGTAGGCCTTTTTCGTTTTAACGAAACACTTTTTAACCAACGGTTCATTTTTAACTTTAGAAATGTAGCTTCCGCGAAAAACAACGCTTTATTTACAAATACTACTGCAAAACAGTAGCGTTTGAAAAGCGCCACTTAACGGCATACAGCAGAACTACTGCCTCTATCTAATTCTAGTTTTGCGCTAGACTCTGCTCATGCAGGGAGCGGCCAAAACAAAAACTGTTATCATACGAAATATATTTAATATATATTTTTATTCTAATAACATCATGCGGACCACCTGTTGGGAACCACTGCCTTAGACCATTGGTTTAGTCAAAAAAAATTTAAATCAATCATTATTAAAATCACTAGAATTGTGTAGCTAAATTAAAATTTAAGACAATTTACAACAGCATGATTACAATTTAGGGAGCCCAATGATTGATTGTATTTCATAAGCTTTTAAATTTCTTTAAAAAGGCTCTTGTTTTTATGATCTAAAGTAAATTTTCCCTTCACAGCCATTATAGTTAACTGTAACAAGTTATTATAATATCCATACAACTTAAACTAAATTTATCAAAAAGATGTTTAAAATTTCTTTTAAAATCAGTTAATGAAATTTCTACAACACTTCCTGAGCTAAAGCTTATATGAATAAATTGTTATGCTAGTACCTGACCAAAGGGCTTTTCTTTATTTTACCGGTATAATGACTTTGTTGCGTACCAAAAGGAAAATCTCGGTAACTTTAGAAAATATTTAAGTAAAGCACAGCTTGTATACAACACTAGTTTACAACAATTACGACTAAAACAATTAAAGTTAAGTAAAATTAAGCAAAATGAAATTAATAAATTGGACTGACAAAAGTTTGATGCATTCAGTCTGAAGACCTGGCCCTCTCTGTTGATGCAGGCACCAATTAGACCAGTGGTTCTCAACCTTTTGTAGGTGACGACCCCCTAATGCCACAAAATAACTTCGCAACCCTCCCCTACGTCCTACACATACTGTATTCTTCATTTGGTTAATTGGTTTTTTATTTGAAGACATTACCCCCCCCCCCCCCCCCCAATTAAATTAACAATAGTATAATTTTCAATACCATTAACAACAAATAACTAATGTGTTTCATAACAGATGGCACCACTAAATGGCATATCATATATAAAGACCCGTATAACTAAAAACTGCAGATCGGTTGCCTAACTGGTATACCCGAATTGACGTCGTTCTTGCAACAATTATGGAAAGGTATTTAAAAAGAAATCGGCCCTCATCTTCAAGGGAAACCAGTGAGAAAACTACAACAAAAACAAAACATTCATCAGTGAAAGGTAAGCCGATTGAATTTTTTCGTAGGAAACTTTCTGTTTTACAAAACCAGCAGATGAACATTACGAAAGTAGGTAATGTAAGTGAAATGGCACTTCATGCATCTTATCTAGTTTCTTTAAGAATTGCGAAAAAAGGAAAGCCTCATACCATTGCTGAAGATTCTTCCATGTGCAAAAGATATAGTGTCATGTATGATCAGTTCGGAGGATGCTGGGAAATTAAATTCATACCATTATCGAATGATACTGTGGCAAGACGTATTTCTGAAATGACTGAAGTTGTACGTGAACAACTGAATGAAAAAATAAAACGAAGCTAATATTTTTCCGGGCAGGGGACCGAGTCGGTTAGGCATTCGCCTAGCATGCGGAAGGTCCCAGATTCGGGTCCGGGCATCGCCAAAATAACTCCCGTGCAGCCAAAAATGTCCGACTAATAATACCCCGTGTGGAGGGAGCGCACGTTAAATATCCTTCAAAGTCCTAACGCTGCGTAATAGCCCTCGTGTAGCTCTAGTGCGACAATAATTCAAACCTAACCTAAACCTGCGTACGATGACGCCCTTTAACGGTTGCGTTGGGAGCCTACTGAAGCTAAAATTGTTAAATCAAAACAAGCAAAAGTTTCTCATTAGCTTGTTGCAACATAAACGTACTAGAATTAAAATTATGAATTAATAACAAAGTTTAAATCTTAATTAACCAAGATATAAAGTAAAATAATGTGTGCTGATTTTTTTCTTCAATTCTAGTTGTAAAATTATTGTATAAAACGTTTATATATAAATAAGTACCTCGACTTCGAACTTTCTCTGTACATGAAATGAATATAGTAGTCGATGCAATTTTACCAGCAGTCAGAATGTCGAACTCTGGACAAGGGAATGTAACTTCAAGCTCCTTGACATCTTTCAATGTAGAGAACTTCAATACCTGGAAAAGAAGAATTCTTGCATACATGGAGGCCAAGCAACTGTCTGAATATCTTTTTTTTAAAATTTGGTTTTATTCATTTGGGTCTAGAGGTGGTCAACTTCAATTTTGTTCCAGTAAATTTACAATAAAATTTAGTCAGGGAATCGTAAAAGAGAATCAATTATAAACATTCTTTTATATGCTGAATACATATATGTAAAAACATGAAACTCTTAATGAGCCCTTAAAAAAATTATTTGTGTCCTTAAAAACTCCTTAATTTTAGTTTGGAAAAATGAGTGGGAACCCTGAACCACTGCAGCACAAATTTGGATCTCATTGGAGACACAATACGGTAAATATGGTACAGGCACCGTCAGTTAGATTTTGACAAGGAAAAGATTGATGACTGCCAAGAAGAACGAGAAGTATCCCTCAAGGAACACCTTGACTGCAAAATGAAACTCTTCAGTGACCTAAGAAGCACATAAACCAACTGGAACACCACCATACATACTGAAAGATATTCTAATAAACCTCTTCTCTCTCCACTACGATTCAAGCCTCTGGTCCTCATTCCAACTCACGACATGCCCCATTTCTTTCCCCCTTGCAGAAAACATCTATTATGACTTTTTAATCAACATCAACTTTATTTGACATTCAAAAGTTGTCAAGTGTAGCCCGATTTAGTCTAGCTTCGGTTTGGGATTGAACTTTGGAATAATTTTATTGAGCTAAAACTTTGGTTGTTCAACTGGTTGGTTTTCGACAGTTGCTGACGCCAGGTTCTGGGCTTAGAGTTGAAGTTGCAACTTTTCTATCTCGAATTTTCTTTTGAGTTGCCTCGACAACTCCTCCGTTTTTCTTGTAAATCATGAAGCTTTTGCTTATCTTGCAGTTCCATGACCTGCTGTTTTTGTGCTTCCATTCGTTCCTCCACTATGGTATGGATCATGTCTTAAGTGAATTCGTCATATTTGTCACTTAGTTATAAGATCCTTTAGGTCCATCACCTTGAGATTTTCCGCCGGTGCCAGACCCAACTCTGTTGCCAAAGTTCGTAAATCTTCCTTCCTAAACTTCGCCAAAAAGACCATAATTCCGGATATTTAGTCTCTTATAAATAGTTTAATAATAAATAATAATAAATAATTAATAATGATTAATATTTTAAATATATTAATAAAATTTAAGAATTCTTAACGATGAAAGAAAATGGACAGGATCAGCTTATAAACAAAGTAGCAAAGTAAATTCTCTAATGCAAACAGAATACATAAAAAAATACTAAACTATTGATAATTATTCGCTTAAAATCTGATCTGTGGCAATTTTCGTAGCCAAGGATTGCCATAATACCAATTTGGCGGGGTTACCATGATTAGCAAAAAAATGCCGGACATTCTCCTTAAGGCTAGACTAAAATATTTCAATGAACGGTGAGCGAGAAAAGCGATCCAAAGGGAACTGCGCATGCGCAATCAGTTCCCGGGAGTTGGCGAGCGATAGCGAGCAGGGATCGTTCTCCCTAGTTACTGTCAGTTAATTCTTTACTTTCACACAACTTCAAAATCATAAGCCTTTTAATCTTAAGCAATTATAATACTCTATTCATAAATCATAACACTTTTCAATCGACCATTGGCGTTCTGGGAGACTTTTCTTTTCAGTGACGAGTCGCAATTTATCATCCACGGATCCGACGGACGTGTTATGGTATGGCGAACAATCAAATAGTTTTTAAATCCATAATTTTTGAAAACAAATATACCCATTTTTTCTCTTTATAATTTTAAATTTTTACCTGGTTTCAACTTTGTATTCTGAACTCTTAAATAGTTTAACAAATCCGTTTCCCCCCTTTTTGATTTGGGCCTGGGACAATTCCCCATTTGTAAAAAAGCACTTCAGTTAATCGTTTTTTTTTTGTCAAGATGACTCAAGGGGGAATTCCCCAAGACTAGGTGTTAGCCAAGTTTCGCGGGAAACCCAACCTTTGTTCTATTCCCATTGGGAAAATGGGGTTTTGTCAAAAAGTTTTTTATAATTAAATTTTCTGTATTTAATTTTTAATATTATTTAGAATTCATATGGCAATTTTAAAAAAAATGTTTTAAAAACAGACAAAAAAATACTAATTTTTTTTGGTTCCCGTGGGGAATTTTCCGAGCAGTTTCAAAACCCCAAAAAATTTGGTTTATTTAGAAAGCGGATTTTTTTGGAAAGCAAACAACGTCGAGATTCAAAAAACGCGCTCGCTGTTCAGTTGGGAGAAAACACTTATTTTTATTCGTTTTTCTTTTTTCCAATAAATTAGGTTTTACTTAAGAATAATAAAACTTAAAACTCATTTTTCCCCTTCGAAAAAATTTTTTTAAACGACCCCAATTTTTCATAAACGAGTAAAGAAAGGGAATAACCTTTAAACGATGTTGTGAACTTGGAAATTAGCTGGGGTGTAATTCGGGGGAACTTTACAAATGGATAAAAAGATCAAATCTGGGGTTAAAAAGCCGAAAAGTAAAAGACGTTTATTTCCGATCAACTTTAACCCGAAATGGCTGTTTCAAGGGTTTTTGGCCCGCTGAATTTGGGGTTCAGTCGCGGTGATGCGTTGGAAAATTCGTTACAAAAATTCGAGCAGTCATGGATTTTTAAGATAAAAAACCCCCGGGGGGTAAACAAAAAAATTCAAAAAAAAAAAAATTAAAAAAAATGGAAATTTTTTGTTTTTGCTTCAAATCATTTTTTCGGAGAAAAAATTCCAAAGAATATGTTTTTTAATAAAGGCATTTCAAAAAGTTTAAAAAAAAAAATTAATTTTTACAAATGAAATGGGTACCGGAAAAACTTTTTTTCCCCAGAGTTTCTTTTTTAAGCAGAATTTCAGGTAAAATAGAAGGAAAAAAAAATTAAGAAAACGGTTTTTGTTAATTCCCGAGACTTTTAATTGTTTTCGGATGAAAAACCGGAGATTCGTAAAAAATGGTAAATTTGGGCGGGTTTTCGGGGGGAACTTCCACTTGCGGGGTTTTGCGAATTTCGGTGACTTTTAAGCGTAAAGCGTTTAGATTTTAGTTTCAAAAGGGGCGTTCCCCAAAATTTTCTGGGATATTTTGGTTTGAAGGTTTTTGGGAATTTATTTATAATAAAAAACCCAAAATTGACACACAAATTTCCTTTAAAAAAAAAATGTGATGTATTTAGGAGGTGGGTTCATTTTTTTTTGGGAAAAAATTTTTTTCTTTGCCAAAACCAAGTTAAAAATTGTTTTAAATAAAACTCCGCTCCCCATGAAACCCTAAAATTGAAAATTTTGATAATTTCTTAAAAGGAAGGTGAAAAAAAATTACTTTTCCTAAGGGGAAACAACGTTTCCCCCCTGCTTTAAAACCCTGGGGAATAATATTTTAAATTTATAAATAAAATTAATAAGGTAGGGTGAACACCCCACCCTTTTCTGCTTTTTAATCCATTTGAAAAATCTAATGACTTTTTAATAACACGGAATTCTATTTGACATAAAATAGATTAGCAAAGGTACTACCTCCATTTGCAAGTTCGGGCTGAGGGCTTTAATAATTATTAGCTAAAACGGTTGTCAACGGTTGGTTTTACGAATCTCGGCCAGGTTCTGGGCTTAAGGGAAGTTGCCTTCTCTGAATTTTCCTTTGAGTTGCATCGACAACTCTTCCGTTTTTTTGTAAACTAAGCTTTTTGCTTTCTTCAGTTTCCTGATGCTGTTTTTGTGTTTCCCATTCGATTCAATATGGTCTAATTTTAAGTGAAACGTCATTTTGTCTTTTTTAAAATCCATTAGGTCAACCTTGAATTTTGGGTGCCGGAAACTTGTTGCAAAGTTGGGTAAACCCTAATAAACTTCGCCAAAAGATCATAATACCGCGATAGTTAGTCAAATGTTTAATAAAAATAAAAATATAATAGTGTTATTATTTTAAATTTTAATAAAATTAAGATTACGATGAAAGAAAAGGAACAGGATCAGCTTATCGAACAAATTAGAATCAAATTCTAATGCAAACAGATACATAAAAAAAATAAACTAGGATATTTTGCTTAAAATCTGACTGTGGAATTTTCGTACCAGGATGCATAATTCCAATTGGCGGTTTAATGACAAAAATGCCGGACATTTCCTTAAGCTAGACTACTTTTCAATGTAGGGGGCCCGGAAAACGACCCAAGGGACTGCCTGATGGGGAAAGTCCCGGGAGTTGCGAGCTAGCGAGTGGATCTTTACCAGTACTGCAGTTAATCTTTACTTCACAAGCCAAAATCAACAAAGAAATCAAAGAATTTGTTTGGCACTGTTAAACAGGGGGTAAAGGACTCATGCATGGATGTATGAGCGCTGATGGAGTGGAAATTTGACCTTTATTGATGCAATCATGGACAAATACAGTATCTAGACATTCTTAAGGGGAAACGTTAAGCAAGCATTTTGAAACTGAACCTGGGAGCTGATTTATATTCCAACGGAAAATATCCAAAACATACGGCAAACTTTGCAAGGAATGGTGCTTGTATCACTCAAAGACAGCTGCATAGCCCTCCCTAGAGTCCCGACTTGACCCCATTGAATTTTTGTGGGTTATAATCGTCGTAAACTGAAGAATGTTCAATGACGTAAAGGATTGAAAGACTATTCAAGCATATGGAGCAAGATAATTCCAGAGACACAAAAAAACTCGTGGGAGTGAGCACACACGTTTTGAGAGAGGTGATCAGAAACCAGGGTGGATCAACTGAACCACTAAAAAAATTTTCCCTGAAAATAGATATAAATTTACAGATATTTAGCACGTGGAAACTTTTTAAATTTTTGTTTCTTAAAACTCTTTACAAATTCCTTGCCAAGTTTTGGGTTGTTTTCTTATTTTTCCCTGTTCTAATATTCATAATTAAGTTTTCTAAAAGAATATGTCTTTTGGGTTAATTTACAATTGCTTTTTTCCTTTTGTAAATAATATTATTTACAATGAAAATAAAGCATTATTTACAAATGCCAACTGCGACGGAACCTTTTTTACCCTGTAGGTTTCCGTCTTTTGGTCCCGGATAAAAGTACACTTTATTCTAATTCCATAGGGCTGAAACTTAATAATAACCGGGGTGGTTCTGAAAACAAAATGAGAGGAGAACCGGGTTTTCGTTAGACTTACGCAGAACATTTAAGCCTTGGTTTCCTAGCAGTCCGTTGACAGAATCGAGCGGCCAGACAAGTCTGGTGAAAAAATGGGTACAATACAAACACCCAAGACGGTTTCCTAGGGGACGTTGCCCTGTTCACGTTCCCCGCCGCTATCGTCTGTCCCTCGAGTGCGGCGGGAAACGTTGACCCACCGTTTTTATCTGTGTCTGTTGCTGGACGCGGGGTTTTTGGTCATTTTTGAGATTTTTGCGAGAAGATAGTAGTACGAATTTTACGATGAAAAGTATGAGCTAGAAAAGACGGTATTTTCGAGGGAAAGATGAGATTTTAATTGTTTTCGTTAAAAAAAACGAAATTATCTATAAAAAAAACCATATTGACTACACAAATTATCAATTAAAAAAAAGAAAAGGATTGATGCTGGATTTCGCTATGGTAAACAGGTATGTCAATGTTTTATTTTAACTAGAAAAAAAAAAGGTTTATTTTTTATTTTTAATGCCATTTTAATTATTCAACAAGTCTTAAAAAAAAGTTTTAATGTTATTTTTTATGGAAATTAAAATCAAATTTAAACATTCATTTCAGACTTTTATACATTTTCTAGTAAACTACTACCTTCTATTCAAGATTAAATATTTTTGAATGATAATTTCCATTATTTAAATATGTTTAGTGCAATACCCAAACCAAAAAAAAATTTTCAATTAATTTCATTTATTCATTGTATACATTTTTCAAGTATTTAAAATACATATTTGCTCATATAACACAATGAGAAATTTATACCTAATTTTTTAAATTATTAAAAAATTAATGATATTAATTAAAAACTGATAGATGTTATGACTGAAAACTTTCCCCGAAAGACGTCAGTTGTAAAAGACAAAAGAACAATAGTTAAATACCAGTAATTTTGTGAAACACTAAACTATACTCCATGTTCTCTTTATACATTTAATTTCTACCTGGTATTCGTTATCATTCTGTATTCTGAACTCATTAAACTATGTTCTAACAAATCCGTCCTCCTCCTTTTTGAGTGTGTCACGTCCATTTTCTTTCGATAGAAAAGAAAGGTCGTTATTCCGCTGGGTAGAATCCCATGTGCTCATGTCGACCTGTGCTCGGGAAGTAGTTGGTTGGAATTTATTGCTCAAATATTGGGTCGTTGCTGAGAAAAAAGCCCCCAAAATCTTCCAGGAACAACCAAAAAGTTGATACAATGAAAAAACACGTACAATCCATGAAAGATACTTAAACCCTTGTAAATTACATAATTTTCCAAGCAACCACTGAGAATCTCCCCCCCACCAATTAACCACCCCCACATATGTTCCAAGTTTTTCCGGATAATTTTCTTCCATGAATCAGTTGAAAAAGCCTGAGTAATGTCCCTTTGAGAAGTGCCGCGGTTTGTTATTTTATCCGCGAGTAGAGTGATTGATGCCTCCCGACGTGTTCCCTCAGACATCGCAACATAGAATTGGTTCATATCCTCCTTTGAATAAATTCCCCCTTCAGAGAAATCCCTAATTTCTTGAAGTTCTAGTTCTGCCGATGTTTCTGCTCGGAGCTTATGGGGGGGGGGGGGGGGGGGGGGGGGGGGGGGGGGGGGGGGGGGGGGGTCCACTGTTAAAAATTTAGGATTCTGAATCATTTACGCCGATTCCATTTTGAACATCATCGGTGCCACAATGGAGCAGGTAACTTGGGTCGAATTTGGACTTATAATTCGAGTGATTGGGGTCAAGAATACACTACTGTTATTGTACGTGATGGGGATAGCACTATAACAAGAGTTCGTGTGACGCAATGAAACTTTGGCTATGGGACATCTAATAATATGTGCTACCTCGCCACTGACTTGCAAGAATGTTCCTCTTGGGCCAAACCCAATCAAATGTGACAGAGATCCACCAGTTAGTCTAGCAAGGTTGAATTTGTTTTCTAAGACTTGTTTTTCAACTAGGCACAATTGTCGGATTGTATCGTGATAAACCTGTTTCATGTCATCAATAAGGGCGTACTGAAGATAATTGATCTTTGTGTTCACATATAATGTAGGGTTTATTAGGTAAGAAGGGACTTTTGGCACATGTAAGCGGGCATGAGTGCCTGTAATGACATAGACATTCTGATAATCAGTGACCCGTCCAATGTCACCGCAGAGATCTATTGCTGCATACAACTTCGAAACAAATATGAACCCGTCCTGGTTTACCTTAATGAAATCCTCAGTATTGTTTATTTTAATAACCTTTGCTTGTCCACCATATAATTCAGACAAAAATCCGTGGGCGCAATACGTAGTTTTCTCCGTCCAATATGACCTCCCCACTAGCCTATCATAACATGTAGTATCTGAATTGCGACAGTTAAGACCCTCTGGCAGGAGAATTTGGTTCCGAGACACATCAACATGAGACGTGCCCTCTCGGATTTCAATTATATACTCTGAGGAAACATAAACTTTGTGGTATGTTGCCCCTGCATACGTGTAGCTTACCCCCTCACAACTTCCATCTGATTGTCTTGACCCCGCCTCGATGGTGACGAATCGTGTAGTGGAGTTAACAGTCAATCGATCTGTATACTGTCGGGGCAAATACTCCCACCTTAGGGATCGATGGATTTCCTCACAGACTGATTTACCCACGTCTATGTCCATAAGAACACTTGGACCATAAACGATCATGATATGACTATGCATGCCGCATCTGGTGATTGTGAGTGTTTGATGTATGCGGCATGTCTTTACTAACACACTAGATTTCTTTGACGTCTGAACTACCTGATATACCCCGACTCGGTCATCCGGTATATCCGCATGAGTGTCACAAGGGTCTACCTCTAATAGATCTACCGGTGACGCGGCAACTCCGGAAGAGGAGCAGTCGAAGCCAAGTAGGGAATCTTGGGATCTCAGTACTCCAGTAGCCGACAGTGACCAACACGTAAGCATGACAGCGATGATACACGCCGATAAAGTACTGGCCATGATTTTAACCCAGTACTGTGATTGAGTGTGGGTGAAGTCTGAGAAGAACGAAGGTCGACCATAGACATTCTTCCATTGTATTTCTTACATCTCGTACTCTAGTCGATATCATATTCTAAACAATAATTTACTTATTTGCAGATCAAGAGTGCAAAGCCAGATGGGCCCACGTCCGGGATTATTACAAGAGAAAGCAAGGGAAGCCGGGGACAGGATCCACCGGAGAGGCAGCCAAAAGGCGAGCCGTGTTGCTGTCGTTCCTGGACGACAAGAACTTGGGGAAAAGAGAGTAAGTGTCATGTAAACTTATTTTTTTGCCACAAATATTAAAAAGAATACAAATTATGTAACACATATTTGATGGAGTTTTTATTTTATTTTGTTGCATAGAATTTATTACAAAAAAAATGCAATCGCAGTCACCTTTATGACATTTGTATTTCTTTTTCTGGCAATTAAATTTAATCTCTGATGCATTTAAAATATTTAGCTATGCGTGATGTGAAAGTATGTGTCCATATATATGTTCTGTCGGCGTCTAGGGGAGTTCTCAATAAACATCACAATTCTTCCTCTTGATGGTGAGTTTTATTCAAGAAAAGTGCATAGCAGAGTAAAAAAAAAGGTTAAAGTGAGACTGTTAAGCCTCGTTAGCTTTCCACCGGCGTTTTCGCCGTGAAGCACAGGTAAAGGATTCACATTCAGCAGTAAAAGAGAGCGCGCCAAAGTTTAGCGTAGATTATATAAAGCAAGTGGCGCTGCCATCGTGGGTGGATAAAAGGGTTACAGTTAATAGGTTATACAGTTACAATAGCAGTTAGACAAGGGCGTCTTGACACTCGTCCATCCTGGCCTTCACGTCCTCGTGAATAAGTTGAAATTGAGAAAAAAAAACATATATCATAAAACAATTCTGAAGAAAAGAAATATAAAGTACCTAAAATATGTAATATGAACATACAATATATAATAATTAAACATGTGATATTAAAGCAAAAAGAATTGCATATAATATGGAGGTAAAAATAACTGCAAGTAATATTGAAGTAAAAAAAAAATATTTGCACATTAAAGTAAAAATAATGGCATAATATTAAAATAATAGCACATGATATTAAGGGAAAGATAATGGCATATAATATCAAAGTAGAAATAAAAAAAAAAAGTTATCTTCTTTGTTGACAGTTCAGTTTGTAATAACCATAATAAAACACTGTTCAAGGAATGTTCATGGTTGGGAAAGAAAGTCAAGTTTTTCATTCGGGAAATTGTTCACAAAAAAAAAAAGTTAAAAGTTAATTGGTTTTGAAGACTTCAATGTTCAGTTGTTACTCCAACTTTTCATTAAATCAGCTGATGATGATGTAAGGTTCGGACCCTCATGGCGACCTATCTTCTTGACTTCATATCGGTCATTGGGCAGTACTGTCACTATCTCATATGGGCCGAAGAATTTTGGTCGTAATTTCATTCCTCCTCCGAATTGGGTTCGCTTAATTGCAATCGTGTCACCAATGTTGTAGGTCTTTGCTGCTTTCCGTTTTTTGTCATATTGATGTTTACTTTGCTGTTGGATCTGTAATATATTCTTCTTTGCTTGGTCTCGCAGCTGTTGTTTTATGCAGAGAGTTGATTGCAGGTTTTCTTCATAGAGGATATCTTTTATTCTTATGTCATCTTTGTTTTTCATTTTGACACCTGTCAACAGTTCAAATGGTGTAAATTTTGTTGTTGAAGAAGTGGTGCTATTGATGATACGTTGTACTGATGGGACGAATTTATACCATTTATTTGGATCATCGATGGAGAGCTTGGTTAAGACTGGGATGAGAGTACCGTGATACCGTTCAACCTGTCCGTTGCCGCGGGGTACACCTGTTGTAATTGTAAACAATTCGATGTTTTCTTCCTGACAATACTTCTGGAATGCAGTTGAAGTGAACGCTGAGCCTTTGTCAGAGATGATGCGACTGGGATTTCCAAAAACGGCTTGCTGTACTTTTAGCTTTTCCAAAGCATCATGAGCGGAAGTTGATTTAACGGGATAAATCCATAAAAACTTTGTAAACGCATCCACAACAGTAAATATATGATTATAATCTTATTAGTGGAAGGAAGGGGACCTAAAAAGTCAATATGGTAGGTATCAAGTGGTAAATCACCTTTTGGGATCGGATTTAGTAACCCTTCTTTCTTTCCAAATTTTTTTGATGAAAGTATGCACTGTACACAATTGGCAATAACAGTTTCCACGATTTTTCGAATATTAGGGAAATAAAACTGTTGCTTTACCAAGTTTTCAGTTTTGCTTATTCCAAAATGACCTTTTTCATGTTCTAATTGCACGATTTGTTTCTGTAAATCTTGCGGTACGAGGAGTAATTCCTGATCGTTGACCAGTTTATAAATTACACCTTGTTTTAATGTGTAGTCTGTTGTCTTGGAATCTTCCAGTAGTAGCTTTATTGTTGAGGATAACTCGTCCTGGCTTTGAGCTATTCTTATTTTGTCAGTCATGTCGTTGACTTGGATGTTCACTACAGGGAAGCGACTGAGGGCATCGACGTGTTGCATTTGTTTTCCTGGCCTGTGAAGTAATTCGTAATCGAATTCTTCTAGAAAGAGAGCCCACCTGGCAATTTTGGGTGGTAAATCTTTCTTTGACATTGTCTTTTGGAACGCTTGACAGTCTGTATATATTTGGAATTTAATACCTGCTAGGTAGTGTCGAAACTTCTTGAGAGCAGTAACGATAGCTAAAACTTCAAGTTCGTAACTAGAATATTTCTCTTGTTGGGGAGTAGTCTTGTGACTCATGTAATGTATTGGATGAAAGCTTTTGTTTTGGTCCATCTGCAAAAGTATTGCTCCAAATCCCTTCGCGCTGGCATCGCAATGTAGTTGGAGGGGCGCTCCTTGTTGGAAAAGATGCAATACAGGTTCCGATGAGAGAATTTCTTTTAAAGTAAGAAAGGCGTGTTGTTGTTCTTGCCCGAAGGTGAATGGTACGTTATCGCGTAAGAGGTCACTTAATGGTCTTGCAATTAAGGCATAATTGTGAATAAACTTTCTGAAATAGGATGTTAAACCGAGAAATGATCTTACGTGTTTCGTGTTTGTTAAGATTGGGAACTTTAAAACTGCCTTCGTTTTGGTTGGTGACGGACGAATTGTTCCTTTCTCGATGATATGTCCGAGGTAAGTTATTTGGCGCTGTAGAAAACAACACTTTTTGAAATTGAATTCGAGACCATAACTGGATGCAACCTCAAAAACTTTTTTAAGTTTTGATAATCCTTCAGTTTCATTGTCCGAGAATATTAGAATATCGTCCAAATATATTACAACGGTTTTATCTTTCAAAAGGTCTTTAAATACGATTTGTATGTATTTCTGGAACACTGATGGGGAGTTTGTTAATCCAAATGGGACTTTTTGGAAGACGTACTGTGAATTATGTGTCACAAATCCTGTATATTTCTGACTATCAGGTTCAATATCAATGTGATGAAAGGAATTTTTGAGATCGAGGGCACTAAAAATTGTAGCGTTTTGCAATGTATCAAAGATATCTTCAATTAAGGGTAATGGCAATTTTTCTTTAACTGTCTTAGAATTAACAGAACGAAAATCTACACAAATTCTTGTAGAATTGTCCTTTTTCTTGACTAAAACTAAAGGTGAAGCAAAGTCAGAATTCTTTTCTAGAATAACACCATCATCTAGCCATTGGCTTATTTGTTTATCAACTATCGCTTTTTCTTGAAGACTGAGTCTGCGTGCGCGATATGCAACTGGTTTTTCATCTGTCAGAATGATGCTCATTTTTAATTGAGTGTCTTTAGTTTTCTCAGGTTTATAAGATTGTATCATATTTTCAAGCTTTTTGCGGAGATCACAGTTCCTAATGTGGGAGATATCGACTTCCTGAGGAGCTACGTTAAGATTAAATAAAAAGCATCCGTCATTTAATCTATCAGAAATCACCGGATTAACTGCTTCTTGAGAGTAACGCAAATCATCAACGGTTTTCAAAACAGATTGATTCTTTTTTTCTTCTTGAGGTCGGGTGGGGGAGGGTGGTGTTTGCTCTTTTTCTTCTGACGTCAGTGAAAATGGGATGTTTGCGCTTTCTTTGATGGATGTTTGGGAGAAAAGAGAGTGTCCAAGGTCGCGCTGTGGCCCACTGATCGAAAAAGGTGATGACTCTTCATTTTCTGTTTGGAATCGGCTGTGTGTTGTCTATTCATAAGAAGATCTTCAAACACGTTTGGAGGGATAATGAATCCATGACATAAATTTATACACTTTGCGGCAATGATTGTTATTGGGTTATTTCGTTCGGTTGGTAAACTAATGTTGATTTTTACAAGATCAGCTTCCAGTTCATTACCAAAGGCGCCTGTTAAGTTGACAGTTCCAAGTGACGGAGTTAGATCGTGAATAAAGCGTTCATGAACACAGCTGATTTGCGCTCCGCTATCGATGAGGGCAGTGACCTTTGTGTTATTTATGTAAATATCCGCGAATTGTAACTTATGTTGATTAACGGATGTGTCAATGGTACACACTTGGCTATCATTTGGAGGAGTAGACCTTGGATTTGTAGTGGCAGAGTTATTGGCAGGTCGAAAATTGTTATTGTTACGATGATAGAATCCACGATTTTGTTTATTACGGTTGGAATGGTAATGGTTGGCTTTGTTTTTATTATCGTACGATTGTTGGCGATGGTTGGTTTCACTTAATGATTTCCGCTGCGATGTAAAATATGTATCGATCTCTTTGGATAATTCCGTGGGTTTAAACCAGCTAGTATTTTGTCGTAAAGAAATGTAAGATTGGGTCTCTTTGTCAAGTGTACTAAATAGCTTATCGGCGACCATTAAATCACATAAAGATTGAAAATCACTGACATTACGTATTTTGCAATAGTATTCAAAACTGGTTTGGAGACGTGACGCAAACTGGATATGGGTTTCGTGAGGTAAACGTTGACTTCTTCTGAAATTTTGTAAGCATTCTTGCGCGTTTGGTTAAAAATGGTTGAGGACCAGTTCTTTAACTTTTTCGTAATCACACATTTCATCTTGGTGGATGTGTAGTAAAATACTGTTTGCTGTTTCACCGAGTATGTTTAATAATATTTCTGATTTTAATTCGGCTGGCACGTTTTTAGTTATAAATGCTTTCTCAAGAGACACAAAGAATAAATTGAAATTTTCTGGATTTTTCGGGAGTGGCATCGATAGTGTTTTCACAGATTTTAAGTAACTTTCAAGGTCTGTTGCAGGTGCGAAATTATTGGCACTGTTGTTATTTCGAATTGTTGCTAATTCTAGCTCTCGTGCAACTTCATCAAGTCGGTGTTGTTCTTTTCGTTCTTCGACGAATGTAGCGATGATGTCTTTAACAAATTCAGGGTCCTTTGTGAACACGGGTGTAGATTCGATCATGTCTTAACTGTAGAATTGTAGGAGTGTCGGGCGGATCTAGTCCTAGCTCTCGACAGGTACGGAGCAAGTCCTCTTTTTTTGTGTTCTTATACATATTGTAGACGTTGGTGCGGCGGGGGAATTGGCCGTTGTATGCTGATGCAGAGATTTTTCAGTTCTTTTTCTGAAGTGATACAGACGTTGGTTCGGCGGGGGAATTGGCCGTTGTACGATGATGCAGAGATTTTTCAGTTCTTTTTTAAAAGTATTCAGACGTTGGTGGTGCGGCGGGGGAATTGGCCGTATACGATGAGGCATATGCAGAATATTGTTGTGTCCGTTTAAAACTCTGGATGGAAGAAGATTGCTGTGGGAGTTGACCGTCTTGACGATGCGACGTGGCTACGACGCGCCATTGTTTTGGCGTTGGCCGTTGGTTCGTTGAAAGAAGAAGACCGGACGGGCCCACATGGTTCTGTCGGCGTCTAGGGAGTTCTCATAAACATCACAATTCTTCTCTTGATGGTGAGTTTTATTCAAGAAAAGTGCATAGCAAGTAAAAAAAGGTTAAGTGAGACTGTTAAGCTCGTTAGCTTTCCACCGGCGTTTTCGCCGTGAAGCACAGGTAAAGGATTCACATTCAGCAGTAAAAGAGAGCGCGCCAAAGTTTAGCGTAGATTATATAAAGCAAGTGGCGCTGCCATCGTGGGTGGATAAAAGGGTTACAGTTAATAGGTTATACAGTTACAATAGCAGTTAGACAAGGGCGTCTTGACATATATACATAATGTTAATGCACAAAATTGGATGCACCTGGTTGAAATAATTTTACATTGAAAAACATTTGCCATTGCTGTGTTTTCTTTCTCTTTACAAGAGTTTGTTTTAGCACCCCTCTGCCCTTAAAATTACACTAACATAATCTCTGTTGAAGAAAAAATTGAAAATTGCATTAGATCATAAAAGTGATTTTTTAAAATTAAATTTCAGTACTATCAACAGTTTCCCGAGGGAGACACTTCCCTGCGCCGATATTGATGACCTCATGGTAGAGGTCGTGAATCAGGTAGAGGGGGCTCATGAAGTCGTTGAGGTTGAGCCTAGTTGGGATAATGAAATGGAGCCGGGTACCTCTGACTTTGCGGATAGCCCTCCACCACAACTTCTCCCAGGCCAGCGAAAGAGGATGACCAAGACTGCTACCCGATCTGAGGACCGCCTTAATTTGTTAAAAATAATGGGGGATAACATAAAGCTCCCAGAAATGGACACAAATGACCAACTTATGTCGGCCATGTCTAAAATAATGTCGACTTTGCCCCAACTTCAGCAAAGCCAGCTGCGCCACCAAATAAGCAATTTGGTGCACGAAGCTCAGACAGAGTACTTGTCAAAATTAAATATGTAAATAAAACTTCTAAAAAAGTTACAAAATAAAAATTATGCTCTACTTTAAGTGTTGTTTATGTTCATTAAATATAGTACATATATTTATAGGGAAAAAGATAAAGGATTTACTGATATAACACACACTTTTAAAAAGGAAAATTTAGATTAAAAAAAAAGGTATTTGAATACTTAAAACTCTGCACAACTAATGCTAGTTTTTATATACTGGTTAATTTTATGAAATGTAATATAATAGTAAATTTGATGGATCATTTATTATGCAACATTTCAAACATAATAAAAAAACAAGCACAAAAAAGGTGTGATGTGGTATGAAGTGATTCAACTATTTCTTTTTGACAGTTTGTTGCCAGCGTATAATGAACGCTGGCCCAACCCGCAGGCAAGAGCTGAATAAATCCAGTCCCAAGCCCTTATTTGTATGTGTATACAATACAAATATATGCAATATATAAATAGAATGAAAAATAACATAAAATGCATTCATTTCAAACATTAAAAAAACAGGCACAAAATAGGTGTGATGTGGTGTGTAGTGATTCTACTATTTCAATTTGGCGGGTTGTTGCCAGCGTGTAGTGCAACCGCTGGCCCAACCCGCAAGCAAGAGCTGAATAAATCCAGTCCCAAGCCTTTATTTGTATGTGTATACAATACAAATATATGCAATATATAAATCACTATCATAAGATAGGAAAATAAAAAGATGTAAATAAAAGTAAAACATCCAAACAATTTAAAAACTGCCTTGATAACTGCTCTGCCAGTCCACTTTCCCTACGCCATTGAAGTATGTCTTGAACTCTTGCCGGATTTTAATTGGCTCATTCCTCGATCTAACTTGCACAGCTGTAATGGGGACAAAGTTCTTTGATGGCAATGGCATGCTGTCATCCAGATGCACCTGTGATGGAGCAAGAACTTTAGAATTCCGCAACAAGTTGTGCAAAATGCATGCACTGACAACTAACTTGTCAGTTGTTGACGGGACAGTGGCAATCGGTTGAAAGAAGAGACGGAAGTAAGCACTCATGATGCCGAAGGCATTTTCTGTGGTGCGCCTTGCACGAGACAAGCGATAGTTGAATACCGCCTTGGTGTCGTCGACAGCACTCTGGCCTTGGGTAGGGCTTCATCAAGTTGCGGTGAAGGGCAAATGCTGCGTCGCCAACAATGACGTGTGGCAACACCACATTAGTTCCTGGCAGGGCTTTAGGTGGAGGGATGTTAAACTGACCACTGCGGATCCTCTGGCCGATGATGCTCTTCTGGTAGATGCCAGCATCACCTTAACTACCATATGAAGCAACATCCACTGCAACAAACTTGCAGTCGGCGTCAACTATGGCAAGCATGGCCATGGAAAAGTACTCCTTGTAGTTGAAGTACAGCGATCCACTGTTGGCCGGAGCCCTCATCCGCACATGCTTGCCATCAATTGCTCCTACGCAATTGGGGAAATTCCACTTAGAGTGGTACACTTGGGGAATCGCTTTCAACTGCTCTTCGGTAGGCGGAGGCAGCTTAATTCCAAGTAACCGGTCCACAATGCTGGTGGCAACTTGCAAGACGATCTTGCTGATCCAGGAATGGCTTACCCTGAACCCGAAAGAAAGTGAGCGGAAAGATTCCCCAGTAGCCAAGAACCTAAAAATGTATACAAGTTGTAATAAGGGACATGTAAAAGAAGGTTTATATTTTAATCAATATTTTTAATAATTGGTTACTAAAAAATTGATGCGATCTTGGATAGAAAAAACTTGATGCTTCAAAAATACTAATGAATAACAATTTTTGAATAGGTAGAATTCCAAAAACTTAATAGGTATTATATAAGTATAAAATATGCTAAGAAAAACACAACTTAAAAATATTTTTTTACCACGTAGTATACATAAAAATAGTGTATACATATGTGTTTGCAAGTGTATCCAGTAAGTACAAATACCAACATTTAACATATCAAAACAAATGTAATTTCAATTAAAAAAGGAAATAAAATTACTCACCTTAAGAAAATGCATAGCTTTTCTTCCGGGGAAATGGGAGTTCGGTTCCGATTGTAAGGCTTGGATATCAGATCTTGTTTGATATGTGCAAGCACATATTGGAATAGGCTGGGTGTCAATCGGAAATATTGACGGAACTTTTCATCATTCGACTTTAAATGCCTGCAAATTAAAATATTATATGCTCCCTCCGTCGCTCTATTCTTGAACATTTCTGCTTCTGCATTTCTTTCATCCTCGGATGAAAACTCGTCTTCGAGAAATATAGCTATCCCAAGAGCCAAAATTTGACGCGCGCGCGGATCCATCTTGAAATCACAGAATAACGGATGATTTGACACTTTCTGCGGCCGTCAACATCGACACCAGTTTCTCGCTAGGTTTACACTTTTCGTTCACCGTCTTATTTTGTTACGGCGTGACGTCACGACCAGTTTCGTGCGGGCGTTCGATTCAGTCAACGGTCTGCCAGGAAACCAAGGCTTTACTGTTTCCAAGTCGGCAGATTCGGGCAAAAAGTTGAGTAGCCAATTTTGTAATGACGAGGTTGGGTACCAAAAGGAATCTCCGGGTAGCTTTAGAAAATATTTAATTAGGCAAAGCACAGAATGTATACAACAATTACTTAACTTTAATTGTTTTAGCCGTAAAATTAGGCAAGATGAAAGTAATAAATTGTACGGACAAAAGTTAGATGCACACAGTCCGAAGACCAGGCTCTCTCTGGTGACGCAGGCACCAATTGGCCCATTCCACGGTCAGGTATGTGACAATGACTCCAAAAAATATCAAGGAATTCTCATTAAATACAAGTACAATTGAAAAAAAATGACACTAATCAATATTTTTAAGCAATTTAAATAAGATTTTTTACAAATTGTCTTACAAATCCCAGTTATAAATGAATTTTTATAGCATTTTTACATTATTTTCAACTAGTCATGTATGTGACAAAAAACGGAAGTGTGATTTGACAACAATGACAGTTTATATAAAATTCAGTGAATTATACTCATAAAGCATAATGCAAAAAATATTGAGATCAAGAAAAAGAAGTGGCAAAACTAAATTAATGAGTACTTAAAACAATTTTGATAATTTAATAAAGAAATAAAATAAAAGTTACCGGGTCATGTATGTGACAGGCAGTCATGTATGTGACGCTGTCCGATTTTAAATAACAGCATAAGGAAATTTTACAATATTGCGACTATTAATTAGGGGAGTTGGCAAAATTTTTATTATATCATCATGTTGAATGACTCCTGTATAATTTTCTGGATATATCAGCAAAGAAATTTGTTTTAGAAAAACTACATTAATTTCAGTTTCATCTAAAGCAGATACTTGAGCAACATAGGGTTTCCAAGTCTTCTTTCCATACACTTTCACTAAAACAAAAGAGCCAAGTGAAAAGTTTTCAGGTAAAGTTTGTTCTGATACTTTGGTACTTTTGGAGCATTGTTCTGAACTATCACAATAGCACAGTTCTTGAAATGGAGTATTCAAATTTTGCTGGCTTGTAAACAAACAAATGTGATTATCAGCGCATTTAACAATGTGTGCTCGATTGATACCAGGAACATCCTTGGCTAAACTCCAATTAAGGACAGTTTTATCAATATCATTTTGCATAACAGGAATCACATTAATGTTGGGTATTAATTTTGCAGCAACTGTAGCAAAATCAATTGCATTTTGCACTATGACTCTCCTTGCCTTCACTTCTGCATAAACTCGGGATTTAGCTGTACCACCTATACCATCAACAATTCCCTTTCCATGGGAAGTTGCTGAATACTTCCATTCAAATCCAGAAAACTTATTTTCGGATTTAGATAACACAAAAAGGAAATAGCAAATAAATTTGTTTTTGAACTCACTAGACGGGCCATCACTCCAAATAAGTTTTGGTTTATCCGTTTGAAGTTCAATAACTTCTAGAATTTTTAAAATAAATGCAGATACTTTAGTTTTGTCTTTAGTATCACTTACAATTAAGTAGAAGTTCGTTTTATGATCCTTGTGAAACACTGCACATGTAAATAAAGTTACAGTTTCTCGGCTCCACAGGGCAGATTGGATTTCATTCTGCCACTCACAGGAATGGTTCATTGCAAAGTCTATTTGTACCACAATTGTATCCCTTTCTTTGATATCAGATTGAAAGGCGGCAGCTTGAATTCGCTTAATTCTTACATGTTCCTTAAATGCAGGAAAAGTCTCAATAACATTATCAGTCAGTTCAGCTGCACAACCATCATTTGTTTCTTTAAAATAACGTGTACTTTCGGACTTGACCCATTGATGCCACTGAACACTCAAAGGCTTCTTTAATCCCTTTTTGTCTATAAAACTTAAAAGGAGTTTTCCATCATTGCACTTATCACATTTTGTCTCCCAACACTGTGATTCATAGTCAGCATTACAGAGAACTTCTTTCCAGAAATCATTGTTGTAATCAATATTTAGTCCCTTCAATTGCAAGATGAAATTCTCGTGACTCTTGCATTTACATTGGTCCCTGGGAGTGTCTTTAAGAAGGAGAACATTTTTCGGTCTCAAACTGCAAAATTTTGAAAATCCAATCTTTACGTTCGGGTGTTCATCTTTAAATAATGCGTGCGCTTCTTTCATATACATTGTAAGATAAAGTTTACGAACACGTTTTTTTTCTCCATCTTCCCAAATTGTAATTTCATCATGCATTCCCGGAGCAGTATAAACTATGTCAGTTCGGCATAAGAATTCTGCTACTAGTTCAGCAAGTTCATTGTCACTTTTCTCTATATCTTGACCACTACTACTGGGCTCTTTTTCTTGTTGTAGTTTCAAACCCACCTTTTTAGCTAAATTGCTCATAACGACCTTCTGCTTTCGAGGTGAGCACGGTAATGCATTCCATGATTTTTTTTACTGCTTTTCCAAGTGTCTGGGGAACTCTGTAAGGAGAAGCTTCTTGGGCAACTGTAGAATTCAAACTTGAGCATTGCATAACATCCTTTGTCTTCTTGGATGCTCTGCATTTCCTCTGTCTTTCTCTTGCAGCTTCCATTTGTTTCCTTTTCTCTTTCTTTGTCATAATCTTTGATTTGGCATTTCTGATCTTTTTCTGCCTCAGCCGTTCTTTCTCCTTAAAATTGGGATCATTTAACTTTTTTTCATAGTATCTCTTCTGTTTGGCATTATTCTTTGCTCTCTTTTCAGCATCCATACTTTGTGATTTGGTAAAACAAAATTAATTTCAAACAACAGCTCATTTACTCACACTGCTTTGAATTTGAACCTTTCACTAAATGAAAGTGAAACAAAAGAGCATCAAAAGGTTACAGTTAGGCCAGTGGCAGGTGTTTTATGTTTATCTATTGAAGTGAACAAAAACAGCAGCTGTGCTCTTTACAATGTCTTGTCACATACATGACTGTCACAAACCTAACCACCATTTGTCACAACCTGAACAACCTGACCATTGAAAAGTCTAACTTAAATGTAATGTTTTTTAATGTTTTGAAAGCCATTTCATCAAATAAAACAATTTTATTTTGTATATGAAAATAAGGACTTTTCCGTGGATTTTTAAGGTGTAAAAAACAAAAAAAATGTAATTATGGTCATGTATGTGACACTCCTCATCCTTTAAAAGTTGTGAATGTTAAAAATGTGTCAAAATAATAATTTTTATTTTAGTTTGTGGTATATTATGACTAAAAATCTAATGAGAATTGAAATTTAAAACACAATAACTATAAATTTTTAAAATAAAGGGATAATAAGAGATTTTAAAAAGTATACTAATAAAGCAAACAATTTACGATTTTTATCATATGTTGTGTAGAATGCAATTTATAACAATACCTAGTTATTTTAAACAAAAATGAAGCCTAGCACCATAAAGTTCATCTAATTTCCAATAAAAATATGTGTCATATTCATGAAAATATGAAAAAAAAAATTTAGGCTCTTGGTTTCAAAATCCGTGGAATGGGCCAATTAGACAAAACGTAGATGTCCAAATGGTTGCGCCCTCTATATGGTTCACTAGGAGCTCGTTACACCGGCAACATTTGCTTTGATAAAATTACCAAAAAAAAAAAACTTATTCAGAAGGAAGAAATTAATACAATTTCATGCTGCTCATCAGGGGGCTGGGGAGCCCAGTCGGTTAGGCTTTCGCCTAGCATGCGAAAGGTCCCAGGTTCGGGTCCCGACCTATAAACGGCCCGTGCAGCCAAAAATGTCCGACGAATAATATCCCGTGTAGAGGGAGTGCACGTTAAATATGTTCCAAAGTCCCAACGCTGCGTACGATGTCGCCCTTAACGGTTGCGTTGGGTGCCTACTCAGGTGTCGGCTCGTCACTTGACTGTGGTTCTAAAATACGAAACCCATCGCCAATAGCCCTCGTGTAGCTCTAGTGCGACGATAATTCAAACTAAACTAAACTTGCTGCTCATCATGCTGTTTAAATATAATGATAGTTCAGAAATACCTGATGCTCTTTATAAACATCTGTTGGAGATGTAAAAGAAAGGCTGGGGACATTAGGCGGGAGAGGTAAACTTGCATAGAGCTTGTTTCCTGCAAATGATTCTAAATAATCCTCTTCCATCTCTTTAAACATTTTTCTTTTATTTTTCCCTTTTTTTCTTTCCTCTTTTGAATATCCTTATTTTCAGAAGTATCCAAATTGGAAGTAATTTCGGCTTAAGGTAACCACTCACATGCTGTTTCATATGAATAAATAATAATTAATAACAATAATATAATTATTCTGACTTGTAGATATCATCATTTCTTATATTAGTTAAGTCTTAAAAATAATTTTCGATTCAATACCAAAGACATGGCATTTTACATACACTATACAGGCAAAACTAATTTCTCCTGAAGACACGAATCAAATACCTTCTTCACAAATAAAAATGCACATGTTCCTGGAACTTGGCTAATTCGACATCGTAAACAAGATCGGCGATTCCTTTTTCAAGAACAAACGCAGATCTTTCATCTAAGCCAAATAACTTGCAAGTTTCATATCTTGCAGATGATTTCTGACTCGGAACATTGTTTCTATTTAGCATCATAGCACCATTCTCCTTGCGCAGTCGAAGTGGAAGCTGCTGGAAATTCTTTAATTGTATTAGCTTCTGTGGCATTATAAATTCTTTTCTCAAATGCACTCTTTTTGTTTACTTCTTGGACGGCTTTCATAAAAGGCTCTAAGAATAACATAGCCTTATAAGCAAACCAGGTTATCTTGTAAGTTGGTCCAAGATCTTCTCTCCTTATCATATTCTGTTTCAAAGTATTTCTTAGATTTGACATTTTATTTTGGACGGTTTTTTCGGATACATTGAAATTCTTCGCTAATTTTCCCCAAGCCTTTTTCTTTAGTTGAGGGCAATTGTAATGGGGATGAGTTGGATTCCAAAGTATAGGCTTATTCTTATAAGCATTAATGAGTTGTAAAACGACTTCATTGTTGCTCCACTTGCAACTAGGTTCTACAGAGGACGAAGAGTCATCTGAACTGTCTAAACTCGACATATCTACTTCAAGTCTAAGTCTTTTTAACATAGCCAAACGCAAAACGAAACCTCACGAAATGATGATAGAACAAAAAGTGATTTTAGAATAAAAATAATTCCAATGTGCACATCATCCGCGCAACCTACCCATAACTCCACGCAAGTATTACCAGCACCGACGATTGGACAAAAAGTAATTTAGAACAAAATAATTCCGAAACGCACAACATCCGCGCAACCTAAATTCCACGCAAGTATTACCAGCGCCGGCGATTGGACATAAATTAATTTAGAACAAAATAGTTCCTACGCGCATAACATCCGCGCAAGTATAACCAGCGCCACCTAGCCACAACAAAGACGCCACAACGCATTTCACCAGAAAATGCCGTATGGTTCCACCCCATTTGCGCAAATGTTACAACCCCAAGGATTCTCTTCCCCTATCTCAGAGTTTCCAAGGTTGGCATAATTATCCCCCCGAAGAAATATTTGGCGAAAGAGGTACGTACATTATATACCGTCCCCTATTAGACGTTTATCGGTTTCTCCAGGGCTTTGTTCCCTGGGGCTTTGCGGAGGCCACCCCATTTACCTTCTCCGCTTTCTGGCGCCAATTATCATTGACAAATGCTGTCCAGCTGGCGACGGGACGACCGGAGGCCTATGGTCTCCAAGGACATACAGTTGTGACAAAAAAATGAAGGCGGATTACTAATTGCTAGATAAAAATGGAGGTTTTAAAAAGTAATATAAAATTAAAGTATTTTGGTTCAAAAGTATATTTGTCCAAAAAATTAGTTAATTTGGGAGGGGGGACACGAAAAAGAAATGTTTTGTGAGGATTTTTTTATGAGTTGTGTCTCATTAACAAAACAAGTAGGTTTCTAACAGAATCTTGTCACTTCCGCTTCCACACAATATTTTTGTTTAACAGGAAAAAAATCGCCAAACACAGTATTAATTCTATATTAAAAATTGACACGCTGAATTTGGCTAATTTCATTTATTTTCTTTCGAAAATTCAATAATTATTTGTTATCGTTTGTTAAAATTTATATTTCAAAGAATAAATATGTATTATTTTAAAATAGAAGGAAAACATTTCATATCAACATACAAAGAATCTCTTTGTGAAATATATTTGTTATTTTAAACTGATTTATGGCGCAATAATAAATTTATTTTAATTTATTGTTTAAAAGAATTAAAGTTCCTTGAGTGATTGTTGCGAATTGCAATGGTAATTTATTTCTAATAAAAATAGCTTCGTATGCTGTTTAAATTAGCATTAAATTTTGCAGTTTTTAAATAATTGAAGTACTTCGAATTATTTTCTGAAATTGTCCTTGTATTCTAATTTTGATGCGCTGAATTTTTTGCCGTATCACACTTGTCCGTAGCATTTGTAGTTTGGACTATGAAAGTGGGTGACGGACGGACAGACAGAGAGACGGACTGAACGATTATAATACCTTCCACTTTTTACGTTAAAAACGTGTGTGGGAGGAAGCTAAAATATATTAACCTAAACGGGGTTTTTTTTCTGTAAACACAATATACATGCCCCTTATAAAAAAAAATTAAAGGATTATCAAATATTACGTTTATAGTAAAATCTGATGGGCCATTAGAGCAGTTGGCAATACTTTTTAAAATGTATTATTTATTATGTTACTATTTTTTTTATTAATAAATTTCAATAACTAAAAAAGTTGCATTCATTTTATTTTTTGTTAAACAGCAGTGTAAGTAAAGTTGGGTAAACAAGCCCCACAAAACCCCGCATGTAACGAACCTCAAAAGAATTATAATCATACAAAATAAATGTGTTAAATTTTTGTTAAAGGCAAATGGTGAGCATAAACATTGAAAATTATAAATTGTTAAATATTCTACCTATTCGCTATATCTATTTCTTTAAAGTTTGTTTATATATTTTTAACAAACCTGATGTGTGCAATAAGCGGATATGTATGAGCCCAAGAAGACTTAATGATATTTACATCATTCCTAAACCTAAAAAGAACTTCTTACTTCCTTCAAAAACCAATTTTGACAAATCTTTTGTTTGATATCCCCGATATAGAGAACTATTTTTGATTATGCATACTTCAATTATTGAAATAAAATAACTGTACAGTAATTCATTTGTATTGACTAACCATCTTAAATGTACCCCCGACACTTCTGTTGCCATAATAATATTTTTTACTTGCGATTTAATATTTGTATTTTTTGTGTTTGTAAATTTACATCATATACTTTTTTATGTTCGCCAATATGGTAACTTGTGACTCTTGGTGTTCTGTCTACTGAATAATTACCTTTGTATTTCTTTTTCTCCCAAATTAATATCCGTTATTTTTGTGCAATAAAAAATTATTATTATTATTAAAGTAAACAATGTATATTGCATATAAGATTTAGCATCTGAAGTATTCTAACACTATATCGTCCTTTTAAATATTCAGTTTTTAAAAGAAAAAAATACATACACCGTCTACGAAAATGTATAGTTAAAAAAATAATATGCGGCCAAGCATTGTTGGGAATTAGCTAAATACGAACTAAGAAAGGTTTGGGATGCTTGTAACCCATTTAAATACACAGAAGTTTGAATTTTTTAAAAAAAGTTATTGTTTCTTAGTTACGATGGTTTCTCAGTAATTTCCAAAATGTTGTGCAAAAAAGCCTCTATTCTAATTTCACAAAATAAAACTATACTTAAAACTTACTGACATATGATTTATAAAAACATAGCCTTGGGAAAATCAAATTAACTAAAATAATTGTTTTACCTTTTAATGTAAAGAAAATATATATAAACTTTTCGACCACAAATGCAACAAAATAAATTTATGGAATCCCTTCAATACTTTGAGTTTTCTCTTATCGCATAAGACTTCATTTGTATTTTTTTAAACATAGAGATTAATACAGTTTTTCTCTCAAATGTACAAGGAAACATTTGTCAGTTCCACAATTGAAAATACGGAAAACAAAGAAATCTAAACAGAATAATCAGGGAATAACTGTTGCTTTAATTGGATTCATAAAAAAAAATTATCTAGTAATATGATTGAATTTATTGAGTGATTGAGTTTCTTCTGAATTTTATGTAAAATTTATTAATCTACTATAATTAGACCAAGATGTTATTTTTTAAATTTATTATTCTTGATTTGTATTCTTAAGGGTCTAGACGAGGAAGTCAACTTTAATAGTACATATGAAGTGTATATGTACATCAAAATTAAAGTCGTAAAAAACACCTCAAATTTTTGTGTACAAGACATATTACAAAATATTTATGAAAATAATATAAGATTATAGTGGGTCCTTAAAAATTGTTATGCCCCTAAAACTCCTTAGTTTTTTTATTGAAAAGAAAGAGTGGAAACTCTGTATTAATATAATGAAAACATAAATATTACTTTTCTAGAACATAAATTTTAAGTTTTAATAATATTTTAAAAAAGTAATAAGTAAAAAGAAAATATCAGCTTCGATAATTATTCCATTTTATTACAATTGATAAGAAACATGAATTAAAATAAGCATTAATAGACATCAGTTTTACTATTATATTCGACAATCACAAAAAAGTATTTTAAAAAATATAAAGTGTTGGGAGTCGATTGCACCTCGTAACATTCCTTGTGTTTTATCCTACTGAGTATACCACTAAATAACACATTGTAATCAAACATTTACTATAAAAAAGGCCCATTTTTATGACGATTTCAACTTTACAACGCGTTTCTTCATTATTTAGTAAATAAAAAGATGCCTTCTAAAAAGTAAATAAGTTGAATTTGACTTTATAATTTTTATACATTAAATAATTTTAATACATGATATTTTTTGCAATAAAACTCAATGTTTACCAAAACAAAACATAAAGGTTTATCTTCAAAGTAAATAAAAATAATAATGATAAACATTTAGAACAATAATTACATTAAAATATGTATGGTATGAAATATTGTACTAAACTATAATGTATCTTTATGAGAAAATAAATTAAAATATTTCCCATGGTGAACACTTTCCCTTTTAAACCGACAGTATAAAATCGTAATTCAAACACAAAAGGTAAACTCTTTTGAGAATACTACTTTAAAATTAGAGTAAGTTGACAGAGAGAGAGGTAACATAAGAAGTAGAAAAATATACATTCCTTGAATAATTTGGTTTGGGGCCGTTTCCTGAGAATAACAGTTTGATGAAAAATAAACACTACAGAGATACTATATCGCAATTCGCACAGTATGCGATAAAGTGAAGCATCTTCAATTCAGGCCATAGTCATTTGACCGAAGCTTCACTTTACCCACGTACGGTGCAAAATGACAGAAAGTAAAAAAAATAAAAATATTTACTTATTAATCTACTCTGACCATTTTTGTAATTGAAGTTAGGCATTTTTTAAAATTTCGTGTGTTTAAGTATTCATTTTCGATTTGAGTAATTTTAGTATTTAACTTAACATACAAGTTTTTTCGTTTTTTACCAGGAAGGCCTCTTTCTACCCTTGTGGCTAAGTAGTCAGCGTATATGGCCTCATTTCTGAAAAATTTCACAAGTTCTCTTACGCTTGGATGTGGTTTTAACCGTCGGTTCATTTTGATATGATAGCCTTCGACTGCATTATTGGTTCGATGCACTGTCTGATGACAATTCCAAACGGATATGTCCAAATTAGGATTGTCCAACCATTGGTCCACAAAATAGTTATAAAATTGGGTCAGTTTGGGGTTGACTGGTGTGGTCTCCAGGATGAGCCACCAACCGTCCTCCACGTCTTCTTCCGGAAGGAAGGCTAGAACAGCACACATTTTGATGTGCAGTTCAATCACGGGGTCACTTTTGTATAATTCTACCAGTCCGACTCTCTGAACGTTCTTCCATAGGCACTGGTTGTAGTGAAAGTTGCAGCCTTGAATTTTCAAAAGCGGGAAAACATCTTTCATGGCTTCTAATTCAGACGCTTCAAAATCAGAAACGATTTCTTCAGGATTCCATTGCGCACTACCTTTCAATACTTCATATAACTTTTTGTAGGTTATTTTTTTCTTGTCCTTTAAAAGTGCAAAAGCAACTGGCACCACTGTTATTTCGTTTGCAGTAGTTTTCAGATCAGCATGTATGGTATATATATATTTGTTTGAACTGCTTCGGGCAACTTTTAAAAGTTCCGTCCGCAAAAAAAACCTTGCATTTATGAAGAAGATCCTTGCCCTTTCTCGAAATGAAGATTAGCAGTCGCCCGTTTTCACTGCTGTCATGAAAAACGAAATTCCATCCATCGGGCATTGTCACTTCCGGCAAAACGACTTCTTCGGGAACCTTAAATTCTGCAACTGTATAACCCAGTAGTTTCCTCTTTGCTCTCGAAGCCGATTTCGAAAATGCAGCGGCCGTTGGAATGTCGCCCACTATGTCACTCCATTGATGCATGAGGGGAAACATCTCTTCCCTGTAGATGGTTTCGACCAGGACATCGGATTCCCGGACTCTCCTCCGGGCCGTTGACAAGGCTTTCTTTACTTGGACCACTGCTGCACTTGATGGTTGGCAAGTATGTGCTTTCGAAAACACATGTTTCATTAAGTGTTTTAATAACACCGTGACACTTTTCTTCAGCCTTATTCTTAATGCACCGCCAAGATATTACATTTGTTTTGCTTACGTAACTTTTCACGTATTGAAAGCCATCCAGAATAATTGATGTTTTTCCTTTTGAAGTGGTTAAGAACTCCATTTCATCGAAGACAAAAAAAAAAAGCCCAAGAATTTCACGATCACTCTCTCTAAAGCAAGATCACTGTCTGTAGACGATGTGATTACTTTACTAATCACGAAGGTTTTTCTAAGCAAAGTGAATTCTTACTGGAGATGCCACTTATCTTCCAATTAGAATCCCAGGAAAAAAACCTGGAAAACACTTTTCCCTCCACACTTTATCAGTAGAACAATTTCCTGTCGGCCCTCATGAACTTCTTCAAAACGCTAAATTGTCAATTACGCTAAATTATGGAGATAAATGCTCCTCTGATTTCAGAAAACTAATAACTTACTATTCAACTAAATTTTTAGAAACAATTAAGTAAAAAAATTATTACTATGCTTTATAGATGTAAACATTGCTTTAATTTTACTTACAGTTTTATTATTGAGGGTTAGGTGGTATAAAAGGTGGTTCCTCTCTCTACTTAATTATATATTTGTTTCAAAAATAACTTAAACCTCTAATCGTCAAGGCACTATTAAAGTCAAAATAAGGCGACGAGGCAGGTTTCCAAAATTTCACGGGGCAAGAAATCCAACAATGCCTTGTATATATAAACGTGCTCCAACCTTTTTAGTATTCCAAAAATATAATTTATTTTAATATATGATCAAGTTATTTTACCCATACATTGAGATCTGAATGTAAAAAGTTTTGTTTCCGATTAAAGATTGTCTACATAGTAATAAAAAGTAAGATGACTGTAATCGTACCATTCTGAAATATACGTTGCTTTAAAAACTGCCAAGAATGGATTTAGTAGCGTAAAAGCATCCATAAACTTAAATTTTCCCAATAGATCGTGAATAATTGAACTGTAAAATATTAATATGTCCTGTTGCACCAAAAACTTAAGTAAATTGGCTGGCTTGGCATAAGGCATGTCTTCCAGCTGACCGTGCTCGAATTTAACCACTCGCTGCCAAAAAGTGTATTTACCTTTTAGAAAATTATCAATGCTAATTTGTAGATAACCATGTAAGAAAGGCAACGTTATCATATTTTCCTCAAAATAAATAAAAGTAAAAAATATACAATCAAAAAGAAAAAAACGTGGAAATCTAGCCCCGGTCTCCACTATCTATAAAAAAGTGTTCATTCTTAACTTTCTAATGTTAAGTCCCATAGAAGACCATTATGTCGTTATAATGTAATTACATCTTGATTAATGAAATATATTGAATTAAAAATAAAAAGTAGTGGTCGTCGTATAAGCTGTTCGACTTTCAACATTCTTACTCGATGAAGCAGTTTTTTCTTTTGAATGCATTTTAAGTCGAAAATTTACAAAAGCAGAGATAGATACATTCGTCATCTTACCCTAACAATATCCAGTGGCATCCACAGTATCCAGTATAACAACTTACTTTTGAGTGGATATTATCCACCCAAAAGTTAGTTGTTGTACCCTTACAAATCACCAGAAGAAAATATTTTATGGTTAACAATTGTTTTTCAGTACTAAACACAATTAAGATTAATACAAATGAAAATAAAAAGTTATAGAGTTTGTACAATGTACATACAGCTATTTAATCTAACAACTACAATCTAATTCCCGTTATTTATTTGGATAAATACTTAAAAAAATTTATAATGTTAAACGATGTGTATTCTTTTAGGTAAAATCATAAGAATCAAATAATAGTTTTCTTTTTTTTCTTTTTGTGATTAAAAACACCCTACTGTGTTTCAAAGTCACCGATAACATAAATATACTGGGCGCATAAGGTAATGTTTCATCCTATTCATTTCATACCCCCAAACCCTGATAACCATTTTAAACGAAGAGGGAGAAAAAACAAGTTTCCAGCATTTAGGGACCAACTACGAACTACGCATTTCACACAAAAGTTGACACTTGCTTTGGCGTGAATTGCCCCCCTCTTACTTCGCCAAACCAGCTGGGTCAGCCTGAAGAGGGGGTCGGCACTGAGCTAGGGTTACTATATTTGCGCAAGTGGGCCGTCACCATGCCGTATCACCAAAAAAAATTGTTTATCGCTCCCTACAAAAGCGCCAAATCCCTTGGCGACAGAATTACCGTCAAGTTAAAATGGTAGATTTTAATCCTACGGTACTGCTTGGCGCGGTTCCAGAAACAACAACAACAACTTGGCGAAACTCGCGTGTTAACCTGGGACCTTCCGCATGCTAGGCGAATGCCTAACCGACTGGGCTCCCCAGCAGATTTGACCAGGTCTTCATAATTACCCAAACTGCTATCAGAATCATGCATGCTCATTGCCGTACATCTGTTGATGTGCCCAGCCTCTTCAATTTTTTTTTCATATTTTTCTTGCTTGTTTTTTCCGCTTTGCTTCTTCAGCCTTTTCTTTCGTAGATATTCTTTCTTTTCGTTTCCTATTTTTGCTTTCTTCTCCGAGTTCTTTTTCGGCTCTTTCAGCCTCTTTCAATTTTTGCCACTTCTCTGAAGCTCCTGCAAAGGGGTACTTTTTCTTTTTTCTTTAAAAATTTTTTTGTTCGATATTAGGCCAATGTAAATGATCTTTCCAAATTTGTTCTGGTGCTAGACGATACAACACTTATGTCAAATACTTATTTAAGTCCTCATTTGTAAGTCCTCCATAGGAATGATCAAGTCTAGTATGTTAACTTTCCTCTTCATCCATTTCTTCCATGTTACAGTGGGGTATTTGACCTATCTCGCTGGACAAAAACATTTTATCACTTCTGGTTTAACCTCCACCCTGCACACCCTCCATCATATCCCACGATTACACCAGACATTCTACTTCTCTTCCCTTAACAAGAGAACCATACCTGGAACTGCATTGTCTGTTTCCAAAAGGCCACCTAGATCTCTTTTGCAAATTGGTTAGGTCAATTTATATAGCTTCTGCCAAGGAGATAATCTTTTAATTGGAATCTCTGAAACATCTGGTTGGGGCTAAGAATTTAATGAGAATGTTTTCCTTAAACATTACAGTTTTCATTAACATCATCGAAACAATGAAATCAAAAGACAGCAACTTTGTTTTTAATCCAGATGACTTGCTTTTGGTGGTGGTGTCTAGTCTTTTATGCTGACTAATTTCATCAAGCAACTCTACAAGGGCTTTCTATGAATTACTTATTGATTTCAGACTCTCTGTTCTTGCTAACCACCTTGTCTTCGAAAAAATTTCTTAAATTTATTGCATTTGAAAAGCTTGAAAGTTTTTCTTTCAGATTTCTAAATCGTTTGGTACTCGATGTGAAAAACATACAGTTCTAGCAACATGTCGAATAAATCAGAAATTAAATTGCTGGCTTTCATGCAATGTCGAGTGCCTTATTATCCGATGATTTTGGCAAGGAATGTAGGGGACGTCGTGACCAACGAGCTCACTAACTTTCTTTTGGGCCCCTTTAATTTCTCCTGACATTGAACGGGGCTGGGGAGCCCAGTCGGTTAGGCATTCGCCTAGCATGCGGAAGGTCCCAGGTTCGGGTCCGGGCATCGCCAAAATAACTGCCGACCTATAAACGGCCCGTGCAGCCAAAAATGTCCGACGAATAATACCCCGTGTGGCGGGAGCGCACGTTAAATATCCTTCTAAGTCCTAACGCGGCGTACGATGTCGCCCATAACGGTTGCGTTGGGTGCCTACTCAGGTGTAGGCTCGTCACTTGACTGTGGTTCTAAAAAACGATGCCCGTCGCCAATAGCCCTCGTGTTGCTCTAGTGCGACGATAATTCAAACTAACCTAACCTGACATTGAACTCTCAAAATTAAAGGACTGAAAAGGTAAAGATTTAGTGTCTATATCATTTGACTAAAACATCAGTAATATCCTTTGCAATACCCAGGCCCGTTTCGTCAATGCACTCTCGAACTTACAGCAATCTTTCAGAAATGCACCCTTCTTAGTCGCATATCCTTACGACTACTGAAAGAATATCTTTGTGAGAGAAATCAGGGGTTGTAGTAAAAAAATCGCAACTTTGTATATCTTCGATTATTTTGGATCTAACATGGTTAGCTACAATGGATATCTTCTCATTTTCAGAATTAGGGCTCAAATATGCTACTTTATACGGCTTTAAAGCTCTATCTTCCATCTATTTCTGTTACCAATGTGTTCAATATCCTTTTCGTTGTCTCTTCAAAAAGCAAACTCTTGTCTGGCCATTGTACCAGTTAAATCTAGCAATATCTCAATTTTTCTTCTAAAGTTTAGTTACCCCTCCTCCTTTAGGGTATCCAACTGGGTTTGCGGGCTTTTTTTTAAAAAAAGATTACTAATGTTGTTGTTTTAGTAGGAGTTTGATTTTAAACCATTAAAAAATACTAAAATTATAGGCTAGATGTTTTTTTCAATAAATTAAGGGACTTTTGGGTAAATTTTCTCAATATTTTCATGCAATTTTTAGGTTAGCGTTTCTGCACTGTTTTGTTGAAGGTAACGAATAGCGTTTACAGTCTTTTATTCGGGTCAAAAAAAAATTTCTGTACACTTCTAAAAATTGAAGGGCCACTTGGAATTTTCAACTTATCAAATTTAAATGTTCAATAACTTTTACACGAGGTTTCTTATCTAAAAAAATAAGTCCTATAACTAAACATTGTAACTGTAAACTTACAGAAAACAATTTTCTGAATCGCCACAAATAAAAATACATAATATAAAATTATGTATGATAAAATCGTTAAACTCAACTCAAACTTTCTAAGAATTAGAGTAACGAATTCTCGAAAATTTGTGGTTCAAGTGAACGTGAACGAAAACGTGAAATTTGGTTCAACCTCTCACCAAATAATGGGGAAACAAAAACGCAAAATTTGGTTTAACCTGTCACCAAAAGTTGGCGTCAGGGGTCGCACCAATATTTCGTGAAATGTAGTACAAAAAATTTTGGTTGCAGCTAAATGGGAACCAATATTTGGTTCAACATCGAACCAAATTTTTAACAGTGCAGTAATGAACATAACAGTCGAGGATCAATAGTTGAAAAGCTGATGCACGGGCAAAATCTGTTTCTCTTGAATGACGGAATTCCTACTCTGTTTCAGTTGGGTGCCTACTCAGGTGTCGGCTCGTCACTTGACTGTGTTCTAAATTACGACGCCCCTCGTGTAGCTCTAGGGCGACGATAATTCAAAACCTACCTACTCTGTTTCACTTGCCTTCAAGGACATTCCATGCTGTCGACCTTACCATCTGCTCGCCGTCACTCTCTTTTGACTGGTCTTTTGGGGTTGAAAGTGACCTGTATGACAGTGGTCACTTTCCAATCATTTTAACATCAAGGAGCCCACCGCCTAAACAGGAAAGACCAAATTTTTTAAAATTTAATAAAGCGAATTAGGATCTTTTTACAACTCACACGCTGAGTTACGGATGACATGGTTGAAACAGGCGATATTAACTTGGCTGTTAATGTCATTACCGAAACTATATTGAATGCTGCTGTTTTAGTTATTCCTATGACCCAAGGTGGACTTCCAAAATCGCCTAAACCTTGGTGGAACCACGACTGTTCACATGCTGAAAAGCAAAAAAAAAAAAAAGCGAGCTTAGGGTATTTTCCGTCGCTATCCTACTGAGGCAAATCTTAATGAATTTAAGAGGGCTCGGTCCCAGGCCCGTAGGATACGACGTGAAAGCCAACGGTCATCTTGGCAGCAATACCTCAATGCTATCCGTGGTCACGTAACATCTAAAACCGTGTGAAAAAAAGTAAAAAGAATTTCGGGTAATTACGTTGACTCACAGCCGCTATCTATTAAAAAAAATAATGGTGGTTTAATAACTTCTAAAGAGGATATTGCAGATCAGCTTGGAGCAGCCTTTTCAGCTGTCTGCAATGGTACCAACTACAATGCTGAATTTTTAAAGATAAAACATCAAGAAGAGCACAAAAAGTTAAATTTTGCACCTTTTAGAATTAATGGATATAATAGCAATTTCACTCAAAGAAAACTACAGTCTGCGTTTAAGAAATGCCACTTATCATCCCCAGGTCATGACAAAATCCACAATGAAATGCTGAAACATCTAAATACTAATTCTTTACAAGTCTTTTTAAAACTTTACGATAGAATATGGAATGAAAAGGTTTTCCCGACTTCCTGGCAAATAGCAATTGTTATTCTAATTGCCAAGCCAGGAAAGGACCTTCAAGATGCTGGCAACTGCCGTCCTATTGCCCTGACTAGTTGCCTGTGCAAATTGATGGAGCGAATGGTCAATGCTCGCCTGGTCTATTGCTTGGAGGAGAGAGAGAGGGGCCTTGTCTCCTTTTCAGAGTGGCTTTCGACACCATAGAAGCACTGTAGACCATATCTTGTTTCTGGAAACCTCCATTCGAGAAGCCTTTGTTCGTAATCAGCACCTGGGTCATTATCAAATGAATTGACCCATTCAGTTTTACATCACACCAAAAACCAACTTTGATTAAAAATAAAAAACTACTCAGTTATTAACTTGTTATAGTATTCAGTACTGGAAATAGGTATTGATTTATGAGTTTATTGTTTAATACTTATAAGAAAAAGTGTGACTTGACATTCAATTTTTTTGAGTGTTACCTTTTTTTAAAGTGTGGTAAATTTTTTTTTTATCTATTTTTGTAATAAATTATTAATATTGCAACTTATAAACTTATTGCATCCAAAAATTATATTATAATTTATTTATTTCAAAATTTGAAAGTTTTTATATAGTACTAGGAGCTTCGCCCCTAGGCTCGCACCCTTGGATTGCTGCGCAATCTCACTGGCTCGCAAAGTCGAACTCTTGTATGGCTGTGCAATCTCCGAAGGCTCTCCTGCTCGCTATCGCTCTTTAACCGCCGAGAATTGCTGCGTAATTCCCATTGGCCGCTTCGCGGCCGGCTGGTCACCGTAACTTTTCCAACCCAACTTTGCACTGGCCTATGCATATTTTACAATCCAGGTCGGTATCTATGACAATATTGGGTGGAGCCTCGGTGACCGTCATGCTAAGGATACATTTGGGCGCACATTCATGTGCATTTATGTAGTGGTCCATATTTGTTATTTAATTGCTCTCACATAATCTTAATTATGTTCACCTGCGAGCGCAGCAAGCCGGTCGGTCTTTTAAAGGATATAACGGCTCAAGTGGCCACAATCGAGGGCCCGGAGGATTGCCGAGAAGCCACAATCGGCGGCCCGGAGGATTGCCGAGTAGCCACAATCGACGGCCCGGAGGGGGTACTAGCGGTTTTTTTTAAGGATATCACGGGTCGAGTGGCCACAATCAACGGCCCGGAGGATTGCCGAGTTACCACAATCGACGGCCCAGAGGGGGTGCCAGCGGTTTTTTTTTAAGGATATCACGGCTCGAGTGGCCACAATCGACGGCCCGGAGGGAGTCGAAAGATTTCAGAGTTTTTAAATTTGCGGCGCAGACGGGATAATTTCGTAACGTATATGGCGTACAACATTTTAAGTTTCGACCATTAAAACATTAATGGGCTTCTAGACATAAAAACAAATCATCATGTGAAACTATTCCCTCACGCTACCGGCACCACTCCGTGAGCAGAAACAGCGGAAGAAATTCAAGAAATGCAACCGAGAGAATACGTCACGGGAAAAAAAAAGCCATACTACAATGACAGGAATAAGCCGCATCTGGAGAAGCAATAAACCGGCTATGAAACAAAACAAACAAGTAACGAGCTACGTAATTATTATTCTAAATTAACTAATCTTAATAATTTTTTAACGTTTGGAACCAAATATTGATAATAAAAATTAGAATAATAATTTTTTAAAAGTGAATTTACCGATGCCGGTACCGGAATATAAATATTTCGTAAAATACTACTAACTATAGCAACCCTGTGTTTACTTTTTCACGAACGCCAAAAGTTGCCAAATGGCATTCCGGCCTGAATACGCTAGGTGTTCCTTACATTACTGTTAATATCAATATGCAAAACTGTGTAAATATTAATTCTAAATAGTCTATATAACCACAAAGCAGTATTTTTGAGTACATGCACATTAAGATTACGACAAAATAGAAGGAATAGCATTTGTGAGATTTGGTACAATTGCTTTTGATCTGAAATGTAAACATAGCAAGCAAATTTAAAACTTCTCATAAAAAAAAGCTTTTTTTTTAATGCCAGTCTAGTCTCTTTTTGTCCGAACTGATAAGCACCACGTCTCCAGGTTTTATTTGAGTAAGGCCGGCTCTGTTTGCCTTATGGTGTATGAGCATGCTGAGATATTCCTGTCGAAATCTTTCCCTGAGGTCTTTCCGACAGTCTTTGTAAAAGTCATTCTGAATGGTTTTCGTTTTCGAATAAGGTCTTCCATTCTTCAATAAAAAATATACCAAACTAACCTGCGTCAAGAATCACGCCAAGTGTCACCAAATGTTTTGTTCGTTTATAAAATTACAGGTTGGAATGAGTAATTTAAAATATCTTATTTCAAAAGAACGATTTATTTTCGCTTTTAAATCAAAACTGAAAACATCCTTTCACTGATGCCAGATTTTAAGTTATAAACTTTCCTTATAATCTCGTCACAACAGTTTGGTTTGTTTGGCGAGATAAGGTTTGTTGGTGGCTCCACATTCCGATTTTTAATTTAAAAACTAATTTGAATTTTTTTCCCAAAAATTTGGGGACATGATATCTACACTACTTTCTACATTCAGTAAAAAAATTGGAGAAAATTGGTAAAAATTGTGTCGTAGAGATCAAAAAGTCTGACTGTAAACTAAATAAAAATAAAATTAAAAAAAACCCCATAACTTAAAATCCGATCTGATAATTTTTCCCCAATTTTTTTTATTTGTTGATAAATGAAAAATCTATAAAATACTAAAAATTCAGAAACTTTTGTAACACCAAATTTTTTTTATATCGAATTCCGGCAAAAAACGGCAGTTTTTAATTTTTAATTAAAAAAACTAATTAGATTTTTTAAAAAATATTTTTTGGACATGACACTTAAACCAATTGAGACATTCAGTAAAAAAATCGGAGAAAAAAATTGCGTCGTACATATCAAAAAAGCTTACTTTTTTTTTTTAATATAGAGTGATTTTATCTCATGAGTGTTACTTCGTTTCCTAAACAAGAGTTTAACTTCTCCTTAAAACAAAAATTAAATTTTTAATTACACTTTTTACTAGATTTACTATTATTAGGTAAAAAATCTGATAATAAAACACTATTTAATCTGATTAATTGACAGATTTAAGATTATAAACTTGATATTTATAGGTGATAACACTCATGAGGCAGGGTAACACTCATGAGGCATTACATTGGAATATGTAAATAAGTCATTAAAATAGAAAAATTGCAATTGAAACTTTAATAAAGCACAAATAGAACAGCATATGAGTTAATGAGTACAAATGTTATTAAATATTGACAAGCATTAAATTTTGAATTCTTAATTTTAAACCTTATTTTCTATGCTCACTTCCGTTCAAATACATCAATTTTACCATCAAACTGATATAAAATGTGATTCCCTTTATTTTTTAAGTTCGGTTGTAGAAGTACACCAATAATGTGCTCAAATTGCACATATGCAATATCATCTTCATCTAATTTAAATACAGAATTATTATTCTCCAGAAATGTTCAAAAACATGACTTTTACTTTTCCATCGTCATCCAGCGGCGATTGACAGACTGCTACATATCTAAACTTGTTTTTTTCTTACTTCCACTAATGAGTTCCACAAGCACAAATGCACCGCTTCTGATTGCACTTGCAGAAGGTATTTCCATATTATTTTTTTCATCAATACTTTTAAGTACATTTTCTTTTTCTTCATCAGTTTCAGAAAGTGATACGGAATCGTCTGAATCACTGTCTGAACTACTATACATCTTTTTCCCCACCCGACTGTTTTTTGAAAGAAAGTTAACCATTTTACATTTAAAGTGACATTTACATAATTTCCCTTCTATCCATTTATTTTGTGGACAAAAACAAGAAGTTGGCCGATGGAATATCTTGCCCCTTACATTTGTTGCAATTTGGTGTATCCCGTGAGTTCCAATAACAGTGTTTAGACCTTGCGGAATCATTTTGAAATATTTTCAATTTCGTCTTGGGAAACGTAGAACAGTCTCACTTTAGAACTGTCCTTCAAAATGGAATATAAAATTGCAGCATCCGGAATGTTCCCTCCGTAAAATATGACCAAGTGCCACAAGTAAATGAATCGTCGAACAAAATAGTGGAAAACAAATAAGTTATTTTTTTGATGGTACTGGGAAGAAGGCCCATCAGAAAAAAATGAATGGTTTTGATGTGTGGAAACTTTTCTTTTATCAACTGGAAAATAGGGTTCAAATGATCCCAAATTGCACCTGTGCTATGATCTGGAGAGTTTGAGATAGTAGCAAATGAAACAGTCTCTTCTTTGACATAAAGAATTCCTGTGTGAATGGTTGCCTGGTTACGAGAGGCACCAAAGTGAAAAGATTAAACTTCGCTTGATAACTTACATGAATAATTTTCTGAAAAGTCTATAATAATTGCTGCTTCATCTGCTTTCAAATTCTCCTTGCAATCTTTAAATGCTTTGTTTTGATACTTAATGTTAAATATGTGCTTTTTAAAATCTTTCATATCCTTTTGAAAACTATCTTGGAGTTCTTTAATTGTTCCTGATATTTTAGTTTTCGCAGACTTTTTTTCTTTCTTCTATGTTTTTTTTCTCTTTTTCTTACTTTTTAGTTTTGTCTTTTTACTAATTTCCAAGATTTCCAAGATACAGTTGATTCTACGTCAACACCATTATTACATATATGTATTATATTATCTATACATTTGGTGCACTTGTACATACATTTTGCCAAATTCTTGTCACAAACTATAAATCTGCACAAGTTATGAGGATTATCATCAGACAGAACTTGAATCTGCTAGAGTTTTTTTTGCCTTGAATTCAATAATAGCCCTCGTTTAGCTCTAGTGCAACGATAATTAAAAACTAACCTAACCTTGAATTCAATATTTTCATGTTTCTTGCACAAGCAGGTGTCACGTTCAACATCAGATTGTTTAAGAAGCCAAAACGGTCGAAATCTGGTAAACGTTTGGTAAGAAACAGACACATTTTCACGTAGAAATTTTTTTGTACAGAATTTTCATTGAGGCATTTAAGAAGCGTATCTGTTCTTTAATTTTGTTTCGTGTTACAGTTTCTTTAATTCCTGCAGTGTTACGACTCGCATCATCACGAAGGAAAAAATTATGAATCTGCTGCTTATACCTCTTTTCTTTCTTTGTCCTAACCATTACCAACCGTTTCCTACTTGCAAGGCCAATAGCTTTGCTTGCCACAGCTCGAATACGGTACCGTTTAACCGAAAACCTTCCATTTAAACCAAATAACCATTTAATTTTTGTTTTTTCTGAAATTTTTTTGAATAGTTAGCTAAATAATTTTATTTTCTATTGTATGATTTTTCAAAGTTATTTACACTCTGTAAAAGGCATTTTTGAATAACAAACAAGAATCATGTTATTGTGTTACTTATATGTTTATGTAGATTTAAAATTAGTGAATAATAATTACAACTTAGATATGTAACAAAAAAAATTGGTTTAGGTAGGCCGAATATTAGTTATTCGGCCAAATTTGGTATTCGGTCCCTTACGAAAATATTATATAGAATTCTATAAATAATCTATAGAAAAACTCTATCGAATTCTTGCTGGTTTTTCTATAGAGTTTCTATAGAGCTATAGAAATAATTTTTTCTCTAAACCATATTCTAAAGAGTTTTCTATAGAATTCTATAAGGCTCTATCAACGATTTTCGTAAGAGGCATCCCTATTTATTACATTGCAAATTTGCTTATTTTATGGAAACCAATGTGTTAGTTTTGTAACTATAACTTTATAACTGGGAATTGAATTTAAAACTTCTATGTCTCAATCTTCTTAAAATGTGAAGCATGAATTGAATGAAACTTTTCTAGACTTCCATCACACAACAGTTAATAAAAACATTCATAGTCATTTGACCGTGGTTCTAAAATATGAGGCCAATAGCCCTTGTGTAGCTCTAGTGTGACTTTAATTCAACCAAAAAACAAAGGGTATAAAAAATATCTTACTTAATATATCACTTCTTTCTGCTTCACTCAGATTAAGGTATTTCAAATCTATGATGTGACCAACATGTTGTTTAAAATATGTCACAAAGAAACCTTTAGAATTCTCAATGTCTTCTATGGCAGATGGACAGGGTGCATCGATCTTACAACTTCCCTAGGACTTGATGGCTCTCTTTCCAGAGGACTTGGAGGTGAAATTACCCGAGCGATGGCAATTAAAGTAAGTTTTCTTGTCTCCACTAGCCAAATGTTTAGTAACTTTTGTAACATAGCTGGCCTTTTGATTAGCTTCAATTGCTTTTTTCCACGAAATGAAGCCTGACATTTTTTTTAAAGTAGTTCAAAAATGTAAAATATATTTTTTGGTCTGTTTTTGTGTTAACATTAATTTATGAAAAATTATTATTAAAAAATGAAAATTCGGTGACATAATTGACTAAAAGTAAAAAAAAAGGATAAAAAAATACAAAGGAAGGACAAGTATAAAAATTAATTAAATATTAATAACAGGATAAGTTATCAAAAATCGCAGACCAATTAGCTTGAATATTCATTTGAAAGTATTTGTAAAAGAAATCAATTTCATCTTTTCCCCTTCAAATATCAGGGTTACTGCTCTAAAAAAAGGTCTGGAAAAACATTTCATACAAATTCCAGCAAAGTTAAAGATATTTGGTCAAGTTAATCATCGATAAATTATGTCAGTTATTTGTTTTTCAATTTAACTTAGACATTTCTATCTGTGATCATATCAGGGTTTCTGCACTAAAGAAGGTCTGAAAAAACATTTCATTCAGACAAATTCCTGGTTTTTAAAGTAAAGTAGATAATCATCGACAAATTATATCGGTTACTACTTATTTTTGATTAAACTTAACAATTTCAATTAAATTATACATTTCTAACAGGGATCATATAATCAACCCTATTCGATGATCCTATAAGCTGTAAACTCTAGAGATTTGGTTTTGAAAGTTAGATTAGATATCATTTACCTTTACGCAGGGGCTGGGGATCCCAGTCGGTTAGGCGTTCGCCTAGCATGCGGATGGTCCCAGGTTTGGTCCGGGCATCGCCAAAATAACTACCGGATATAGAAGCTTTATTCAACAAAAATGTCACATGCGAAGCATTTGGAATTCTGAAAACATCGTTCTTCGAAGTAGATGATGTTGCCATGGTGACGTTCAGATGGCGTTGCCAGTTGTTAGAATGATTGGCTAATATAAATATTTTTGCATTCACCCCTCCTCAGAATTTAGTTTACATAGTCCGAAAGATAAGAGGGAGAATGCCTTTGCCTGCGAGGACGGTCGGTTTCTTGTAGCTGAAGGGTCGATCCATTATTCGTACTCTCAGCAGCAGTTTCCTGCGCAAATTCCGGCCATTCACTAGCATGAAGAGTGTCCTCGTGGTCAGGTAAAGTTTATGTCTCGCCTGTGGAGGCCAGATGCCGCACTGATACAGTTGTTTCCCGTCTATCTGGAAGCTTAACGAAAACATAATCCGGGTTGGCTTCTAAAAGATGAACTTCTTTTACCAAAGATTGGTATTTATTTTCTCGAACGTGGTTTCTCATAAGAACCGGGCCAGGTTTAATTAACCAATCCGGCAGAGAGCGTCCGTCATTGGATCGTCTAGAATACGTGAATAGCCGTTCATGAGGTGTAACGTTTGTTGCAGTGCACAGAAGAGAACGTATTGAATGTAGAGTGGTCGAAAGAATTTCCACCCCTCGTCCAATTTGTATCTGCTTCGTCTTGAGGGCTAGTTGGATGGTCTTCCACATAATCCCGCTATAAGGTTCGACTTGACCGTTACCTTGCGGGTTGTAAGCTGTAGAGCGGGTGGAGGCAATTCCCTGTGAATTCAGAAAATTCTTTAAGTCAACTGACATGAAAGAAGCACCTCGGTCCGAGTGAATGTAAGCTGGTAGGCCAAATAAAGTTTAGTTTAAATTATCGTCGCTTTAGAGCTACACGAGGGCTATTGGCGACGGGCGTCGTATTTTAGAACCACAGTCAAGTGACGAGCCGACACCTGAGTAGGCACCCAACGCAACCGTTAAGAGCGACATCGTACGCAAGCGTTAGGACTTTGAAGGATATTTAACGTGCACTTTCTCTACACTGGGACATTTTTGGCTGCACGGGCCGTTTATAGGTCGGCAGTTATTTTGGCGATGCCCGGAACGAACCTGGGACCATCCGCATGCTAGGCGAGCGCCTAACCGACTGGGCTCTATAGCCCCAGGCCAAATAAAGCAAATATATTTTGTAGGCAAGAAATAACAGTGGTAGCCGAAATGTCAGGACACGGGATAGCAAAAGGAAGTCTTGAGAACTCGTCTACTATGGTGAGCAAGTAGCGGTTCCGAGATGCTGAAGGAAGAGGTCCCTTAAAGTCCAGATTTAGCCTCTCAAATGGGGAAGTAGCTTTTATCAATGTCCCTTCATTTTTATGGAAACGAGGTTTCAGCTCATTGCAAACGGAGCATGTGGAGGTTACCTTTATCTCATCCAAAGAATAAGTCAAATTTTTCAGTCTCACCCAATGATACATGCGTGTAACACCTGGGTTACAAAGCATGTTATGGAGGTCTGACAAACTAGTTTCAGAGTGGGCTACAGCAGAAATGCTAGATAAGGCATCTGTGGTTCTAAAATACGACGCCCGTCGCAAATAGCCCTCGTGTAGCTCTAGTGCGACGATAATTCAAACTAAACTAAACTTGATAAGGCATCCGCTGAAGCATTATCTTTTCCCGGTCTGTAGATGACATCGAATTTATAACATGCGCCAAGTCTAGCCTCCGACGCATTATTTTCTCGTTTTTCACCTTGCTGTTATGGGTCTGGTCAAACATAAGAGACTGAACGCTGATCTGTAAAAACTTCAAAGTGTCTGCCTATAAGGTAATGCCTCCAATATCTCAGTGACTCCAATCGCATACGCTTTTTTTTCTTTAGACGAATGATTTAATTCATATTTGTTTAAAGTTCTGGAGAAAAAGGCAACTGGTCGACCAGCTTGACTAGGAGTAGCTGCGATGGTGTGTTCAGATGCGTCTGTCTCTACTCTGAATGGAATATTGTCTTCCACGGAGGAGAGAGAAGCTTTAGAGATGTCAGATTCAATGGCTTCTATTGCTTTTACAGTAGCTTCAGAAAGAGGAAAATGTTTATTGTCCTAGAGTGGGCGTATTTTATCGGAAAATCCAGGAATCCACCTGCAATGGTGAGCGAACATGCCCAAAACTCTTTGTAAAGACGCTGTATCAGTTGGAACAGATAAGTCTAGTAATGGTCTGAGCCTTTCAGGATCTGGTTTTATTTTCCACAACATAGCCAAGTAACTTGACTGCACGTGATGAAAAATTACACTTCTCTTCGTTTAGGGTTAAATTATATTTATCTATTGCCTTTTTAGAAATTTATCTAAATTGGTGTCGTGCTCATGTTGGCTTTTACCACAGACAGTCACGTCATCCAAATATGGAAACACTCCTTCCAACTTTCCATCGCTTATTACTTTGTCTATAACTCTTTGAAAACAAGCAACTCTATTTGTCACACCGAAAGGAACCCTTGTAAATTGGTATAGCTTGCCTCCCTCTTCAAAATCAGTGTATTGTTTTTCTGAAGGCTCCCCTTACTAAAATTCCAAGGTATTTATAAGGTTTCTCTTCAGAGATATTTTGGAGGTATTTTAGAGGTATTGAATTGAGGTATTTTCTGCTACTAAATGGTGCAGAAAAAAACTTCTTATAATACCTCTGTTGAAGGTGGTTTCTCACAAATACATAGAGGTATTACTTCAACACCTCAAAGGTTTTCCTAAAATACCTTTCAATGAGGTATTTTAAACAAACCAAAAAGGTTTTCCCAAAATACCTTGCAATATTTGAGGTATTTTTAATAAACCTAAGGTCCTCTTAAAATACCCTATTAAAAGGTTTTTTTAAGTAAGAAATATGTATATTTTTATTGTACTTGACATTTACAATATAAAAAGTACTATTATTGCAAGAAAATTTACTTTGTATGAAATTGTCAAATTAAAATACTTTTACTTGTGAAAATTATGAATGTTCTCCTAAACCTAACAAATTGCTGAATACCTGATAAAGTCTTAACTAATAACACAAAGGGTATTTAAACTAAAGAAATTAAGCTTAATACTAACAAGTAAATCATCTGTGAATCGCTAGTGAATTTTCATAAACCAGAATGGCCTCTATGTCCATTTTTTTTTTACTTTCTTAAATAATCTTACTATTTACTCGCATTTTGTGTATTTCTGTATCAATCATAAGGATAGTTAAATAACCATTTTTACCTTTATACGTAAAATCTTTTTTTTCCATCACACCAAGACTAAATAAATTACGATTCATTTCAGGAACATACAAAACATTTTCTATCCTAGCATGAACAAAATCGTTCTCACTTTTTAAAATAACAGATATAGTTCCTATACCCAAAGCGTCAAGTTCACCTTTACTTTGTTTAACTTTCTTTTTCATACTCTTGAAAGAAATGAAAACCTTTTTATTATTTACAAAATGATTAGATGCACCCGAATCAAAAAGGAAAACACTTGTGTGCTCATTTTCAATTGCATGCGTAAACATAGAATTACAAGAATCACTCGAATCATCTAAAGTTACAAATGAACTTTCACGAACACGCGAGTTAACATATTGCTTTTTATAATCACGTTTAATATTTCGCTTGCTTGGTAATTTGCAAAATCGGTAATAATGACCGAATTTACCACAATTCCAACATTTAATATTAGACATATCTGATTTAACAGTCACTAAATTTATTTACATCATTTGGTTTAACAAACTTGGGTTAACTTTCATTAGCAAAACTAGATGAACTTTGCGGCTCACTAGAGTTCGGAAACAAACATTGTTGGTTCTGGAATCTAGTTTCTTCAGCTAATAAAGCTTGTGAAACTTTCTCAGGCGTAAACTGTTTATCATCTAACTGGTAAACTTGTTGCACTATGAGTTCAAATCTTTGAGGCAGATTAGAAATCATCTTGTACGCCAAATGTTTCTGGTCGATAACACAGTCAACACTCTTAAGTTGTAGAACTAAACCTTCCAAACGTGATAAATAAATTAAAACCGTCTCACCTTCACGCATAGTAGCACCGAAGAATTCCGTCAGAAGACGACCAACCAAAGCTTTGCAAGAAGGCTCAAAATTTTCTTTCAACTTTTTCCATGCAGCAACTGGGTCTTTCAGGCTCACAATCAAGGACTTGACTGCAGGTTCCAGGGCTCTGTATATTATTGAAATAGCTTTATCGCTCCTCGTAGCTTAAGCATTAATATCGCTTATAGGTGCGGTCTCCGCCGGGATAGTCTCTTGACCAGACACTATTCCGTACAGGCCTCTGTCACGGAGCAACATCTCCACGTCAACTTTCCAATCGTGGTAATTAGACACACCACGTAGCTTTGGAAAATCCAAAATGCTAGTTGCCTCCTCCATGCTTATTTAAATTCAAAACTCAAAAATTTAACGGATGCGTTAAACCTGGGCCCATAACCATGTGGGGTGCCAGGCGTGAAGGTAAAGGAAACAGCAGAGTTTAGCAAATCGTTCTTTATTACACGACTCAAACACCGTGAGCCGAACCAAAGCAATACAATACAAAGAAGAAAGAAATACACTAATACAGATAACGATCACAGTTATATACTAGTCAGTCAATGCGTAACTTCACTTCAGTTCTCAAAAGTTAATACATATTTTTAGCACATACAACTCGACTTGCTCTATATACCTTGTTGAAACCTAAGATGGGTCACATGCCCATGGTGCAAAAGAAATTCCTAACTAGCTGTTTAAAAAAAAGGGAACCAATAATTTTTGCACATAAAAAAATATATTTTATTTTTTATAAAACAAAATCACATTTGATCTTTGCTTGGACGTTTTTGTTTTGGTGTAAATTTGGAATTATCACCAAGTCTTGGTTGTCCTGATTTCAGCTTCCAACGGCACCTGGAATCGGCACAAATTCTGTTCACAGCCCGGTAACTCCAACAAATTGTGGGTGAAAATTTTGTAACAGACCTTAAAAAATAAAATTACAATTTGTGAATACTTAAAAAGAAACATGCATTTTTAATACCAAATTTGTGTAATCTAAAAACACATATTTATTTTCTCAGTAAATATGAATATGCTTTGCAAGTAAACTTAAGTTTATTTTTATGAATACCTACATATATTCAATAAATGACATTTAGAATGTAAAGAAAATTAACGAAACATCGTCAAAAATTTATAATTTTTATATATTTTCGTGCAGAGTCGTGGTTCAAATTTTATACTCAACCAAAGTGATTCATGTTTTTAAAATCGCACAATAGGAGGCTTGCTAGTCAATAATAATATAGCTGCATAATAAAGTATTTTGTTCATTGGAAAAATTAAGTATATTAAAGAAAAAATAAATGTTAAGAAAGTTAGTTTGTCAGAAAATCCTAAGTTTGCTTTAAATCAGAGATAAAAAAAAGAATTGGGCAAACTTTTTTCAAAGTAAAACTTTTTCCGAAAAATTCAAATTACAGTACATATATACCGGGTGGTTATAAAATAACGCTCGCTATTCGGAGAGGTCTGTAGCTTGAATGAATAATCCGGATGCAACAAACTTCGAGACACTTACTAATCAAGAAGGGGGGAAAGTAATGCAATCATAAAAAACCCCACCTCGTCACTTGGCCAGGGTTCTAAATTACGAGGCGTAATTGGCTGTGTTAAAGCTCCTAAAGGAGGCTAGAAATAGGCAGCCGGAATCGATTACATTACATTAAAATGACCGCTTCTTGGTTTTGCCAATGCTTACAATTAGGTTTGCATTGGCAGCGCCATCTATCGGTGCGAGACGATAATTCAAACTAAAACTAAACCATCTATCGGTGATTATTGTAACTATTTCTTTTTTAATGTAATGTATAATGTTTTCAACAATAGCAAAAATTTTAACCCTTCATTTTGTCCTTAATTGAAAATTTTGAAGAAATTATTTTACTATACCATTTAAGAATATTAATATATTTTCGTTTATGTAAAATACCTCTTATTAATTAGCTTACTAATTAATTCAACCTAAAATGAAAAGTTTAAAAGTTTAATTCATGAATCTGTATAATAAAGTTATCGTGAAATTGCTTTTTGAGTAACTACATCTCCATTACATTATTTTGTTAACAATAAATTTTAATTAAAATTTTTTCTGGTGATTAAAGCTGAACATTTTAAACATAAACCTGGTTTATAGAATATAAATTACGGGATTTCAATCATATTCTCAAATGCTATTTCATTGACATTTTAAAATACAGACAAAAAATAAAAAAAATATCACGACACATTTATTTTAAAAAATTGAGTTTTTATGTACAAAATATACATGGATACATTATTAAAAATTCAGTTATGTATAAAATATACATCGATACATCGTAAAAAATTATGTTCTTATTACAAAATATACATATATACATCAATAAAAATAATTAAATAACAAATCAAATATATGGCATGATCAACGACTGCGACAACGACAAAGTGAGCTTAGTATGATGTATAGTGGCCATCCTTAGCGATGACTTCACGCATCCGATTTGGCATCGAATCATACGGGCTAAATACAACATCCGGATCTTGCCGTAGTGTGGTCCAGGAAAACGAAGCTGCATCCCATAGTTGCTGCTTGTTAGAAATATCCTTGAAGCTGATATTTCTCTTCCACAGAGCCCAAAGATTCTCTATGGGATTTATGTCAGCAGCGTTGCAGGGCCACACTAACGGTCGGATGTAATTGCGCTCCATACAATCCTTAACAACAGCACTGCTGTAGATGGAGCATTTATCCTAAAAAAGAAGTTAGACGAATGATGAATAATGAGTTAACTAAACTTTCTACTCAAAAGAAAACAGTGTTAAGCAAAAAAAATCTTAATCTAAATCAAAAATTATTTATAATCCATTAAAACTGTACGCATTTTTAAAAAAAATTTTAATAAAAAAAAGTTAGGCAAAAAATATCAGAAGAAATACATATCCTTCCGTGCAGTACAATGTATATGAAGCAGTTTTTTTTCAAAGTAATAATTAATAAAAATATTAAATTGAGGTACAGTGACTTGAGTGGCAGCTTCGCGCAGCCATGCAGCCTGAATTGGACATGGTTCAAGCAGCGTTTCATTGCTTAAGGGGATCGGTAAATGAATTTCAAGCATGTTTGGGAACTAACCACTGGAGGTTCTTTATGAGGTTAATAACCCGACTGAGAGATATGACCCTAGATCTTTGGGTCAAGTAAGCTGAAATGGGAACAGCGGGCCTTGGCCCACTACTAGATGTAGCGCTACTTAGTTTAATAATATTAACTAATAATTTTTTAATAATAATTATTAATAATATAGCAATTATATTAACCTTTTTTTTCAAAAATAATAATGATATTAATACAATATCAAAATTCTTGAATCATACCTGCTGAAACAAGAAATCACCATCTGGGAAATGGTTATCCAACACTTCTGGCATTATTATATGTTCCAGAATATCGGCCCAACCATTGCCGTCAAGATTTTCTTCTATTCTGTGGAGAGGCGCAATTCCCCGAGGAGACATGCAGCTCCACACAGAAACAGAAAAACGCCCACTACGTCTCATGGGCTGTGTGTATTGAGCGTCAAATCTGGTGTTCAAGGGTCTGTAGGCTTTGACCCCTGAATTTTTAAATGATTGGACACAGCTTTTGTCCGAGAACAGGACCTCACTCCATTCGGCGACGGTCCAGTTGACATGCGTAGAAGCAAAACGCAGTCGCTCAAGACGTTGGTGTTCAGTAAGGAAAGGCTTACTGGCTGCCGACCAACACTGAAGTCCTGCTTTGGATAAAATCCTCCTCACTGTCTTTGATGATACCTGGAAAATTTAAAATATGATACAAATTAGGATGATCCTAAAATATTGATACCCGCTTAATGCAATGTAGTAATAAGATGGATATCGTTATTTTTTCATCACCCAATTCGCGTTGCTGTCCTAACCTAACCTAAAAGTTTCCAAGTTTAATGTAACATACACAATTAATAAACTTATTTAAGGATTAAGAAGACTAAATGAATGCTCTTCAAACCAAAAGGCCTCTGTATTAATCCAATGGGGAAAAATGATTTTCTAAGCACATTTCTTTGGCTGTATTGAATATTTTTACAATCGATATGATATATGTAGCTTACTTACAATTAAGTAAGCTACTTAATATTACTTTAATCCCACTATTTAAAATTGGTTTCAATGTTTCGTTTAAAATTATTTACGGAAAATTTAAATAAATATTCAAACCCGTTTCAAAAAGTGGGATAATAGAGCCCTTTAAACTTTAAATAAGCTACAATTATCATATAAAAATAAAAACGTTATAAAAATATTCAATACAGCCGGAGAAATGTGGCTCATAAAATATTTCCTCCCATTGGATTTACACAAAGGCACTTAGGCTTGGAGATCCGAGGTCATTCCCTCTTGAAAGCCGTTTAATAGAAATTTATTTGCATAATCATTTTAATAAATGAATTCTACTTTAGATGTGTTTAATTCTCTTCAAAACAATCTGATACAAAATCCGTAGTTTTACACTCAATTTCAACACACATTATACATTTTTTTTTATCATCCAGAACGTTATACTCGCATCTAAATCAAGTTCATTTCGAATTTGAAGCGTCATTTGACTGTGGTTCTAAAATACGACGCCCGTCGCCAATAGCCCTCGTGTAGCTCTAGTGCGACGATAATTCAAACCTAATCTAATCGAATTTGAAGCGAATTCAAAAAGGGGTCTGCCACAGATGCACCAACTTCTTCACACTTTTCGGCTGCATTTAATGCTGGGGGGCGACCGCTTCCTCCTTTCCTTTTAATGCTGCCCGTCTCTAAGAACCTTAACAAAATAAAAAAAAACATTAATAAATTTGATAAAACACTTTAAAGTATAAAGGGATAAAAAATTAACAAATATAGTTTCTTATAACTGCCTGATTCCCTAGACAAATTTCATATTTACATAAAATGATTTTTTTTAAACAAATGGACGTTAAAAGAATTTTTGGAAAGGAATTAAAAAAAAATTACACTTGTAATGCTTGCAGATATGCTGGGATCATAAAGCATTTTGAATACAGACATCCAAAAATATTTGAAATTTGTTGAAAATGGTATATATACATATATTTTGTGTGTGTGAAATTATGAGAAAACTGTGTGCTGTAAAAATTTTGATGTATTTGGTTTTAAAAAACACATTAAATTAAAATAAAGAATTTAGCTACCTCGAAATGATTTTCATTTGCGTTCATATTTAGAACAACAAATCACTAAAAATATCAGTTTTGAAACTTTTGATTTCTTAACTGTGGAAAAATAATGAGTTCTTGGCTAATTTATTGTTATAGTAAGTTTTAAAGTACTAAAAACCATAAGAATAACGAAAATACTAAGAAAAAAATATCTAACTATTAGATGATAACCAGAAATGTTGGTATCCTATTCTTTGTCCAGAAGTTGATCAATTCAACTCGACATCTATTTAAATGAATGTTTTTAAAAATTTTTATCAATAAACAACCAATGTAGTTCTGATCGTCTATGTGATTTACATTACTATACAATACATAGCAAGAAATAAAATTGTTTAAAAAAAGGCATATAATAGAGCAAAACGTTTATGAAGATAAGAGAGAAAATTAATTATGTATAAAATACATTTGAAATCGTCATTGATCCGGCGATACGGCATTTTATATAGAAATAAACGACTGATATTAGCCATCAAATGTTAAAAAGGGATTCATTTCTTCTACTATAAATCCATATGATTTTATTTTTTTAAAATTATTTGTTTAAATTTATAGATATGTAGAAAAAATAAATAAAAACAAAACATCAATTTAAATGTATGCCAAGTCTTAGGACTAAAATAGTCTTTCACTTCATTAACGTAATTAAACTGTAATAATGGTTTCAAAATATGCAATAACACATAAATGAACTTGCCTATTTATCCATTTGGAAACTGTTTTATGTGATTTCTAAAGTTCTTACAATCTTCTTACAAGTGAAAAATAGACGAGCAGACGATAAAAGTTTGAAATGCGAAATCGTTTGTTACTGTAAAATCAATTTTTTTATTTTGTAATTTAAAATAAATAAAGCATGGAAATGCAACACAAGCCTATAGTTATGTTTTTAAAAATATTCTGAGCACTTACCATAGTTGAAGTATTATTATCAAAAAAAAAAGCATTGCATCTCTGTATAATTATATTTAAAAGTTCACCTCTTAAAATTGGGTTAATTACATAGATTCTTACCATAGTCCTTCATTAAAAAATGTTCGATGATAAAGATTAAAAATATATGTGATTTTAAAAAAATCTCGTGCGCATACACTCGCTATTTAGAAAGAATTAAATTTATTGAGAGCATTTTAACGCAATAATATGTGACGTTAAATAGCTAATATATTTTCTTACTAAAAAATAAATAAAAATGATAAATATTTGTTTAAATATACGAAATAAATTGACTTTAACACAACACACAAAAAAATATTTTTAATTAATTGGAGATTCATGCATTGTAATATAAAAGATGAATATCTTTTTTTTTTCGGATACGGGCTCAAATACATTAGTTCATCATGTGTGTATATGATTTGTGTGAAGCAAAAATCTAATGCAAATACAAAACGAAAAATTTTAATATTTAATTTCGTAAAACTTGATTCAATTTTCTAAAAGTTGTCCAGTAGATTTTTCTTAAAAATACCGCGCATCGCTTCCATGTTTATATAAAAGAGGAATAAAGCAGAGCTAGATGAACAAATCTTTTATTAAACATCGATTTTAAAATAATATTTACGAATAAAGAGTAAAAAGAATAAATAAAAGCGAATAATAAAAGATGAAATATTAGAAGGTCTACTACTATTAAAAAGTAATCAATTTAAACGTAGCTATTCTATAGATGACTATGAAAGTGATGGACATTAAGCTTATAATATATTTAATATAATAAGCTTAATGTATGTAAGCTTAATGTAGAATAGTATGTATTTTGCTTAAAATGATAAATACTTTGGTTAATGTTACTTATTCCAAATACAGATTTAACTTATGTTCACTCAGAGCTTTTCCGGCACTTCGGCAGTAGTATATATATCAATATTTAATAGCCCATGTGTAGCTCTAGTGGGACGTTATTTAAGCCAAAACCAAATGAACTATCATTAATCAACCTTAAAGGCGCCTCGTGTGCGATTCCTCAGAATTTTCAAGGTTGTTGGTTTAATGTTTTCTTCCTTTTGCAAGGCCGTATTTGTTTGTCAAGTTCACATATAATCTTATATACAGTCACCTAAAGGGTAATTAAAAAGTATTTTGTGATTTACTCGGCAAATTCTGGATACAAATTTTTAAAAATTGGGATTTCGCTTTAAGTTCATTTCTTAAATGCATTTCTGTAAAAATATTCAGGGGTTTCTATTCATAATTTTTAAAAAAAATAATATAATTTATTTAAAAATATAAAAATTGTTTTAAAGACCCCAATAGTGTATGCATTTTGTTTGGGTTATTATAATTACTATTCAGTAAAAAATTCGTTTCATTATCTTAATTATTTATAGATTGGGATAGTTATTTATGTGTAACTCATTTAACATTACGGCTCCTAAACTTTGCACGTCTCTAACTCCACTAATAATTCTTAAAAACTAATAAAACTTGGTATTTCGTGTTAAAATGTCATAGATTTGAAATATGGACTCAAAAAGAGGTGTTGCTATTGAAAAATTTGAAGTTGGTAAAATTTTTAATATGAAGACGGCCCCTTATGCAAATTTTGTTTCTTGCAATTAACTCAGAATGTTATTTGTTTACAAAGTCAAAAAAGTCCGATTTTATAGGTTGACTAACGGCCGAAATAATCATAGTGGATACTTTTTTTTTGTCCACAGCTGTACAGTACATAGATGTTCATTGTAAGCAAAAGGTTATTTACATAGAAGCCCCTTTGTAGTGATAATTAATAGCTGCTAGAGTTTGCTAAATATTCATAAAAGGTCGAGCTTGGTTTTAACACGTTTTTCATACGAGCACAAGACGAATACTAAGAAAACAGAACAGTATTACATTGAGAAAAAAGAATGAGAAAAAAGGGTTTTCCCCGTTTTCAGCTGACTGCCACGCACCTTGCGGTCAGGTTAAAAGAGAAACCGCGGCACATATAAAAGTTAAAACGAAGGATGATGCAACATCCTCCGACCACAAAAGGTTATAAAGTTTAACTTTATACAAAACTTTAGTTAACTAGAAGTTAGAAAATGTTAACATGATCATTAAGAAATATAATTATTTTAAAGAGAACTTAGTACTAAATAGTTACACAAATGCAAAATACACAGCATACCTAAATATAAAACATAAAAAAAGCAAACTTAAAGTTCAGAAAGAAAAAACATATATAAAGTTCAAATCCTAACAGGTTTGATGACTCTACCACTTCGTGTGGTTTTAGGTTTCACACTTTTTAATGTCTCACCAGTTTGATATGAAGTTTCTAAGCGAAATAATCTTTGAAATGGTCGAACTAATTCACCATTTTGAGTTTTGACCTTCGCGACCCATGCAACACCATCACGTCCCTTATAAATTTCAATTATTCTAGCCAACGGCCAGTCTACACTTTTCCTATTATCCGAGAAAATCAGAACGACACCCCCAACCTCCAAAGGAGTCTGATGAACATTTCCTGACTGCCTGACGATGGAGATGTATTCTTTTTGGAAACGCGTTTTAAGCTTTTCTTTTACTGAGTGCAGGTGTTTTGCACGCTTACGAAGGCTACTTAAGTCATTATAATCAAGGTCTTCAACACAGTACTCAGTTTGGTCCTGTAAAAAGATAAAGGGGTTAAAGGCACTAGATCAGAAGGCTCCTCGGACAGGTAGGTAAGGGGTCTGCTGTTTAGGTTAGCCTCGCATTCACACACAACCGTGTACAGTTCTTCGTAGTTAAGACACGCTTTCCCCAAATTGCGTCTCAGCAATTCTTTTAGCATACGTACGACACGATACCAAAATCCCCCCCCCCCACCACCACCACCACGCTGCCGCTGGTGGATTGAAGCGCCAGCAGATCCTTTTCAGATCTGCGTGATTGGGGATGGCACTCCAATCGATGGACTTGAGCTCGTTACTCGCACCCACAAAGTTCGTTCCGTTGTCCGAGTAGATGGTGGTCACACGGCCTCGACGCGAAATGAAGCGCCTCAATGCCAGAAGGAAACTTTGTGCTGAAATGTCCTTGGCGAGCTCGAAGTGGACAGATCTGTAAACAGCGCACGAGAAAATGACCACCCACACCTTCTCGCCATCGCGAAGTACCAGTGGGCCGGCGAGGTCGACACGAGTTGTCTCGAAGACGACTGACTTTCGCACCCGTTCTTCAGGGAGGGACGCAAACGTTGCACTTGAGGGTTTCGACTTGAACCGCTGACACGCCACGCACTTCGAAATCACTGATCTCGTTATTTTCCTGGATCGCAAGACCCAGAAGTTCTCACGAAGTAATATTACGAGTGTTTGCACACCCGCATGGTTGTGTAGTCGGTGTTTCTCTTCGATGAGCAGAAACACAAGCCTGTGTTTGTCAGGCAACAAGATGGGTCGCCGGAAGTAGTCATTCGTATCATGGGGGGGATCAGTTTGGTCTTGACTCTAAGGAGTCCATCAGAGTCGCTGTAGACGACGAAGTTCGGTGGAATAAGTTGACGGTTCTTTCCAAACGAGTCTCTTTGTATGAAAAGTAGTATATCGAGTTCAGACTTGGCGATATCTTCATAACTCAAGTCTCCTTTCAGGAACGAGGCTGTTTGACCATTCTAGTGCTTTAAGATTGAAGATAAAGCGTTTGCAGTAGGCCAAGATTCGCGCAACTGATGAAAACTTTGAAACCCTATCAGTCCAATCGAGGAAGTTAGACACAGGTGCACCCAATGAAAGATTTGTCGTAACAGTGGTTTTTTTCTCTACAGTATCAAGGTCCAATGCGTCTGAGAAATCAGAGTTATTAGTGTCATGAGTCTTAGTATCAGAGTCATGTGGGACCCTCCCACCAACGAAGGCTGTAGAGTGTTTGGGCGTTGCAACCACGTGACGCCACGTCCGCAACATTCATCTGAGATGGTACAAAGTACCAGTCTTCTTTGGCAGAGGACGCGTGTATTTCATTTATTCGATTGTTTACGAAAGTTTTCCTGGGTCCCGGGTTTTGTACCCAACACAAAACTACTTTTGAGTCAGTTCAATAGTACGTCTTGAAGTTAACTATGTTTAGAGATGTTTTGACGTTTTGTACCAGCCGAGTGAAAATGAGCGCCGCCATAAGCTCTAATTTTGGGATGGTCATCTCGGTCTTTATTTTAGTTAAAGGGTCTTTTTTTAGGGGTGCTACGCGTGATTTGGCCTGGATAAATTTTATGTGTACTTCTTCGCCGCATTCATTTCGCAAAAACACGCACGCTGCGAAAGCTTTACCACTAGCATCGCTAAACATGTGCACAGTAGTTGTGCACCCATTTAGCAAGCCCCCAAAATAACGCGGAATTTGTACTAAATTCAAGAACTCCAAACTGTTTAGCCAATTTTTAAATTCTTCCACAATTTCATGTTTAAGTTGTTGATCCCATGTTAGTTTATCATTTTTCCAAACTTTTTCTTCTCCAAGTGTTCGTAAATACTATCAACAATTTCATTGCCTACCTTTCTTTGTGTGACATGGCCAATGTATTTAGCACCTGGGCTCACTTATCAAGCTAATATGTTTTTCTTTTACAGTTCTGCGGTACATTTTAGCTCCAATCTTTTCTTGAGTTATTGTATTGTCTTCTCTTCCATCGAAATAAATTGCGTTAACTACTTTCATCTGGTAGTTTTCTTCCGTTATTCCTTTCCTAATCTTCCCCTTTTCTCTTCTAATTTTGTTTCTGTCTGTGACTTGCCATGTTTTCGTTAGATATCAGTCTCAAATCGTGTAAAACACCGGTAGCTATTACAGCGGTGGCTCTGTCCGACACCCCTAACCTGTACTCAGCAAGGATGTTGTTGTCAGCTTCGCACGCATTTGCGCAGGAGAAGAAGGCAACAAAAATCTACATCACAGTCAGCTTCTGACGAAGTTTTCTGTCTATTTTTTTCATCGCTGCAACCACTCATTACACATTTGCTTCTGCTGGGAATACTAGGATCAAACGTAGTAAGCGTTTGATGAGACAACTGTTATCTTTCTTCTCTCTTTTGTAATTTATTAGTTTCCTGTGCATCTAAACTACCAATAACCCTTTTCCTGTCTATTCTTTGATCGTGCATAAATTTCAACTGTATGTCTGGGATCCTTTTTACTTTTTCACATTGACAAGTTACAGTCAAAGGACAGGCTGTACTACCCTTATAGACAGTCTCAGATGTGCAAGACAAAGTTATATTACATTTACAGGCAGCAATATCGAAAAGTTTGGTTTTCGCATTCTGTGCGAAAACTTCTACTCTTTTCTTATAAAAATCTTTTTCACAGTCTCGATTGAAAGATTTTTTTAACGCAATATACGAGTTATAGTATGATTGGATTGGACCACACGAGTATATGTTACTGTTGGGATTGTGGCTTTGTTATAAATCTCAACTATTTGAGTTCCTACTTACTCGGCCACAGCTACAAATCCTAGAAGTTTATTCGCCAAACCAACAGGGATCATGGGGGACATCAGATACTTGAGTGCAAAGGTCGCTTTTCTGAACTCGTCTTTGATATAATCATAATGGTCGCTCCAGGTGAGCCTGGAGTCAAGAATGACGCCGAGGTATTTAGTTTTTCTTTCCCAGGGGAGAGGCTGACAAAAGATAACAAGTTGAGTGGGAGGAGGGACAATGGATTGCCTAAAGACGACGGCAGCACTCTTATGAACGTTAATCGCTATCTGCCATCGATCGAGCCAGGATTCAAGTAATTTAATATGATCTTGGAGATATTTAGTGGCATATTTTGGATTATGGGCCTGGTCCATAATGGCGGTATCATCCGCAAACATAGCCAGAAAGGTTTTGAAACACTGGGGGATATCATTTACATAAATATTAAAGAGGGTAGGGCCCAGGACCGAACCTTGAGCGGTTCCTGCAAGAATGGGGCGAATAGTCGAGTTAGTGTGCTTAACACGAACTTTAAAGGAGCAATTAGTCAAATAGGAATGCATAATTTTGATGAGGTAATGGGGGGTTTTGAGGACGATGAGTTTATAAATGATTCCTTGAATCCAGACTCGATCGAAGGCCTTAGCAACGTCAAGAAAGAGCGCCACCGTGGTCTTTTTGCCCGTCCGCAACAATTTCAGTCACTCTGAGAAGCTGGTGGATAGGTTCCTGACAAAGCCGAATTGTTGGGGAATGAGTTTATTGCCGGTTTCCAGGAAGTCCCTCAAACGGTTGCGAATACAGAATTCCGCCACCTTAGCTAGAACTGGGAGGAGGGAAATGGGACGATAAGAGGTGGGATCCAATCGATCCTTCCCAGGCTTTACGATTGGAATTACTGCCGCAATCTTCCAATCCCTGTGAAATAACGCGAAATTAAACATCAAGTTAATGGCCAGAACGAGATAAGTAATGATATTAGGCGGCAGATTTTTTAACATTTTATTAGTGACTCAATCGGGTCCAGGAGATTTCTTAATTTTAGTATTTTTGATATATTGGGTGACCTCCCACTCTTCTACCGGTTCAGGATTTTCATAAAGCATTGGGTATTTAAGTCTATTGTTGACAGTTCTAATAACGTGTGGTCTAAAGGGCCGATCTTTCAGTCTGGGTCCAGGTGGGAATGACTACCTGACCAAAGATCAAAGTAGCGCCGCCAAAGCACTCCAGAAAAATAACTGGGCCTCCAAGCAGGAATGAATCATCAATAGCTAATGATCAGCCGTCCGCAAGGGCACGGTAATGCCAGGCAGGGCTCCCGTAAAGGCGAGCGGTGGGTTGGTACCGATCCTTCCGATCGTCTCACGCGAGAGAGCAAAACCCAAAATGAGGTATTTCAAATTTAAAAAAAGATTTTTTAGGGGTTTCACAGATATTTCTAGAGATAGTTCTGTATTTTTTTGTTAAAATTATTTTTAAAAATTCCAATTTATTATGATATTGAAGGTCATACAATGGTCTTCCTTGGGTTATTTTAACCACTCTGTAGTTCCCATAGAACTGAGTTTGTGACATCTTCTAAAAATGAAAACTTTTTTTTACCGTTTCCAAGGAGTATAATTCCTGAAAGTTTTATGGGGGAAAATGGTAAGTCGTGTGAGCCTTGTTTATTTGAAATAGACCCATTGTATTTTCGTGAATAAAATTTAAAAAAAACACGACAAAAACACGACACTTAAAAAAATCGATTTGTTACTTACAAAATGTACAGGATTATGCATTTTCTGGTATATTTTGATACTCTTAAAAGGAATTCCCTGCTTGATATTCGGCTCCTCGCATGCCGCTGACATAGCTTTTTCTGCATTGCGAAGAAATGCTTTTGTCTCCTTCTCTTGGGTGGCGAACCATGCTCGGCTCGCGACTGCTGATAGCAATCGGCACACCTCGGATTGAAATGTTGATATCAGTTTAAAGACGTTTGGCTTGTGCTCAGCCACCAATACCCTGAGTCGATTGTTGAATCCTTCGGTAAGGTTGTTCGTCTTATCGTCCCCGCTCAAGGTGGCTTCGCGGACATTCCACAGCCACGTCTCGGGCAGAAAGAGTGGCGGAGGATCAGCCTGGTGCCAGCGTTCACCCGCCTAAATGCCCCTGAAATGTAGGTAGAGTCGAAGTTAGGGCTTTAGACCGTGGGGCAAGGGTAGAAAAAGTGCTTTAAAAAAAGTTTCGTTTGCCAAGTCAGGGGACCAAGTAAATTATTGATTTTCTGAAACTTGTTGATCTATTGATCAGAAAAATAAAAAGTTGTCACAAAAATAACTGCTCAGATTTTTTTTAGAGCCATCTAAAATGTATATTTTAAAATAATTTATATTTGTGTGAACTATAGGCAAATACGTCACTTAGAAAACTAATATTTTAAATAAAATCATGTCATGTTACTTATATCATATTCTTCAATAGAGGTCTACTCAAAAATTTACATATGATACTATGATTTATAAACTACAGGCAAATGAAGCTTTTTTTATGTCTAGAAGCTTGAAATGAAAAAATGACTTTTGTTGTTGACTCATAGACCATCACACAAATAACAATTTTAATTTTTTTTTTAAATTAAAGGTATTTAAGATTAATTTGTTAGACACAAAGTCATTCCAAAAGAAGAGTTAAGTTTCAGTTAATTATTTTCGCCCGAATCATCGAAAAATGTATAAAATGTATTAAATGCACATTTGGACCCAAAACTCTCTGGGGACATATGGTGCCAAAACTTTTGGTGTTTTCTGTTTCTAAAGGCCAAGACCTTGCTTTTGATATATGACAATGTCAATTTCTGTTAATATTTCAATTGTCAGGCCCAAAATTCATTAGTATTTTTCAAGCAATTCTTGTGTGCGGCCAATGAAAGTTATGATAAGATACTATTAACTTCAAAAATGCAATTGAAGGGCCGTTATTTTTCATTATTTCTGCAATATTATACCAATTACAGAGGCTTTTAGCGATTAAAGTTTTTAAAATATTGGTTAATAGTTAGAAAAGTTGAATTTGGTACATGTTGTTTACATTTTCTTAACAACGTAATACTGTTTTAAAACCGAGTTTATTGCAATAATACCATCAATTAAATGAACAAAATTAGCTTGCAAGTGTTTAACGTATATTTTTATTTCTTAATTGAGTGTTTTATAAATTTAGAAAAAAAAAACATTTTTAAATAAGAATGTTTGCTTTTTGTACTAGTAAAATATTCCCAAACAAACCAAGCGTAATGTTGTTTCGATACTTAGTTTTAATGCAATAATAAAGTCAATTAAATAGCTAAAAAGAGTGTACAAGCGTTTTACGTGTATTTTTATAAAACAATTGAGTAGCTTCGATTGATAAAACAAATATTTTTAATTAAGAAAGTCAGCATCTTGTCCATGTAAAGTTTTCAAAACAAAGCGCCGCGATGGCCTAACTTGGATTTCAGATCGAATTTTAATGCAATTATTTCGACTTCAACATGCAAAAAAACACTAAATTGTTCTTTGTACATTTTTAATTCACAATTGAGTCATTTCAAATAGGAAAAAAGTGATTTTAGTTGTACTTGGTAGAAATCATAACAAACCTCGTTTTTGCCGATAGCGTAATGCTCTACTCTCTCGAAAAATGTAAACAAACCGAATGTCCTGGCGGAAGTATACATAACAATATTAGTTAATTTTTAGAATAAGGAAGTCTTGTGATATTTTTTGGTCAGAATATTTACTTTTTTACTTCAAAATGAATTAAAAAACATATTTTGTTGTTATAATTTGTGAATTTTTTAATATCTTGTAATAAATTTGCTTACTAGCAACGCCATCTAGTGAGCAATAGGAAAATTTTCATGTAACTAGGTCCTTAAAAATAGTTCTACATTTGACATTCGAATGTTAAAAACTACACAATTTTACACATGACAACTTTTCATTTTTAAATAAAATGAGTATTTTCCTTAATTTTTGCAAAAAAATATCGTGGTCCCTTTCATTGGCAAACGAATATTAACATTTAGCTTGCACGGCCCATGGACTACTTCAAAAGGAGCACGGGCGCGAAGTGCACCAATTCCAGTTTTGACTTCTGCCACCGGAAGAAAAGCCAAGGCATTGATCTGACTACAAAATTCACGGAAATTACCATCAGAACGATAGTGTGCAGTCCGACCAAGGTCCTGAATTTTCCTCCAAGTGCTTTGACACAAGTGGTAAAAGCAAAACTGGATTTTAACGCTCCCGAAACTGTTTCTGAAAGCCGCCATCACCGGGTACTCAAAATCCATAATACATTTCAAGGGGTTTAGGTACAGGTCCCTGGCAAAGCCTTCTTCAATTAGAATCTAAAAATGTAATAAAAACACTATAAAATCCTTCATATTCAAAAGTACAACGAAAAAAAAGTTAAATAAATAAAATGTAGAACTTGAAAATGAACTTGAGAATGAAATGTAGAATCTACACTGCTCAAAACAATTAGGGGAGCACTTTGCTAGATGCCATTTGTGACTAGATGCCATTAAAGGCTCATATTGACCGATTTTAACTTCCATTTGAATAATATAGTCCAACACCCAGCCACTATCTGTAAGTTCAAATACGATTTAACTTCTCTGTACAAGACACATTTTTAGAATTTTGGGGCTGAGACGATTCAATTTTTTGTAAGATGCACTCGAAATCGGCATAAATAACATAAGGCATTTTCATTTTGTACTGAAATTTTGTAAACTTTAAATAGTTATCCTTTTCCGTGGGGTAAAATACTCTTTGTGGTGCATATTCTTGACAATGTCTTATGATATGAAAGTAATTTCATATTTGAAAATCGATGAAGGCAATAGTCGCAGTAATAGAGTTAACCATTGTTTTGTTAAATTTGATAAAAGGTGACTCGTACTTTTAATGAGACAATAGTGAGTGTTCTCATTCTTTTTTATGTATAATAAATTAATGTGGGTTTGACCCTGGATAGACGTGATTCTTAGGGGGAAGACTTGTTTATTTTCGTAGCTAAATACATTAACGGATAATGAATTGTATTTTTCAAATGAATCAATTTGGGACAGCTTAACAGGATATGTTAGCATATCAGTTTTTAAGACATTTTCATATTGGGTATAATTGGATACGTTGTCAACATTATTCTCAGATGGATACAATTGAGCTAATATACTCCAAATAAAACATTTTTGATCATTATTCTTTACATTAATTAACGCATGTTTTCTACTTAAATAATTGTCGAGTGGGATGTGACTAGATGCCATTAAAGGCTCATATTGACCGATTTTAACTTCCATTTGAATAATATAGTCCAACACCCAGCCACTACCTGTAAGTTCAAATACTTCAAATTATTCAAATATTTTTTGTATCGCAGCTAGTATTTGTGTAGGGATATCCAAAAGTGTTAAACTTATGGCACAATTACTACGAAAGTATGCCACCTCAGTAACTTTGTCGACAGATCCTCGTTTAAAACGTGCTTTTTCAACGCTACCATTTAGCCGCTCCCTTCACATTTAGAAACTGATTTTACTTATCCTCCCAGTCTCTCTTAGTCGTTCAAAAAAATCATAGTGTCATTTTTATTTCGTTCATTTGGCAGTAGAATATGCAGCGAAAGAGGATTTAATACACACGATTCGTCGTCGTTATGTATCACATTATCATTATGTTCTATATTTTCAACTAGCCTTTTTTCACATTACATGATTTTGAAAGTTATCATTTCGGTTAAATACTTTATAGCAATGCATACATCGTTGTTGATCGTTTTTTAAATGTATTTTGTTATGACGTTTCAAGTTGTACTTTGTACTGAACTCTTTATCACATATAAGCTAAACACATACAGCTTCACATACAGCTAAACTTTTACAAGTTCTGAAAATTGGAAGAAGAAAAAATTTACTTGAAGAAAGATTTTTTTTAGGTAAAAATTTCTGAACTCTTTAAATTTTACTTTTCTTACATAGTAAAAAATCATTGTTTCCTAACCCCTCTTAATTATATTTAGTATATTCAGAATAATGTTAATTCAATTAAAATTATAAATAGCTAATTTCATTACAGAATAAATCTTGCCTTCTCTGAAGGAGAATCAATAGCTGATGATGATTCAAAGTCCTTTGGTTGAATGTTGGTGGGTGCTGTATTTTTCAAATGCTTTGAGCTCTTATGCCGTTTCAGGTTGAACTTTGAGTTGAACCCTTTGTCACATATGTCACAGATGAACTTTTTCAAATTCTGAAATTAAAAATTGCAACTATTGAAAATTGCAACTATTGGACATGCTTTGAATATTACTCTTCTAAGGCATTAAAATTGATGTTTTCACAACCTTTCTTAATTATGAACGTATAATTTGTAAGAATCATTGTATTACTTGAATAATTAACACATTAAAAAATTACTATTTTCATAACTTTTATGTTAACCTAGTATGTTTAGATCAGATATCATAGTTAAAGTATTAGATTGGCAGATCACTTGACCTCTAATGCTAACGACGGGACGCGCAATGAGGACTTTTTAGAGGGCAAAATGGCCAGTGTTGCTGCCACTTTAAGGAGAAAAATGCTACGGCATCATCGGAAAAATAACCATTTAATTCTAAAATTGCCCCCAAAAATACTAGAAAACCATTAAGTCACTAAAAAGATTCCAAAATGCAGCTAGTATTTTTACGATATTTTTTTGTAATTTTAGAATAATTCTAAAATAAATTCTAAAATTACAAAAAAATATCGTAAAAATACTAACTGCATTTTGGAATCTTTTTAGTGACTTGAAATGCTTTTCTAGTATTTTTTTGTAATTTTAGAATTAAATGGTATTTTTTCGTAGTATTTTTCTCCTTAAAGTGGCAGCAACACTGGCCATTTTGCCCTCTTAAAAGGACTCCATGCGCGTCCCGTCGTTAGCATTGGAGGTCACGTGATCTGCCAATCTAATACTTTAACTGTGATATCTATGGTTTAGATTAATATTTTAATCATAGAGTTAAGAAAGAGAATAGAGAGGTCCATGGTATATGCACAGTAGCGCACAAAAGAAGTAGGCTAGAGCGGTGCATCTTGGGATACTTCGGTGCCAGTTTCGGTTTACACGACAAGTTGCAGACAACGCTAGTTTCGATGAGCTGAATTTTTTGACGTATCACACACACACACACACTTGTCTGTAAATGTTGTGTTTTGGGCTATGAAAGTAGGTGACGGACAGAGCTTACACTTTTTATGTTATCAACGTAATGTAGAAGCTAAAACTATTAACCAATATGATGTTGTTAAATGACTGATTGCATTTACACATGAAAATGGTGAAATAGCTTCCCCTACAGAATCTTCCTCAAACTTATTGTTTAATGTAATTTTCACTCTACTGATAACATACATATTAGATTGGAATGTCGGTTGAGTGAAAATATTCTATATTTTTAGTTTTAGATTAGTTTTTAAACTTCACACAGGTAAAAAAAAACATTTCCTTTCTATCAAAACAAAAACTCATGTATGATTTTATTGTTGACATGACAGGCTGCTATTTTATTCTGACTCACCTGTCTAAATACCGTCAACTGATTTCAATTTGATGATAACTATTCTATTATAGGTCTGTCACAGATTTAAAACATAAAAAATACGTGTATTAATATATAATTACAGCAAAATAAAGCATTAAACAGTAACTCAACAGATTACTTCTTCTATGATCAAAATAAACCTAATAACAACAGCTAAAATATAAATACTGGGTCCTATACACAAGTTTTGACGTTTTTAAATCTTTTCAACTAATTGTAAACTTTAAATAAAATATATTCAATGCAAATTATTATCACATACACATGTGGTTTTAGGATTCAGAATGCAATGTAAAACTTATTTTTACCTGTGGAATGAAAGTCCAGGAACTTTTTTTCGCTCGTTTCCCAGGTGTTCTGGTGTTGCATCCATATGCTACACAAGACACTCAAAATTAAATGGAATATTAAATAATAAAATCGAAACAAACGTTCTAACGACAACTATGAAGCATTGCGTTCAATGGGAACCATGGCGCTGAGATAACCCAGAATGCTTTGCACTTTGTTATGCGCAGTAGCTCGAAAAACCTGACAGCCGTGCTTCAAATCATTTGAACTGATAGACCCCTCTACCCCTCCTTCTTAACTCTATGATTTTAATTCACTTAAAATTAGAAATAGCAAATTTCATTACAACCACAGAATATATACCACAGAAACCATACCTTTTTAGAAGGAGAATCATTAGCTGATGTTGATTCCGAGTCTACATGTAGAACCTTGGCTGGCACTGTAGATATATCGTCTGAAGAAATTCTCTTCATATTTGACTGTGAATTATGTTTAATTAAAATAAAGAAACGCTAAAATGTTTACTAAAGTTTTAATAATTCTTCCGTTAACGAAATATCTTAAGAGTGATACTTTTATATGCAAATTAAAATATGATTAACGTTTAACCATTAAAGAAATTAAACTATAATTACCTGCATTAATTCCATCGTAGAAAATTTAAGGAAGAAAAAAAATAATTGAAACAATTACATTATAAACGTTTACATTCATAAATATCGAATCATACCTTGCTTAATAATTCGCTGCCTGTTTGTTTTGAAGTTGATGCAACTGCTAGATGCTCATTAGGGTCAATATATGTAGACTATTGAAATTAGAAATGTACAAACATATAATATTTTACTTCATGTATTTAAATTACAACATATATAAAACAAGTAGAAATAGGAAACTTTTAACGCCTGGATGATCCTTCATTAGACACGGTAGAACTTTCTAACAGTGATCCATGTTGATAGGTTCATTGAATACACTGCTTTTTAACACAACTATGTTTATTAATATAACTAGGTATAAATAACTTGAGTAAACATCATTAACAATTAGGTGTAACATATAATAAATCAGTAATTATTAAGTATTAGCAAGTAGAAATTTAGATTTTCAATAATGATCTATCTATGAGACACTGATTTGCTATTGATCGATATTAGACATGGCTCGTCAAATATCTATAAATGAAATGAACATTTAGTTTAGGAAAACTAAATATAAAATAGAATACAGTGTTAGAATATTTTAACAGTTGAAAATATACTTCATCAGAATCCCCATACCCCTAGCAAATTTATACCCGTTCTTCGCACGGAATAAAAAAATATCAAATAGATTCCAAATATGTGTACCATATACCCTGTTATAGGAGCATAAACTTATTGTTGTTTCCGCTCGTTATAAATTATAAAATCCCGTTTCATTGCCTTAAAATTCCAAAATGAAAAATACGCTATAAAATGCACTCATAAATGTCATCAGAATTCCCTCATAAATACATTAAAACCTTTTAGCTCATTTGGCGCGTTTTGGGAAATAATTTGGCGAGAAAATAGATATAGCTACCCACACCCATTATACAGTTCTAACACAATGACCTTCGAACAACCGACCAGCTTATAAATTATTTATAAAAGAAATTGCCTATTTGGCGAATTTTAGTTAATAATTTGGCGAGTTTGGCAACGTATTTGGCGAAAAAATAAAGACATGAAACACTAATAGCTCTAGTGCGATGGCCTTTATTAACCATCATAGTTCAGTAATAGCTTAACTATACATTTATTGCTTAAATATGCATACATGCAGTCAACAGAAAAATCAATGAAAAAATCATCAAATAAACCCACAATAAAATCCGGGAATGAAGACTGGCGGAATTACGTCACTTGAAACATGTCAATTATTTTTCAAATAATGAATTAAATTTTTATAAAGTAATGGCAAAAGAATAAAATAAACATTTTGAATTTTAAATGTTTCCGTTAAAAGTTTTATTTAATTTTTTCAGCCGATGGCATCAGGAAAGAGAAAAAAATGATCGGATTTGAGCGAAAGTGGTGTATTTTTTTCAGAAAATTCGAATTTTCTCTAAAAATGGAACAAATATGAAAAAACTAAGCCTCAGGTGCACACGTTAGTATTAAAGGGAATCTATCTTAAAAATTTCGAATTTCTGAGGGCAGTATAAGTAGGTCTTTTACGATCCGATAACAGACACACAGACAGACAGACTCTTTCTTTACTTATTATAGATTGTGATCTTATAATCAGTAAGATCCGCGAATGTTTTCTTATTTTGTGTTGAGTTTTCAGATTTGAAACCGGATCCTGAATATTCACCTACAAAACTAAAATATTTATAACTGTACCGTTAGATTTATTTTAAAAAAACTTTTAGTGTGAGGATAGCATCCACAGACTTTATATATAAGTTTAATAAATTTCAAAAATCGTCATTACAGAGAGTAGATTAATTGCTGTGAGGTTACAGAGACATAATTCGTTATAAACCATAGTGTAGTTTATCTATGAACTCCCAATAGGCTTGGAATCTTTTAAAAAGAAGTACTTCTGGCGCTGAGGAGAATCCCATGCATTTTTCAAAAACTGCACCAATAATCAATTCCATGATGTGGTGCCTACATGCTAAATATAGTAGTGTCTTGTCAAGTTTTTGTTCCAATAAGGCACAAGTGCCATTGTTCTTGCCAGTATTCACACTCGTTGTGTCAAAGCACATAGCAGACACTTTATCAGCTAAGCCCCAGTCTTCCAAAACTGCATCAGCTTGATTTTCTCCTGTACCTGATGCAAGTTTGGCCACTGTGAGTAATTGATGAACACTTTCTCCTGATACTATAACAGGAAGTCTATCGACTTTTTCTTTCCCAGTTAAGTTTTGTAACAGTTTACCATCCCAGTGAACTGTTAATTTAGCATTAGGTTCCTGGAATTCTGTTTTCAGCTGCTGAAAGATATTAGAACGGTGTTTCATTCTTTCTCGTCGAATAGAACTTCTGCTTAGAGTAATTCATCAATTTCACTCACAACCTAAACTTTTTGCTGTTCCAGCAACAACAAACACAGCCTTGCGATATGAAACTTTTGTTCTGTCTAAAGCTGCTGCCAAACATGGTGACATAACTTTCATTTGCTTTTTGCTTCGTTTTTTTACTGTACATGATAATGCTTGTTCTTCCCCTTCATGCACAATCAATTTTCAGTACCTAAGATAACGAAGATTAGGCTACACAAACATTTTGCAACAGAAAGGTTATTTAATATGACGACATAAAAACATTATAAAATGAACACTCATTTTGTAATAGTAAAACTACTCAGCATAAAAAGGTTTAACACTTATTAAAACAATTTTTAAATATTATTATAAAAATTTATAAAGCACACCCATTGAGACTTAAATGTTTAAAATACTCAGTTAAAATGCAAATGTCTCAGTTGACAAATACTTGTGACAGCAAAAGTTCAGCAACCCCAGGTTCATTCCCGTCACGAAGCACCATGTGGCAGAGTTTTTGCTTGCTTGGGTATCCGAACCCTTCAGAGTAGTTAAATGGCCGTTACACATGGGACAACTCGGATGGCCAGGAAGCGTACAGTAGATACAAATGAAACAAAGTTTACTTCGACTTAAAATAATATTTGTAATACATCCACATAAATAATATAGTGCATTTTCTTTACTTTCTGGCAGCTGACATGGTACAGTTACCTATACAGTTATTTCTATAGAAATTTTATCCTTGTTAAAATCAATATCAAAGCATATTTTTTTCAGTATAGGTTACATTAATTAAAGCAGGATTACATATTTCAATCTCACTTTTCTCGAAATCAATATAAAAACTAAGGTTATTTTCATAACAACTGTCATTTACACTATTATATTCAGAAAATAAGTGAAACATAGGAGTACCCTTTGGTTCATCAGTGTCATAAAAGTATTGCCTTTAATGCCAGATGTGAAGTATTGAGAAATAATTATCAATCACAAGCAAGTTTTGAATTCCTTACATTTGGGAACAGTATTTTTTAACCGTGCAGTAGAAATAGATTATCGAGAGCAAAACAAATTTAAAATTATAATTATCGAGATACATTCTCTGCAAAACTAACATGGATGTTGTTGTTAAAATTATTTCAGCTTAGACATGTTTCCATAATCCTTTAATACCAATTTTTAAATTAGAAAAAAGCCAAACAATACTCTTGAGAAAAGAAAGTTTTTTTATAACCATGCTTTGCCAAACTAGGTGACAACGAGTATGACCGTGATGATATGATGACAAACCACTTTGCAACTGTTTCAATAAACCATGCTGTTACTAAAACTGATTCAACTTGCTTTTTTTAGATATACATATTGCCTTAGGGATACAGCAACAGCATGATTTAGCTAAACATGTGCAGAGCCAACTTTCATTTTATCATAATGCCCAATGTCAACTTGAGCCCATTCAACTTGATGTTAATTGTGGGCGTAACTTTAAATCACTCCAATGCTGCGTACGATGTCGCCCTTAACAGTTGCGTTGGGTGCCTACTCAGGTGTCGGCTCGTCACCTGACTGTGATTCTAAATTACGACGCCGGTCGCCATTAGCCCTCGTGTAGCTCTAGTGCGACGATAATTCAAACTAACCTAACTACTTCTGGTGGCAAGTAAACTATTTGCCCCTGAGTTATGTAATTGCGAAGGTTTTTTTAAAGGTGAGGAGCATCAGTTAATATGTACAATTTTCGACAATTACTTACAGGGATAGGAACAATAAGCTTGAATGTCAATATCTTTAGCTTTCCTCCTTTTTTTAACCCCCATTGCACATTCCCTCTAAAAAGCCTGATTATAAGGACCCATATCTGACACCAGATAATCAAAAAGAATCAAAAATAAGTCCGATTGATTCACATTCTTGTATAATCTTAAAATTCCTTTTTTTTAAGGTAATGGGACAAGAAGATTGGCATGTAAAGTGGTATCCAACAACTTGCTTCCATCTTGTTGACACACCCTATAAAAAAACCAATTCATATTTTGCCATTTCTGCATATGATCCATTGGCTGAAGGTACAGTAGGAGTGCCAATTACACATTTTGTAGAAGCATCTAAAGTTAACCCTTCTGCTATTTGCATTTCATCAAACATAATACTAACATATCGCTCTTTAAGATACATCGAAGCTATTTTCAATTTTAACAAATTCAAAACTTCATATGAAAAATGCCCAGCTTCAATACAAAATTTTGAATCCGTCTTTGGACAGTTCTTTGGGATGGCGATGAATACCCACTTTCTCTTAAGTAATTATATTCCTTGGTATTACATAACTAAATACATAAAGCTTTTTTCGATGGTTTAATCAGACCATACCATTCGCTTATTGTAGGCTTTTCCATGCAATTTAATTGGTCACTAGTAAACAAAACAGAAAGTTGCTTTTTTAAATTACACATTTCTTGTTCCTTTTTGCGAAATTTCTTTTGAAGGAGATTCAATTTTCTTTTGAGACGTTCAATAACTTCTGATGTGGTATCTCTTTCCAAAGTGCAATTATCAATTGAAGGTAGCCTGTCATTTCCTTGTAGTCCAATAGCAACTAAAACACAATTATAAAAGTTAAAAGATCAAAAGTATTCTTACAAAAGTTATTTTCATTTAAAATATACTGAAACATTAAAATTGTTGTAGAAATATTTTACATAAATATTGAGCTGTAATGTCTCAACAAATTGTTTAAATTTTAAATCGTTTATATTTGAAATTCCCAAAATTAATATTTTTCATACTGAAACTAGATCATCTTACCATAGATTGTTATTGGAAGGACACACTTTTCACATTTAATACTTTCTGGAATGAGCTTCTCTTCCTTTTGTAATAGTAAAGATTGATACAAAAACAAAGTTGTAAAAATAATCATAAAAATTTGTTAATTTTACCTGGTAAAATTTCTAATTCCTTAGCTTCAAGTACAGAAATTTCTGCAGGCACTTGATCATAATCTACAAAATAATCTTATTCATTCATTCCTTGAATACAAAGAAATTAAGTTCCAGTTACTGAGTTGTCAGAATGTCCATCCCTCGTCAAGAAGGTTCCGGGTTCCAAACCCAGCCATCCTATACCAAAATAACTGCCGACCTATAAACGGGCCGTGCAGCCAAAAAGTCTGACGAATAATACCCCGTGTAGAGGGAGTGCACGTTAAATATGCTCCAAAGTCCCAATGCTGCGTACGATGTCGCCCTTAACGGTTGCGTTGGGTGCCTACTCAGATGTCGGCTTGTCACCCGACTGTGGTTCTAAATTACGACGCCCGTTGCTAATAGCCCTCGTGTAGCTCTAGTGCGACGATAATTCAAACTAACCTAACCAGCCATCCTTTAAACCAATTTATTTTGGGAAAAAACCTACTCACGGGGTACAATATTTTATATTTGTTTTTTCAGTGAGTAGTGTGGGCTGATAAGGGAGCATAACTAGGCTTTATAGAAATTGAAAATTTAAACTTTATTATAATAAATTTAAACTTATTTTTGCCTTTTGGGAGGCTGGGGTTAAGTCCTTCAAGTACCATTTGAAACATGTAGTTGGTATAGCGAGTCTAACTTCTGAGGAACTTTTTTAGTTAATTTCTAGAGGATACAGAAATTGAACAGAACATTTATATGATCCTTTGTGTGACAAAGAAACTAAACGAGGCAAAGTTTGTTCTGACTCGAGAGTTGTTTTCACCGGTGATACTCTTCCCTTTGCGGAGACTAGTGAGGTAACAATTCTTCCATCACGAGTTATGATTCTGAAATAGGACACTGTTCCAAAAGCCTTTAAACTGGCGTCAAAAAACAAGTGAAGTTCAACGCAATCTACTTCCCCATTCCCTATTTCAAAATGTAGTAACGCAAAATTTCTAACAAATCTAATTCTCTGATATCATCACACAACTGTGTCCATGTTGACCCAATATCAGTTCCGCTTGTACAACTGCATTCCTCCTTTCTTTAGCACGCCTGAAAGTGGATTTTTGAATCTCCCGAGCTCCATTGCGTATCTCTCATTTGGAAATTTTTATTACGGAAGCTAATTAACACTGAAACTCTTTTTTTTTTTTAAGACAGTTTCTTATAATTTATAATAGTCTTTCAAATCCTCGACACTCAAAAATTCACAGCTTTCTCACCTAAAATATTTCAGCTTTTAGGCACCTGCTTAGTTACTAAAGCTTTCAATACTCTGGGAAAAAATATTAAGACTATCTATTCCTATTGCCAATAGGTTTTAATGCTTAGGTTGGGAATATTTATATTTGATTAAGTAGTGATATTTGTTGGAAGTGAGTTACCAGCTTGTTGGTGCGCTATTTATTTGAGCAACTGATGGTGCATTAGTTGCATTATTTCTAATACTGCGAGTGCGTGTTGCTCTGGTGTTAGTCTGAACTCTAGCAGTTCTGGGTCTCGGCGGCATTATACAAGATTTTTAGGAGAGGTTAAAAATATATATTTATAACAAATAATATACATACCATACATTCCATTCCATTATATTGATAAACAAAACAATGTCCTCCTTTGCTATAATAATCCAATCATTTGAGAAGCTGGTACCATGTACAACATTTTGTAATTCTTCAAATGTCTTAAATTCGGTCCTTGATGAATATTCATTGCTGGAATTGACGCTCTCTAGAATACATTTCCGGTCAGAAACAAAAAGGCGAAAAAACAGTTGGCCGACATCTGGTAGGCTGGAAGGTCTCCAGGCGGCCGATTAGTTTTCTTGCTTTTCCGTAAAATTTTGCAGGGTTTATTGCAGTTTCTAGCTCTTAAGCCCAGCCTAGCTCTTGTAGTAATACCAACAAGTCTCGTAATTAGTCCTTCGATTATAGGGTTGAGAATTTTATCGGGAACGATCAAGGTTTGAGCTACGCCGAGATGGGCGAGAGAGCCTTTCAACAGACTTTTGCAGCTCAGTCATTTGTTGCTTAAATGCCTGGATACTTACGTTTTCGTTCTTATCAGAAATTTTATTCATGTGTGTCAGATTTGATCTTCACACACTTTATCGGCAAGTCATGCTAAGTCATCGAGAGGTTCTTTGCTAAAGGAAAGGATTTGTTGCGCTTAAATAGGAAGTCTCTGCAACCACAATCACTGAATGACAGCAGTAATGCTGGTTCCAGCAAGAGTTTTCATGTCAGCAAGAAGTTTAGTCGGACGCTGATCACCAAGTTGTATATTCTGCAACAATTTGCGCAACATGCTACTCTCGGACTTTTCCCCTTCAGACTAGCATAAGTAGTTCCAGGTTTGTTGAGTAAGGACTCATGATAAAGCTTCAAGGTCCAGCACAGAAACTAAACAATGGAATTTTGTAGACTCGCTGGTTATACCAGCAACCTCGAAACTAGATTTTAACTGGATAAACCATAATTTGATTTCTGCCTTTCACAAGGACGGTGCCCTGAATGCAACGCAGGAAATTTGTGCCCCTTTAGCCGTCCCGGTACCAGTACTTTCTGGTGGGGTCACGATATCGAATGTAAACAACTATTTGAACCACGACGATTCAGACCGATAAAAACAATTAGAGTAACTGTAAATGCATAGCGAAAAGCATTGCAACCACCACGGCAAAGGAACCTTGAACTTTGGTTGAAAACATGTGAACCAAACTATAAACAATTGTTCCACGTTACCTAGGTAACCAAATAATTAACTAGGTCTTAAACGCGTTCACTAGGTAATGACAATTGCGCTACAGAAACTTAGGGTCACCACATATAGGGGTGTGGTGTGTGCATCGTACCGGAAGATGAGCACAACTCTATATATGTAACGCAACAGGTTTATTTACTAACATAACAACAAGAACCCGCATTAACGAAAACAACTGAACACAACAAAAGTAAACAAATATGTTTATCTACAAAGTGAAAAATCTAGCGAAATAACTTAAAGGACTTGTGTTGTGGCGTTGGCCTATCCGATCAACGCGCTCCGGACGAAACACAAGCAAGAAAGCTAGCGTGAAAAAAGCAAAATGAAGGGACGAGTGAGATTTGCTCGTTACTTTTATAGTCACGGAGTGCGCCGACCATGATGCTCAATCGCTACAAAATTTATATACAAATTACTTGTTTTGCTGTCTCCTTTTATTCGGAAGGCTGCATACTGGGACATTTTCGTGACACTTTGAATTTAGCTCAAACACTCTTGTACCATCATGACTATATATTTACTTACAAAATATTTTTTAGCAACCATTGCATGGCTTTTCGTGGCGAAAAGTGTCTATGATGGGTAAAACAACATCGCTTATACATTTCATATAAAGGAAAAGATCATTAATTGGCCATTTTAAACCATACTCAGTTTTTTGGTACTCTTAAATGTATAGACGAAATGAATGCGAGTCAAACTTTTTCCTATTGTGTCAAAAGTTTGGTACACTCAGGGCACATGGATACTTGATCTAGAAATTTTTTGGCAAGGTATCCAGTTCTGTACGATAAGCAATTATCCTCAATAATATCCAAAAGGATCGTTTCTCCACAAGCTAACTGATTAGGAATTGGCGACTCCTCATCAACGATCAAAGTACCATCGAGGATTAGTCATCCAATACCGAATCAGTTGGCATTGAGGTTGAAATTTCCTTGGAAGATACTTTACTTTCATTCAGAACCTCTGATATTTGGCACTTGGTTAATTTATGGAAATCTATCAAAACAGTGTCATCATCTTGAATACAATTGCATTATTGGATTCTTTAAAAATTGAAGAACAATAAATACGTCGTACGGATTAACATTCACGGGGCCTACAAGAGTTGAAAGTGTTTTCTGTCTTATCCTGGTTGGATCGATTGAGCAGAAGCAATTTCACCTAAGAATCTGAGTAATTCCCAGATGCCTGGCACAGCACGGAGTGTAATTATCCACCCTTGTTTGGAAGCTGGAACAATTCTCTTCTTGGTAAGTTTATTTACAAATCTCCATGAATCGAGGAAATACATTGAGGTTTTTCAAAATTCAATGTGTCCTGAGCTTTCGCTAAGGGCTCCAGCATTGGGCTTATTTTGAAATTTTGTTTTTGATTTGAGGCTGTCGAATTTGGCTTTCATTTTTCCCACAACGTGTGGCTTGCTTCGGCTCCAAGAAGAGCAACACAGCTATAAACGCACAATGCTGCAGCAATGGAATCGCTGAGGACCTAATTTAAATATATTTTTTTAAGCATAAGCAAGTTATGTATTTAAATATGAAGTATAAAAAAAGTTGTATTAAATTTTTTCATATTTTTGTTAGCTAAAACTTTCGATTAAATAAAGAATACTGTAATTAGCATTTGATCTAACTAAACTATCATAACATAATACTACGTATATGTACGGTTAAATTCGACAGCCTTGTCATGTGACAAATCGGGTTTCGCAACAGACGCTCTTGCATTCCTACATCCCTGATTCCAATCATAACCTCGATCACGTATTAAATTGTCTGTCCTCCTTAAATTCACATGTTCCCGTAAGATTTTTCAGTTCAGAGACAAAACTCTTGATATTTTGTTCTTTTTGAAAACATCGAAAGAAATTGAATCGTTCAAACACAATATTTTTCTTTGGAGCACAATAATCCTCGAATTTAAACACACCCTCTTGCAACTTTTCTTTACCCGCCTCAAACACAAAGGAATTATATACTTCTACACCTTCCTGACCCATGCAGCTCAGAATGATGGCGATCTTAGTTGTTTTGGGCTTGGTTGTTTTCACGGCAGCAAGCATAAAATTATCAAACACTGTCTCCAACGCTTCCAGCATTCCGACAAGTTTGTTGCTGCGAGGTCTAGTGCGGGAGGAGGCAGAAAAAAAGTTCAATTTTTCTTACTTTTTAAAATACATTAACTAAATACTAGTTAAAATGTTCTAAAATCACATAGATAAAATCCACCCCACTTGACACCATGTCATAAACGAGTCAGCATGGGTAAGAATAATCAAATGTTTATACACGTTTAACTTTTTTAGGAGGACATGGTGGGGAAGCCACCTCCGCTATGACAATAGTGAAAACGTGGGTACTGGGAATGAATAGCCACAGAAAGCGGGTGGGGGGAGTCAGTGGCAGGGAATATGACAAGGAACAAACAAAAAGATGAAGCAAAAAAGACCTCAAATGAGAGGCTGCATGACAGTAAGATGGCAAGTTAGCACCTTCCCGGGGGAGAGGTGAAAAATAATGGCAAGATGGACGGGCTGTGAAAAATTTACATGGCGTTGCAACAGTCGTCCATCAAGGTTTAGGGTATATCATAAAGAACTAAGAAACAGCCAAACGTCTAGGAAATAGGGGTTGGGAGATAAGAATTCAGGTGGCAGGGTACATGGAGACTCTAGGCCTGCGGTTGTTGACAGGGTCAGTTAGATCGTAGTGATCCAGCATTTGGAGCGTAGGGTTATCGTTTAGGTCAGTGCGGGTGAAAAATTGGGTTGAAAGTTTAACAATGTAGTCAGTGAGTTTCGGAAGTTTGAGGGCATTAAGGATATCTTCATTTCTTTGGAACCACCTAGCTTGTACAACTCGGTTTCTAATGGTCCGATTTTGAAAGGTATTAAAGTCTCTCATTCTAGACTTACAAGCACCTCCCCCAGACAGGAGAGGCGTAAGTAATGATAGGTCTGAGTAAACATTTATAGAGCCGGAGATTGTTTTTGATGTTAAAGGGGGAATTTCTTTGGAGGAGATAAATAAGACGAAAATTAGCTTTACGGTATTTATCTTTGATATAGATTAAGTGTTTAGTCCAGTTGAGTTTGCGGTCCAGGATAACCCCAAGGTAGCGTGGAATATTGCCATGGAATTTGTGTGTTGTACATTGTAAGTTGTATCTATATGTGGATTGTGATTTGTCGAAGTGTTTTATTGAATAGAATGGCGGCATTTTTTATCCACAATGATACTGATTTTACACTCATTAAGCCAAGCTTGTAGCATATCAATGTGGTTTTGAACTTGTTTTGTGGCAAAGCGTGTATTTTTCCTTTTGGAGTATATGGCTGTGTCACCCGCGAAGAGTGCAATTTGTGTTTTGTGGTGTTTTGGTATACCGTTAATGTAAAGATTGGTGAGGACTAGACCCAAGACAGAGCCCTAGACCGTGCTGGCCATAAATGGTCTGGAGGTAGAGAAAGTATTTCCATCGCGAACAATAAAGGAGCGGTTGGTAAGATAGGAAGGAATGAGTTTAACATTGTAGTCCGGAATATTGGCTTGAATTAATTTGTAAATTAGACCATTGATCCAGACACGTTCAAAGGCTTTGGCTATGTCTAAGAAAAGTGCAGCGGTTGTGTTTTTGTGTTGGAAACCTTCTATGATGTATTCTGTGACGCGAAGGACCTGCTGCAGAAAGTGTATATTTAAAGCCAAATTGTTCAGCAGAAGATCAGACTATTTGTGTTATGTGTGATGTCCCACTAAGCGTTTACCATATCTTAGTAGATTGCCCAGCTTTTACAATGAGCAGGCTTAAGCATTTAACAAGTTGTACCCATCTATCCATGACATTTTTTCTCATCCCCCACATCATACTTTGTTTTCCTTTTTTTTTTGTTGATATTGGCTTTTATTCTTTGATTGTGCCACTGGTCTTAAATGTAATGTGCTGCTTTTAATAATCATTTAAACCTTTTTATTAGAAAAACCTTGTGTTTGATTTTAGATGTCTAATCGTTTTTAAATGTTATGTGTCACTTTTATGGCTCTTGCTGTGCACCTTAGATGCTCTTGCGCCGTAAAACCCAAACATCCATTCATCCATTCTAGACTAATCTACGGCTATGTCTGGAAAACTAACCTAAAACTTGTTTGTGTTTTTTTTATAATTACTTCCGCAAGTTTGGCAATGATTGGAAGAAGGGATATTGGTCTGTATGAAACTGGATCAGTTGGGTCCCTTCTTAGGTTTAAGGATGGGAATGACGACTGCAATTTTCCAGTTTTATGGGAAGTAGGAAAGCCTGAGCATTGTGTTGATTGCATCAAAAAGATGTAGGATGATGTTATGTGGCAGGTTTCTAATTAACTTGTTAGTTAGACCATCAATGCCAGGTGCTTTTTTAGATTATTTTAATATAGTCTGTAATTTCGTGTACTTCAACAGGCTGGGCTGGTGTAATGCACTGTAAAAAAAATTCTGTAAATTTTACAGTTACAAGTACTGGCACTATGGTTTAGTATTTATTGTATTATATACAGTTAGTCCTGATGTTGAGTTCGCTTTTACTACCAGGGAAACAAGTATTTTCAGGCTAATTCCTATTTTGAACCCAGGGGGAAAAAACAAGAGTAATTAACATTAATCTCCTTACAGTAATATTGTTAGTACATTTTTATAATCTATATAAAATTTTGGGATTGCAAATGTTAAAAATAAGCTATTGGAAAATTATTTAATGATTACCAAAAGTAAAAAAATAGATCATTCATATGCTTTTTTTTTAATTGCACAAAACATTATAAAACTAATTTATATCTCTTTTGGAATTCAAATTATTTTTAATTGTCAAACTAGTAAAAGAGGTCCGGTACATTTTACTAAAGATACAATGGTCTTCCAAAAATTTAAATAAAATAATTTTTTTCAAACATGATATAAATCTTCTTTTCCTTGCTCTACAACCTTTTTCTCTCTAATACGTTAAATTTTCTTGTGTTTTAAATTTATACTATAAAAACTAATTGCATAACGTCCATCATATGTACGAACAAACCAGAAGGAAAATGTCCAAGAAACTCATTTCAGTTAATTCGAACATGTCGAAATGATTACGAATTTTAAGTTTATTTTAATTCGACCACCCTTTCTTGAAAATGTACTCTTCAAATATGCACACAAATTCATAAAAAAATTGACCGAATGACAGAATATGTAAAAAAAAAAATACTCATCCCTTCGACAAAAATCCCATGCTGGTGTTTTATTCAACTTTTTCAGAAAGAACAATTATAAAAAAAGTAATGTTTGTATATTCAACATTTAACCTGTGGTTCTAAAATACGACACCCGTCGCCAATAGCCCTCGTGTAGCTCTAGCTCGACGATACTTTCAACTAAACTCAACATTTAACTGGCTCAAAAATTCAAAATCATGAACGTCGGCGATAACATTTAATTAATATATTATGATTATTATATATTGATTTAATTAATATATTATTATAATTAATTATTTTATCTTTATTATTATTTTTTTATAAAATACATTAAGATTATACCTCATCTTTTAATAATAAATAAGCATTTTTGATTATTTTTTAAGGGACATACCTTTTTGGAAGAAATATTTATTACTGTGAAGAAAAAAGTAGAAGATATGTCATTTTACTCGATATAAGGATAAAATGACATAGAAAAAATGGTTGAGAAAAAGATGATGACACAATTTATAATTAATATTTGTGAGAAAGATAATCAGAAAATTAAAAAAAAACTATTATGGCTTCTCAAAAAATAGTTTATTTTTGTTAGGAAAATAACAAGAACCCCAACGTGTTTTTTTCCGGGAGCTGTTCAAACATTTATGGGAGACACAAAAATTATACAATAAAATTTATTCGGCGGTTACCAGACTTAGAAAACCGATTAATGATATTATCAATATTTAATTCCTCTCTATGGACTAACATGAGAACAAGACCTGTTTGTCTACTCTCTGACATAATCGTTCTTTGCCACGACTTCAACCGCCGTGAAACCGAAAATGAACGTTCAGCTGAAGGTAAATAGCTTGACGAAAGTAGGTATTCGCATCCTCTGTTTCATAATTTGCCCGGTTCTTTTGGCGACCGCATCTTCTCGGTGGTATTAAATGGGCATCTTCTTCTTCAGCCAATTCTTCTGCTTTAGCCCAAATCTTTGTAAAATAATCTTCCGAATTTTCCCTGCGTGTAGAAAGGATAGTTTTCAAACAGCATATCAATTCAGCAGCTGCATCCAAATCCAAATCTGGTTTCTGAAATAGCTTGCTCAAGGGCAATGAAAGCGCCAAAATGTCGCTGAGACACAATACTGACACTAAAAATGAACTGTCAGTTACGGCGGCTCTCAGTTGGGAGGCTTTGCTTGAGGTGGATAAGTCGTCCCAAGTCGCAATTCTCTCTAGTGCTTCCAATACTTTTGGCAAGTCTTCAGAAAACTGCAAAACCCCGTCGTGGCGCTCAGTCCATCTCGTTTCGCACAATCCCGACAGATTATGACCAAGGTGCTTGCGTAGGACACGGCAGCGTTTGGCGGAGGCGTCAAAAAAAGCCACACATTTTTTTTATTGTCCCTATGGCGTTTCTTAGGGAAGAGACTTTGTTGGACTGCGAAAGAGTAAGGTTTAACTTACGGTTGTAGCATGGAGTCTTTAGAGCATTTTTGGCCTCTTTCTGAATTTCTGAGACTGCTCCGCGAACTTCAGAAATCATGCTACAACCATCTGTTCCTATTCCAACACACGGGTTTAGTGGAAGACCAAATTTCTTCAAAAGTCGAAGTACAATTTGTCCTACGACTTCGCCCGTCATTTTCACTTCCTGTCTTCCCGTCGTTTGAGTTTCTTCCTCTTCATCCGATTCGTTGTTGTTTGCTCTGTCGTGATCTTCAAATGTGTCCACAAAGACACAAAATCTTCATGCACCTCATTTTGTGATACATATCTGATCACAATACTTAGTTGAGACTTGTGAGACAAGTCCGTTGTCTCATCAAATAGTATAGAATAGAAAAGTGCCCCTCGGATTCTAGTGAGTATTTTCTCTGTAATTTCATCTCCAATACATTCAATTAATTGATTTTGAACTGTCTTACTGATGTAAGTCGCATTGGAGGAGGAACTTTTTAGGTGCCCCTCTAGTTTTTTATCCCCAGAAGCAACCATGAGCCTTAGAATTTCCTTCATTTTCTGTTGTACTGCTTCCTGTTCTAAGTCGTCCGTCACCCCTATGCCCCCGGAAAGCCAAACCCTGCCGTCCTAGAAAGAGCGTCGCGCGTATAATAGGAACAAGCCGTTCTCTGTTTTCTTGTACCTGAGCAAGTCGCTCTTTGTTTATTTGGTTAATAACATCGCCCTCAGGCTTGTCATTAGTTTCGAGAAAATTCTTCGCTTTTTCCACAGCGGGTCTTGTGGTACTGGTTTTGCTCATGATTAGCCAAGACACTATTTTAACTACTCCTTAACAGGTATATGAATGTAATCAAGGGCTCAGTCACTAATTTCTTTAAACGGACATTCGTATCCTTTCCCCCTACATTCCCGACATTAAACCAAGGGCAGTATTTGCAAAACAGGCCTCTTGAAGAGTGGGATAACACTACCCAACTTTTGTAATGATCAAGGTGCTTTTGATTTAACTACCGTCTGTACTCCTTTCCCTTACACTTGTACGTAGAGAAGGGGAAATCGTAGTTAGCAGGCGGCTTCCAAGGATTAAGGAGAAGCTCTCGCTTTTGAAAATCCGATATATTCTTACCAATAAAATTTCCTATGTCATTCTTCACTATTGCGGAATCTGGATTTCCGGTAAAGAATTGACGCTGCAACTTTCGGTTCCTTCCTGATGCAGTGATGTCTGAAGTGGCAGATGATGCGCTAGCGCCGGTTACAGGAGCATGGAACGGCGGAGTGGGAGTTGTGGCATCGTTGGGTCCCGGCACGACTGGAGCGGATGTTCTCGGAATGGCAGGCGCTGGCCCTTGATGCGTCGCCTCTGGTTTGCGTTTGAAGAAACTTTCAATCGTCTTTAACCGCTTTGACTGATGTTGGAGAGGCTTAATAGAAACACAAATACAAATATAGTTTAGTTTTGAATTATCGTCGCACTAGAGCTACACGAGGGCTATTGGCGACGGGCGTCGTATTTTAGAACCACAGTCAAGTGGCGCAAATACAAATATAACGTTTGGATAATAATAATGTATTGGTATAAAATGAAAAAGTTATACAAAACCAAAGTCACCTTGATGGGCAGCTAAGGCCCTTACAGAGGTATATAATTTACTAAAACCAAAATTGTGCAAAACGGAGAAAAAAAAATAAGTGATACAATACATAATATACAAAGATGAAAATCTGGACAACCAGCCCTCGAAAAGAAAAAAATGTACAGATTTTAGTAGTGACTAAAAGAAGTTTTCTAAATCAGTGACACCAATATTCATTATAAGCAGGACCTGATTATCCATTAGGCCCATGAGGCCCGGGCCTAGGGCCCCCGAATTTTTGGAGCCCCTAAATTTCTTTTAAATAAAACTTTTTTTTTATTTAACAATTAAATAGAAAAAGTTAGAATTCCACAAAAATCTTTTTATTAAAAAAAAATAACCAAAACATTTCCCATTATAAAAGTCGTCATGCTTTTCTTAACTATAATATTTATTATTTTCCTCTTGTTCGTACATCACGTTAATAGAAGCGAAGTGAGTTAAATAGGAAGAAGTTTCAAATCGTTTGTTTGTTTTTGTTTACTGACTGCCGACTTCCACGTTTTTCAAAACTTTATTTGGTTTCAAAAAGAGTGATGTCTACGCGTAAATACCCAACGGATGTTCAAAATAAAAATGTGAAAAAATACTCGACGATAAAATGTTGAACTCATCAAACAAAACTTCGTTGGATTACCGATACCTTACCATTCCATCTGAAGAAAAATTTTCCCACCTTGCAATGACTTGTTTGACAAGAAGTTGTTTGCAAACAGATTGGAGTTATGTTAGTAGAGAGAAAATAGGGGAGGAACTGAATTCACGGATCACGGATCAGAATCGCCGAGTGAGAGGGGGAAGGGGTGATTCTTATCAGGGTGTGACGTAGTGTGAAGTCATGCGACGTAGGATGGAGTTGAGTTGTTTTTCAAGAGTTGTTTTAGTTTATATGTGACGTCATAGGGTTGTCATAGCAACGGTATGTTATTGAGTTTATGAAAAATCGTGGCGCCCTCTATTAGTGAAAAAATGAATGATTTTTAAAGTATACATATCCTCAAGTGGTATATTCTTAGGGAAACGCCATCTATCGGTAGGATGACAAACCATTTATAATAAATTAAGTTTACGAGTTAAAATATTATTTTAACGACAAATTATATGTTTAGTTTCACTTAGTTAATATATATTTTTTATAGTAAAGGATATTTAATGTTATACAATATTTAAAAAATATATTTAAAATTAAATATCAACTACATTTGTTTTCCTCATTGGGACTATTTTTCATACCATGTGCATGTTTTTGTACATAAGGATACTAAGTAATTAGGTCATCATGAAACATTAAAATTCTGTCTAGGTTTCGGAATTTTAGTTTATAGTAAAATATATTTTTAATTGCATGAAATTTATACAATATTTAATACTTACATTTTTTTTTTACTAAAGATTCAAGAATACACAAATTTCAGTATTTTAAATTTATTTATTGTTTCTAAGAAAATTCATTTTATATATAAAATAGTTTTATTATAAATATTTCAAAGATTTATTTATTACAATCAAATAGCTTCATATTGAACATTTATATAGCTTCATAATGCTCATTTCTAAGATCTATTTATTACATTCAATTAAATTCATATTAACCATTTCAAAACATATAAAACAGTATTACAATGTATATTAAACATTCATCACATTTTAAATAGTTTATAATATACATTTCAAAGATTTATTTATTACAATCAAATAGTTTTATAATATGCATTTCAAAGATTTATTTATTACAATCAAATAGTTTTATAATAGTCATTTCCAAGAAAATTCATTTTATTACATATAAAAATATAAAAAAAGGTTTTTACATTTCATATTAAACATTTTAATGAAAATTTATATTTTTTAGGATTACAATAAACATTTCAAAGATTTATATACATCTTACTCCCTGTCCATTAATAAAGGTATATTGAAATGACCATGTGCTAATGTTGTGAAACCGTCGTCTAATATAAATCGCTTGTCATCGTAGGGGTTTAAGGCTATTTTATTTTGGTTTACCGAATATATTTGGTGACAGTCACTGATAAATCGCATACTTTGGACTCTGCTTTGAATATTTTCTTGTAGACATTGTCTATAATCGCTATGTGTTATTTTATTTTTAGTGCGACTCTAGGAACACCTTTGGCAGTTTTTTTTATAAACTCTTCTGTTTCAATGCTATAAATTTTCGATTTAAGACCTACGAATTCCTTAATTATAACTCCAGACATTCTTCCTTCATTTTTCCTACCACCTTCTTGTTTGTTAAATCATAGGCAATGTGATTTACTGGATAATCAGAAGTGTCGAAATATGTTAAATGCTCACTCATATCTTTATAAAAATCATCACATTCAATTTCGTAGCATAACGAATCTGTATCAGTAAATAATAGTCGAATGTTGGAACCGTACTGTTTTTTAGCAAAATTATAATGGAAGTCGTACATTAAGTGTTTGGAGCCGTCCAAAATTGTTGCCCCCACGAAAATCGGTTTATTTAATTTTAGTGATTTAATTAATGAGTGAACGCCTACTAAATCCTCGTTAAATATTTTGTAAGTATGGAAGCTTGGGGAAGCAATTAGTTTTTTCATTCGTTTTTCAGTTTGTACTAGTTCAACATTTTTTCGACTTCGTACGTTTTCCAGAGTTTTGCCATATACACTATTATTCATGAGTTTATAAAAAATAGATACATGTCTGGGTCAGTCAACAACTCAAGATGGACATTTGTCATTTTCAAACAAGACTGCCATGCTAGTCCAGCTGCTGTGTATACATGGCAGGGGTCAATGTCATAACTACTCATACTCATACATCGAAAATTTTCAAATATATCAGCCAATAACAAAACATCTGTTTTTACATATAAATCATGGTAATCTCCCATTGTTTCTAGTTTTAAAGTATCCCATACATTATGGGCGTGGATATAATCCTCATCTGTTATATGGGATTCAGTCAAATCATTAAAAAACGCGTCCTTAGGGGGGAGACAAGTTTCATTAAATTTATTTACATCATCTAAGTAGGAATAAGGATATATACCTTTTCTCATTAATAAATTAATATGATCATTAGAAATATGCTCTTTAAATATTTTAAATTTATCTAGATTTTTTGCAAGCGTGTCAAGTGAAGCGTTTAAAAAGTGATATGAATCGAGAAATTGTAAGTTATCGAGGGAGAAGGCGATATATTTCTCCATATTATTTGGAATACAATTTATTCTACTATTTTTAAATTTTCCAATACCTTCCATTAATAGATGAGAATCATATCCACGTAAATTATGTAGAAAAACAGCGATCTTCTTGGATTGTTTGTAATTTAGATTACAACTATTGTGTGCTGGGCCGTTGTAATAGCCAGTGACATGGCTATGGTCACGTACACGGTCAGTTCCTAAGGGTTGTTGACAAATATGACATGAACTAGCAGTTTGAAAATTATGTTCTTGTGAGGGTGTAATGATCATTGGTTTAATAGTTGACAATATATTGATAATGTTTCGTTCTTCCTCCCGTAAGCTTTGTAGAAATACATCAACAGCGTTATCGCCACGGTAGACTACTGGAGGCTTTGTACTTTGGCCATCAGGTCCGATAACAATGTACGCGAAACCACAGGGAATATGGTGATTAACTCTATTTGTGAATGAGTGATTGTCGCTGTTTTGACATGTATCCAGTTTTTCTAATATACATTCAAAATCTGCATATATTACGAAAGGCATTTTCATCTTATAATTAAAATTTGGAAACTTTAAAGTACATTCTTTTGATGAGGGGTAAACAACTTTTTGAGGGGCGTGTTCAGAACAATAGGTTTTATGGTCTAAGAGGTTAGACTGGTTTGTAAATCTATGTAAACAATAGTCACAATAGTAACTTTGACAACGGTATTTAGTTAAGTGGAATAATAATCGGCTCATACTTTTAATAAGACAATAATGAGTCATCTCCATTTTGAAAATACAATAAATTAATATGGTTTAAGCCTCTTTGTGATGTTATTCTGAGGGGGAATACTTGATTTTCTTCAAAGCCAAAAACGTTCACAGAGAGCGAATTGGCATTTTCAAATGCTGCGATTTGAGTCAGTTTAACGGGATATGACAGCATAGAGGTATTTAATTCGTTTTCATAGGGGGAATAATTAATTAAGCGATGACTATTTTCTTGAGAAGGATGTAAGTGGGCTAAAACACTCCACAGAAAACATTTTTCATCGTCATTTTCAACATTGATAATTGCATTTTTCCGTATTAACTGTTTTGGAAGTGGAATGAAACTTGCGGCCATTAAGGGCGAATATTCTCCAATTTTAAGCTCGAGGTATAAAATCTCTTGAATCACCCAACCACTTCCTCTTGCTTCAAATGCATCAAAATTATCTAGCATTTGTTGTATAGCTGATATTATCTGATCGGGGATATCCAACTCAGTTAAAGAATTAACACATATACTGCGGAAATACGCGGTCATGTACTCAACACCGTTATCGACACTTTTCCGTTGAAACTTGACCTTTGCATTGCTATGCCATTTGATTGCCCCTTTGTTACGTATAATATCCTTTAATTTTACTTCCCATTCATTTTTCGAGGCGTTAAAAAAATAATTAAGTCTTTATTTGTGGCATTAGTTGGATAAATTAATATTTCCGAAAGGGGGTCTGTAACACGGGAGTCATTATCTAATTTTGGTTTTTTGCTAACTGTATTAATATTCTCATTTGATTTTCTCTTTTTACATTTATCCATAATGAAGTTTTAATCTATCTGTTCTGAAAAATTCAATATGGCAATATTGGCATTGTTCGCCATTCGTTTTCGTGTGAACATTTTTGGTATGTCGCGTTAATTTTTTTTTTACAATTGAATGTGGAATTACATAGATTACAAGAGAAGGATTTCGATTTTCCTTTACATACATTCATATGAGATTTTAATTCATCACTTCTCGAAAATTCCCTGTGACAATGCGTACATTGTTGTACATTAGATTTTAAATGGATGGACTTTATATGTCGCGATAAGTTTCTTTTATGATTGAATTTCTTCACATAAGTCACATAAATCACAAGTAAACGAGTTCTGAAAATTAAAGAGAACTTTAAGTATTTATCCTTTAAAAATATAAAACATAATGTAAATAATTTTCTAAAAATATATACACATTTACAATGTCCTTTCTTCATTATTATTTCATAGAAACTGTTTTTTTTTATCTAGTAATAAAAAATTTTGATATTCTGAATTTTACGAAAATAAACTAATTTTTTACATAAACTAAAAATACCTTTTCTGAAGAGGCACTCTGTATAGATGTGTATCCGGCACCGAGTTGATTAAGTGTGGAAGAGGATCAATTATCTCTGACAGTCGTTCTGGCAGCTAGTTCTGTAGATGTGGAAGGGGATCCATTCTCTCTGACAGTTGTTCCGGCAGCTGGTTCTTTAGATGTGGAAGGATGTCGAGTCGCATGTATCTGTAAAGAAATGAGCAAATATTTAGCATAGAAACATATTAAAAATATTAGCCATTGTCTCAATAAAAAAATATTATTTATCAAACATGAGTTTCAAATGTAATAAATTATTTCCTTATAAAAAATCTAACAACAACACTCAATAAAAATAATATTGTATAGAAAATATTTCTTTTTTAAAAATAAACTTGTCATTAATATATATATATATAAGTTTAAAAAGTTTGTTGGAAGTGTTTGTCCCCATGTTTATTTTGTTACATATACTATAAGAGAATTGCTGTAATTTTTTTTTAATTTTTGAACATCATCTATGTGGTCCACCACCCACTTGAAATTTAATAAGTAAAAAGACATAAGGCCGTTTATGTTTATACTGTTTAATAAAGCAATAAGGTTACTACCAACACTGTTACACTATAATATATTCATTTATTCAGAGTCCTTTTTGCGTTTAGGCAAATTTGGCTGCTGTTGGCGATCTTTTTCCACTACTTGAAGCACATTCTGGTAATGGTCTTCGCCTTTGGATGCTGCTAGGAAATCGGAGCTGAGTTTTACACCACGCTCAGCACAATCATTCACAACATTTAATGATTGTAATTTAATGGCTGCTTCTTGGTAGGAAGCACATTCCGGCCACATCTCAATATCTTCTGTCAAAAACTTGGAATCTAACTATAGAAGGTGAAATATAAACCAAGAGTCTCTCCCGACTAAAGAAGAAAGGGTTGTCGACAAAGTGATTGTCGTTGGAAACTTCGGCTTTCCAAATTCTGTTCCAAATCTATTTGTTGGTATGGTAACATCAGTGTCTGGCTTGACAGTAAGCATGCGGACAGCTATAGCTTGCCGTGTTTCTGCCGGCACCCTTTTGCTCCAAAGTGTAAGTGGCACCATCTCTTCAGTTAAATACCAAAGGTGGTTTTTAAATGCATGAACTGCACTCTTGGAGATCAGAGCATTTACGTCTTCATATTTCAACAGAGAGTGGAACAACTTCAAGTCATTCCAGGGCGCATCAACGGCAGAATTGCAGGTTAACCACCTGGTACTATAAATGAGGGTGACAAAATTCACAAATTCCCTCACCTTTGGAACTTGCTGCTTTGTTGTTATTGTCCCAATAGGTAGTTCTTGAATCTGCTGCTCGAACAGACATCTTAATGCTGTATATCAGCTTGGCCATCCATCGGGCTTTGTGCAGAGCTCCTGGTCGCCTGAAGGATGGCTTGGTTTGCAAATCTGAATCAGTCTTAAGGTAGAGATTGCACAGTTTCACAAATTCTAAATAATCCTCTCTAGTCTTCCCTTCACTGATCACAGATTCAGTTTTCTGTAAAACACTGGATCTGTGCTCTCCTAAGAAGCTTTGCACCTTCTCACTGTATGAGTTAGGGTTAAACAGCGACAAAGGCACACGAGTATCACCACAAGCAGCTGTCTGCAACATGGAGAAGTTCTTGCGGAACCTGGTGAAGAGGGTAACATCTGGTGACCGCGATACTTCAATCTTAAGGTCTTCAAAAACATGTGATAAGATAACTTCCCCAACATGGTGGCGACAGGCTGACCAAAGAAGAGCACGACTGCTTTTGAATTGTTACACATGCTGCAGTCACATGCCCTGTGTTGGATGCTGTTGTATCAAAGGTCCAGATGCTTGAACTGTTCCTGGCTGATACGCTGGAACACCGAGAAGCTTCAGTTCACTCTGATTTTCTACTATCACTGTGAGTCCTTCCATTACATGTTGGTTAGTCAATGATGGCATAAGTTTTGAGTCCCAGTGAAGAGTGGCATATGTTGGAGGAATCCACTCTTCTATACTATTGTTCGATATAGTCTCTGCAACTCTGTGTCGATATTTGTTGGTTGTTGTGTATGAAGTTGCAATCTTAGAGGTGTCTCCGGCTGCCTCTGTTATCAACGCTTTAGTGCAGTGGTTCCCAACCTGGGAGCGATCGCCCCCAAGTGGGCGATTTGTGTTATCAAGGGGGCAATAAATAGTTTGGGGGCGATAGGGGGGCGATGAGTATTCGAAGGTGGAAAATTAAAATAATATACTGTACCGTAGTACAGTAAAACCATTCTAATTTTTATTGATCACCTTGACAAGTTAAAAACTGACATGCTTACAAGATTTGAAGATTTGACCAAGTTAGAAATTCCTGATTCTATTGTAGATCCATTCTCGTTTGAAGCTGTGGGTTGTGGATAACCTTGATAACTCTTTGCACTTTGCAGACGGAGTTTGTAGATCTGAAGTATGACTGTGAGGCGAAAATCATTTTCAAGTAGAGAGGTTATGAGTTAGACTGCGTGAAACTTATTTACACTTATCCACAACTGTGGTAAAAAGCCGAACTACTTCTCATCTTGTTCCCGTCAACATATTTAGTTGAAAAAGGATTTGGTTCTGTTATCACCCAGCTCCTTACTAAACAAAGAAATCAGTTGGACATTTGCCTCAAAGACTTGCGCATGAACTTGACAAAAGATAAAATAATAAAAAAGTTTTCAACATTCAATTTTTTATTTAATTTTTATTGTCAACTCTCTTAAATTTTGCAGAATCCAGCTTAAAAATCTAGTTAATTATTTCACTTTTGTTCTTTAAAAAAATCTGTTAAATATAAAATTTTATTTCTTTCTATTGTATTTAAGTGACCGGATACAGCTGCTTTGGTTGTTTTTATATATGGTAGTTAGTGTTTAAAATGATAAAATTGCTTTATTAGTTACACTTTAACTCAAATTATAATTGGACAAAACAGGAAAATTAAAAGGGGGCGATATGTGTTAGTCAACCTAATGAAAGGGGCGATAGTCTAGAAAAGGTTGGGAACTACTGCTTTAGTGTAAGCGGCCTGCTGGGGGTGGGCGTCATTTTCAGACGCGTTGCCAAGGCAACAAGTTTCGGGCGCTGCATGATATCATGTGGGATGAAAGCAATAGTTCCAGTGCGTGCAGTACGATGATGGCTTCTTGGTGCACTACTCGTTGAAGGACCAGCAAATGGTGGTTCAATATCTAAGTCTTCTACAGAATCATCTTCAACACCAGCAGGATCATCATCACTGCTACTACTGCCATTGGTTGTTGTTGTAGTACTGATTTTCATCTCATTTTGAATTTTCTCACGCCGATTTGCCTCTGCCTGCTGACGGTCCTGACAACGTTTGACTTTTGCAGCCAGTATGTTATTTTCAAGATTAGCTGTATTTAAAAAATAAAAATTGAGTTTTGGTCACATATCATTAAAATGGAATATAGTAACTTATGATATTATTACCTAAAAAAAAAAGCCCATATATGGATCCTGATAAGCTTAAAATTTAATTTTTATTAAAAAGTTTTTACTCTTTTTGAGTAGGGTTACATTTTCGTGACAGAAATTTGATCATTGCTGAACTACTACGATCACGTGCTATTTAGAGACAGGATTATGTTTGCATATTTACTTAACAATTAAGATAATCAACGAATTCTCCAGAAAGTTCACGGCATGGGTTTCACGTGCAAAACTGAGATATACAGGTTTTCGTCCAATAAGTATAGATTAGCCAATGAAAAATCTCGACAGAGGGCGCTGTAAAAATGGTCTTATCACAGTTTCGAGGGTTTAAATATCATTCCATTACACGGCTTCATCATTCTTCGCTACTTTTAAAAAATTTCGTACTTAAGGGATTAGCAACAACAGTCGTCTACGATGTCTCTCCAAACTGATTTGAATATTGAGAATATTCCAAATTTCTACGATGCTGATTACAGTCAACAAGTGCTTACGGAACTAGTATCCTACAAGTATCAGGACCTAAAGCTACGTTTCTATGACAAAGAGTTTATACCTCGACGTAAAGTGCTTGCCTTTGGAGATCCTGGACTTACCTACACCTTTTCTGGAACGAATGTACCTGCAAACCGATGGCCCGACACCCTGTTGAATATCAAGAAAGATGTGGAAGCAAGGACTGGAGAGGAATACAACTATGTCTTGCTGAACTACTACTCCAATGGACTTTCCAAGATTGGTTCCCATAAAGACGATGTGACAAGTTTGGATCCTGCGTCTACAATTCCCACATTGAGCTTCGGCGCCACCCGTACCATACACTTCACCCGAAAAGGCTTTCCCTCCAACCAAGTGCAACTTCTCGATGGATCTCTTCTTCTCATGAAAACACCTACTAACAAGTTCTGGAACCATGAAATTCCTGCCGAGCCCGATGTAACCTCTCCTAGAGTAAGTCTAACCTTCAAGAAAATCAAGACGTCACGTAAGAGGACATTTGATGACTGTTTTTCTTCACCTTCTGAATGTTCACCAAAGCCGACTACCAGTCGTCATGTAAGCTGTGAACCGATTCCTGAAAACGATTGGTTGACTCAACTATACATCGACTTCAATCCTCCGGATCAACCTACTCATTCGAAATCTAATATAACTATCAAAGAATGGAACCTTGGTTATGGATTCTTTGTTAGTCTTCAACAATTAGACTCGAAACTCTATGTGCATATACGAGAACATAAAGTCCACGGTGATATTTATAATAGCAAATTCTATCCCACAAAGAATGGAATCGTCATGACAATGCATACATTTCTAGATTTTAAGAAGAAAATATATAATGTGAATTGTAAATATGTCACTTCAAGTGTTGTGTGTAATAATCAACTGCTAATTCTTTCTAACCAGGGTGAGTTGATATTTAAACAACTTTATTTATCTGAGGAAATCAAACTGAAAGGAACATTCACTTAAAATTGGTTCTGACTATCTTATTGCTATTAGAGAAATTGTTCCTGAACTGACTGATACTATAAAGTCTATCTTATTAACTGTTGTACTTCCCTCTAAAATTTTAGAAGTTGCAGATGCAAAAGATGCACCCCATTTAAATTTACTTCTTGAATTGACAAGTGTTCTAAAAGATGAATTTGAATCTATTGCCTATAAATTATTCCATTGTGACGGTTGTGAGATTGACGATTGTTCCCAATTTAATCATGATCGTATGTGTAAATCTTCTGAAGATATTTGCCTTTTTGTAGGAGAAGATCCCCTAATAATATTTAATGTTAAAAGAATAATTGATGGTCTACGTGCCAAAGATATTTTACAATATTTCCATGCAGCCTTTTTTGATGCTCTCACTTATGATTCTATAAAAGATAAATTGATATCGTAAATAAATACTTATATTATTGGAATTGTGTTTGTGTGATTATTTTTAGAAATAATACTAACAGTTATATATATAAAATTTGTATTTATAATTTTTCCCACTTGATGGTAGGTTTTACAACTCGTTTTCCAGGTTTTGTTTCAATTACAACTTTCTTCTTTTCAGATGTCTTAGTATTTCTTATAAATTGCATAGGAATATTTAAGTCTTTCAAAACTTTATCATATACATCACCATTAGATATACTGGTTCTAGCTTTATACAAGTGGGTAAAGAAATCAATTATATTAGAGTTGGGTATTTCTTCTTTATTTGCTATAAGCTGTCCTTTAGAGTTCCACGACAAGATATCTGGCTGATTCCTGATAAGACCTAACACATTTTCAGCTTTTCCACGCATATTCTTGGGTATGGAAGATAGAATAAGATCTTGGTAATTGACATCTTTCTTTTCAGTTGACGAGTCTTTCTTTTCAGGTAATAGATTCTTCATTTCGGATAATGCTTCTCTGCTCCCATGAGTGTTGAATTCTTGTAAATTTAAACTTGTTTGAAGCACTTCATGGTATCGTATCAATTTTTCGTGATCCGGCAAGTTACTGTTTAATATTTGTATCATTAATTTATCCAGTTCACTTAATCTTTTATTGGAGACGGTATGCTTTATCACCAGTTCTGCAGGGATGAGGGTAAACTTTTTAACTTGAGCCATGAATGAGGGAAGTGATGACACTTAGCACACTCGGAATAAGAATGTTAAGAAAACCACCCTTTTGATTTATAATTTTCCGCTTCTTCGAAAGAGCAAGCCGTCGGTTACTCAACTTTCTCAGAGTTGATTTATGTTTGGAGAGTTTTTTCTTCTGTTGTGGTGTCAGCGGAACGTTGCCTTTTAATGTGTTGAGGCAGCATTCGCATATAGTTTTTATATATTGCTCATTCACTTTTTCTATAAATTGTTTACGTAACTTTTTTGGACATATTTTGAATAATCGTAACTGATCTACTGCTTCTTCTGGAGTGTCATCTGTAAATGATGGTATTTTACATATGGTTATACTTTTATATTACTTGAATTGATAAACACATTGAGTTTGATGAGGTAAAATATTGGTGCGTAATCTTAAATCTTCAGGAGTGCTGGGGTGTAGATCGATAAATAGATAGGGATAGGGGTTTTTCGTGGCGTCTTCAAACACTTCTTGGAAAAGTTTCACATGTCTTGGAAATATCTGTCTTCCCAAATGACCGACTTGACTCATATCTCGACGGTTCTTATTGAGTAGGAGATAATGAGCATTCAATGTAATGTCACGCATTTCTTTTCCCTTATAGAAAAAAAATTTGAGTTACAAATATAACACTTAAGTTCCAATGATGACTCCCTTTTGTAAAAAGATCACTGAGTCGTTTATCGTTAGAAGAATGCATGAGATCGTCAATGATAAACAATGTGTTCTTTCCTAAATAATCTTTAAAGTCTGTAGGTAGACCTTCTACGAAAGTAACGTCTTCGATTTCATCGTATAAGGGTTGATGAATACCGTAAAACCATACGATTTTATCGGGTACTACTGAAAACATGTCATCTTTATGGTTGAGTAATTCTCGTATGAAATATGTCTTACCACATCCCGTGGGTCCGGCGGAGACTAAAGTGAATGGCATCTTAAGCTTTGGGAATTCCATGGTATAATGAAACATGACACGGAATAAATCTCTTTAAATACTTTTATTGATAAAATGGTGTTACAACTTTAAAATGCTTGGTTACAAAATGATGAACTTTTCTATCATTACAGAGTTGATTAGACACAAAAGATAAAAAAAAATATCATTCAAAGAATAATCATTACATTTACCATATAAATAATAGATACAATATTGACCACAAACAGAAGTAACATTTGACTGTAACCTCATGGTATTAAATTCAAGATTCTCATAATATACTACATAACTGGATATTCCACCTTCAAAGTACATGGGAGAGTTCCCATAAGAGTCAAAGAAGCATATAGATGAGGGAGAATTTATGTAGAATGCCACCTAATGTCTACCTTCTTCCGACGATTTGTCAGTGTTAGCAACAAAGCATGCTGGTTAGTGGGAGATATTTCTTGGTAATTGATCACTTGGGTAAACACCCAGAAAGGAGTGCTTTGTTTTTGCATGATTGGAGAGAATGGATGTAATTTGTTGGGTATCCATTAGTTGGGAAAGTCACATATAACGTGACGAGACTTTGATATTTCTATAACGTTCTGAAACTCTGCATAAATCAACACAGATAAAGTTTCTTTAACTTCTTCCGAGAACTTGATTTCCACACGTAAATTTCCTTGATGTTGTAAATTGAAATGATCTCCGTTACACATGTCAGGGGTTAAATCAAATGAATATAATACATGACCTTCTGCATATTCTTCTTGTGATAAATAAATTCCTTTATCGTTATTGAATCCTGAGAACAAGCTATAGTAAGCTCGTGTGTAATTATTAGAATTGAAATCTAACTCTAATGGTTTGGCCGGAACAGGTCAATCTACGTATATCCCCACAGTACTTGCTTTGTGGTGAGCAAATAGAAAAGGATTATTTGAATAATCTCCATTCATAGCAACACTTTCGATACAGGTTATTATAACTCTTTTAGGCATGAGTCCTAGAAACACATTATCTTGTAAAAAGGAATAACTCCCTTTAGAAATACTATAAGTTTTGCAGATGACGCGGTCAATGGGGTATTTACAAGATGTTTTCTCTAAAGCCTTCGCATGTGCAATAGATACAGCAGGATTAACCCTCACTTTTCGAATAAACATAGAAGCATGTTCCAAGACTACTTTAAAACCAGTTGTACCAGTAGTGGGTGAGACGAGACAGAATTCTGGTTTACTACGTATCATTTTAATTTTTAAATCTACCATGTTAATCAATAATCGATTCTGCTGAAACATATCAGAATGAAGTTGACCAATTAAATCCACAGTTTGACTATTTTTAATGAGTTAACTGCGTTTAACCAGTCCAGCATCTGCATCGGTGGCTTTAGAATCAATCTTTCCAGGTCGAGTGTCTTTGAAGAAACCTTCACAGGTGAGTAGACTTTTCTTTGCATCTTCCCCATAATTTAGTAATGTCTCAATGTAAGCTCTGTAGGGATATGTGTTGGTGGCTGATTAGATATTCCTCTCGTTTAAGCTGATATCTACTTGACTGAATAAAGAATGTAGAAATAGGTTGACAGGAGCTATGGAATCAGTGTCTGCTAATACATTTCCATCTGCTTTGAGAACTTTAAATTTGACATGTAGATAAGATGCTGCGAGATCCACATACTCCTCACCACTTCCAGAAATTGAAAATTCAATCGGTCGTCCTCCATCTTTAACAATTGAAAGAGGAAAAAATTCAACAAATTGGCCCTTTTCGATAACAGTCTGGGTAGGTGGAACTGTAAACAGGTCTAGTTCCGACTTTACACAAGGTGGTGAATCTTTATAAATGAGCGAAGCCATTAGGAGAAAATGTCAGGAGTTGTACACTTCTTCTTGACTAAACGTAAACTGACTGTCTTCTTACCACGCTTACGCTTTTTATTATGTTTCCCACTACTAATCATATTCTTCACTTTAGAGGCGGCTTTATCTGTCAACACTTTACCAGCTTCCTTGAAACGACGTTTAGCAGCTCCCTTCAAATCCTGGCCTTGAGAAATATCATTCATCAAGTCTACACCACTGTGAAACAGTTGTTTTCCAATTGCTTTAACACCTGATATGAGCAAGGGTGCGGCCGATCGGAAAAACGATCTAAATAGTCCTCCTAATCCATATCCTCTTTGATAGGGACTTCCTTGATAATAGCTTAAACCATTTCCTCTCTGATTGGTATAATAGTCTTCAAGAGACTGTTGACAGCATTGGTATGGAACATACATTATGAAAGTGATCTTTGTCGAAAGTGTAACTTCACATTCGAGCGCCCACGTTCAAATGGCGCTAAACACCCCATGTGTGTCCTTATAACGATTTCTAAAGTCTCGATCATTTTACGGTTCACAGGTTGATAATTAGGTCTGTCATATTGTTCACTCACCGTCTCTCCATCTCGTCCTCTCACTCTCACCACACGAAGTAGAGGTGCCAAAATATCACCCACCAGTTGTGGTTCTACAATATCTGTATAAACCATTAACACATGATAGTGTGCCGTGGGGTCTGCTACGAGTGGACTAACAAATATTGTTTCCGCGTTATAGTCTGATGAAGTTATTTCTATAGGTTTGAATCCAAGGATTTGCGCAATACCATTATACAGAATTAGTTTAGCTTTCTTTTTAACATTAAATTGAACGCGTTTAGTAACTTCGTTGAAACTCATCGTGATTTTGTTCTTGTGTTCATCAACATACATGGCCTTTAAAATATCTGGAACAGTTTCATAGCATCCATGAGGAATACGCCTTCCTACTGTGTTACGTCCGTCTACTTCAAATCCAAACAAGTTATTCTGTTCGTTGATGTTATACCATGTGTGAGGGTAAACAAAGTCTACCATTCCAACTTCCCATTCTCCTTTTAATTCGATAGGAATAGGTAAACGAGTGATAAAATGTGAAATTTTGTTCTCAGGGAAATAGGACATGGAGCTTTCCGAGACTAATGTAATGTAGAAACTCATGATGCTAAATGACTTATTATGTATAACACTGATATTTATACAGTAGTCATGTTTGAAGCAGATATCCACTGTCGCGGTCTATGGTTCTGCCAGAAAATCGGCCCTTTAGTATTTAGACACCATTCACCATCAGGGTCTGAGGTTGGCTTCTGGGGCTTTTCGTACATCTCCTGTACAAAGCCTTTATGTTCTGTGCCAGGAGCCATCTCTGCAACATCGTCGGGAAAAACTATCATTAGCTGCCTATTTCAATATTAAAAGTAACCATAATCACCCTTTATATCCCCACATTTTAAATCCGAAATTCCAGCAGTTCTTTTCGAATAAAAAGTCTTTCATTCCAACATTTTCAATACGTACCAAAGAGCTCATAGATAATCTTGATCTTGTTGATTTTAGGGTTTTTAATTTTAACGACAACTTTTCACCTTGGGAAGAATCACCTGTTCATATTCATAATATCATTAATTTTAAAAAGTCATCAATTCCCGACTCTGCTTTTGTACAAATTTTCAATGAGCACCGTTTTTTTAATTTTTCTTTTAAACCTGTATTTACTGACGGTTCAAAGTCTCATGCACGTGTCGGATCTGCGGCAGTTTTTAATGACACCACTATAGCAGAAACCCTTCATCCTTCATGCTCGGTTTTTACATCAGAAATTTATTCAATATATCTCGCCCTCCATCATATTGCAGATCAAAACTTTAAATCATGGATAATCTACTCAGATTCAAAAAGTGTACTTGATACCCTCTGCAATCTTTCTTACAAATCCCACCCATTAATCTCAATAGTTGTTAAGCTTCTCTTCAAACTCAAACACAATAGTTTTAAAATTAGTTTCTGCTGGGTGCCGAGCCATGTTGGTATTCCGGGCAATGAGGAGGCGGACCGCGCTGCAAAGGCTGCTAGTCAAAGCAGCGGCGCCCCCCTCAACTTGCCCGATGCCAGGCTGGCTTGTGCACATTCAATTAATATAGTATGGCAAAAAGAATGGGACCTTCAAACTGAAAACAAATTTCATAGTATATCACAATCAATAACCTGGCCGTTTTCTCCATCATCGAGCAGAAGGCAGGAGGTAGTGCTGGCACGCCTCCTGATTGGGCACACGAGACTCACACATGTGCATCTTCTGCTGGCAGAAGATCAGCCCATATGTGTCATGTGTGATGTCCCGCTAAGTGTTCACCACATCCTAGTAGATTGTCCAGCTTTTACACTGAGCAGACTTAAATATTTTAACGTTTTAAACCCGTCTATCCATCACATTTTATCTCATCCCCCATATGCCTTGTTTTCTTTTTTAATTGACATTGGCTTTTATTCTTTGATTTAGATGTCTGTTTTTAAATGTTATGTGTAAATATTATGAATAACTTGTGTTTCCTTAGAAAACCTAGTGTTTGTTTTAGATTTCTAGATGTTTTTTAATGTTGTGTGTTGATTTTAGGAACCTTTTTAATCTTTTTAATTAGATTACCTAGTGTTTGGCGCAGTATGGCCTTAGATGCCCTTGCGCCATAAAACCCGAACATCCATCCATCCGTTGATAATGATAAAGAAAACCAGGTTTGTGATCATTATTTTTCTTATATTTATATTCTAATATTAATATGGCAAATTCGTGATTTACTGTCAAAATAGAGGCCCGGCATACAAATATAAAAAATAAATCGAAATAAACTAAAAACTATTAAGAATGAAATTTTCCACCATCTAAAAGATGCCTTGCTAGTTATGTTACAATGAGAATTATTTTATTACATAATACAAAACACTGGTAACGGAGGCAAGACTTCAGTAACGATTAAGTTCACGACTAAAGAACTCAATACCTACCATAAACATTTATATTTTACTGCAACTACAAACATCTGAATTGACTAAGAAAATTTGTTTAAGTATGTACAAAAATTTAAACAAAATAATTAACGGAGGTTTTCAATATTTTTAAAGCTCTTTTGGATCAAAGAGCGTTGTACAAATTACGGAATGGTGCCAGAACAGAAAGGGTGCATTTCTGCAGATAATATTCCCTGGTTAAAATCCTACATCACACAACATTTTACTTTTTGTAATTTATGTATTACAAATTTATGAGTTGTGAATGTAAGGTCATCATTAAATATATATTGAACTAATTATGATGATTTTGTTTTAAAAAACTCAAAAATAATATTAATTTGTAAAATTTTGATATACAAATATGATATACAAAATGAAATTTGATATACAAAATGTGCCAGTTTTAAGGCCCACTTAAATCGTACGCCTGGACAATGATTAGGGCATAGTGTCTATCATAGTATTTTATTAAGTAATTCTGACTTGTTGCACTGAAATATTGATTTTTTTTTCAATGGGGCTGCTTTTTGGCAAATTGGGCCTTTTGCAGACTGAGTCTCTTTTTAATGGCACCATATAGGCGGCTCTTGCCACTGATTTTGATGTTCAGATCAAATTGAATATGTGAACTCTGTAGATGTTGCCAAGAGTTAATTTTGCTAAGAGAACCCATGCCAAATGGGTACTCAAGGGATCTTTTACATGCCATGTAATAATATGACATGCATGCTTATAATTTTCCAATCCTGAAAATTTGCAGGGACTCGAACCCATGTGAAATGTTTATATGAAAATTGTTAACACATTCACTCTGAAAAGTATTCTGATGACAAGGAACTTATGTACTATGCCGGCCTGAAGGCGGTAATGTTTAGTTTAATGCAGCCATCGTTAGTTTGAGATTTGATGTATCTCTAAAGATTTTACCTAAAAATTTACAAAATTGCTTGTTACTGAAATTTTGGCACGCTTTATGCTTTTTTTTTTATTCCAGTCTTATTTTTCAAGCTTGCTTTACTTATAAAGTTAACAAACATATTTATTCCTTTCAGCCAGGTGACCTGCAATCGCCATCAGGACCTCCACCCAAAAAGACAAAAAAGAGCCACCTGAAAAGCCTAGAAGACGAGGTTCTGGCTAAAGCAGTGAAGGCTTTAGAAAAGGAGGAGGACCAATATGAAGTCTTTGGACAATATGTGGCCTCTGAACTGAAGCACTTGAGTTCAGAGGTTTTGAGGAAAAGGACCAAAATTGCAATTTCTAAACTACTAATATCTGCATCGGAAGAAGATGCCTGTCTGGATTATTCAGTTATTGAAAATGCGGAATTATATTGTGAATGAAATATATATATATTGTCAATTTATCAATGGTTGCCTAGTTATTTTTAAAATTTCTTTATATGTATGGTTTTTCTCCTTTTAAATAGATTGCTGTCCGTTGTGGTCGCATCCCCCCACCTACTTTTCCAAGTACACAAATATACGAGTAAAATAATGATTAAAAATATTAAAATAGTTTGGTATAAGAAAAAGTTTTACACCATACTTCTACTAAACCACAAACTATATAAATATATATTGCAAGTTAAATTTTGCAGCTACAATTTCTCTTATTTAAATGTATACAAAAAAACTGGATAAGAATTTTGCTTGCAGGAATATTTGAGTTTTGTTTACTTAAGGGGAGTCAGATGGTTCTATCTGGCCCATGTTAATTTACCTAACTTTAGGAACATTTTTTTCAGGAACTATACGAGATATTATTGAAAGCTTTTTTATATTTTGTTCCTTACATATAGCTAGCTTTGATTTAAACTGATAGTATTTCAAAGTATAAAAAAATACTTTTACAATGATTTTTTGAAAAATACATTGAAAAACAAAAAAAATCAAATCAGATTTAAAGTTATGTAATTTTTTTTTGAGCAGAGATATTTAAAATTCCTCAGTTTAAATCAAAGAGCCTATTAATTATCGTATCTTTTCATATGGCCCAAATAACACAAAGTAAGATTTTATCCAGTGCTCGTGGCATACAGCAAGTACAGTAGGGTGTATCGAAAAAAGCAAATTTTTTATGATGCCTTTGGGGTAGAGCGGAAAAGTTGCCTCTATACATAAGTAACTTCTACTCAAAATTTCATCACCCTAGGATAATGTCTTTTGCTCTGGCAAGGGACGTGAAATTTCAAAAAAATTGTCAAGTCGTCAATATTTATTAAAAATAAAAACAGTGAAATGTCCCAGCACTTTGCGGTACTGTGTAAATTTTTCACATATGTATGGTTAATTACTGTGAAAAATTTAACGCCCTACGTACAATATGTTCTGGCAAGGAGTCTGAAATTACTCAAAAATCAACATATACTGTTTTTTTTTATTATTTAACTAACATTACCAGAAATGTCATACTCCCATAATGTTAGACATAAGAATTAAGAAATAAGTATTCAAAATTAAAAGTATGAAAGTGTGTGTTTTGTTAGGTCTTTAGGTTTTGTACATGTACATGTCTCTTGCACATAAATTCAGGCATGGCCTTTCTTGATTTCAGAGTGCTTTCAACTAATGATATTTCAAAGTATAAAAAAATACTTTAAAATTTTTTTGTTAAAATACGTATTAAAAACCAAAATCAGATTTAAAGTTAGATTATTGTATATTTTTTTTTACCAGAGATATTTATAATTCCTCGGTTTAAATCGAAGAGCTATTAATGGAGTTTAGGGGTTAGGAGAAGAAATCAAACAAAGTATGTTGATATCTTTTATACTTCCTGAACAAGGCTACACCCATGCAATGGCAGGTATCTAAAAAGCTAGTATATGTATAAAATACTTAAATTTTTTTAAAGTGAATTTTCTTAAGGAAAAATCCAGCCCAGTCGGTTAGGCACTCGCCTAGCATGCGTAAGGGGTTCGGGTCCGGGCATCGCCAAAAATTTCTGCCGACCTATAAACGGCCCGTGCAGCCAAAAATGTCCGACTAATAATACCCCGTGTAAGGGAGTGCACGTTAAATATCCTTCCCGTCCAGGGCACCCAAACAATGAGGGGAATTCCAAGTATCCTGGAACTGTTTTGCAACAGTTTTCCATTCTTCTTCTTTAGAAGGAGTCTGTAAAAATTTTTTCTTTAAGACAGTAATATTTTGACACTTTCCAGGGACTCCTTGGGGAAGTTAATACCGATAATTTATTATCTATTAGTGTTTATTATCGCACAAGACTATAGTTATAATGCTGTGAATAGGCGGGGCCCAAAATTTCAGGTTCAAACTTACTAGCCACAAAAATAGTTACTCGCCACCAAAATTTAAAACTCTCCTCCCCCCGCCACGCACGCATACTAATACTATCATAAATAAATTTTATAACTAAAAACTCAAATTTTTTAATAAAATAGAAAGTAGTTAAAACTGATCAAAAATGCAATTTACAAAACAGTACAATGCCTATTTTTTTCACATTATGATTCTCTAACACATCTTTGCCTTTTGGCAGAAAAATACCATAAATCAATAGCTTTGTTTGGGTCAAATTCATTAAGGGAAGGACCATTTACGCTACATATACAAGATCGTTCATTGTAGCAGTTTTCAAAGCATTTCTATATGCATTTTTTATTCGGTTATAGCAACTGAATCCATGTTCACATGATGCAGTAGTTACAGGTATCACAGCGCAAAAACTTATCAGTTTATATAAATTTGGGGACTTGCCTTGTGTGCTTGCATTTTAAGTAATGCTTCTGAAAATGTTACATTTGGAGCTGTTTATAAATGTAAAATAAAAAAATACATTATACCTTTAGAAATTCACCATTTCCTCTCTCGTACAGAGCAGCACAAACCTCTTGAACAATCCTTGAAATGGTGCAGACGGGAATCCTGAATGCATACATTAAGGAGTGGTACGAATCGCCTAAATAATAATAAAGAAAAATTTAGAACATAAAAATTCGTTATATTAGTAAAAGCAGTTGTGTGCCCTTGAAACAATGTGCAGCAACCAATATTGTGGCTGCCTATTCAAGCAGTTGAGCATGCAGACCTGGGTTTGAACCTGGAACTTCAAAGTCATACATTAAAGCCAACTTAGCCATATGTCAGACACAATATTGATGAGTTCAAGAGCTAATTAGGCAACAGCAATAACCAATTTTTAGTTTTCTCCATTAATATATCAAACTAATGACAATATTCTAAAAGTTACTACTGATTATATCAGTTGCCACACAGTAGACGACTTGCCATAAGGGCACAGTTGCCATATGTCCAGGTGGTTTTCCGAAAAATCTGTTTGCATCTTGACAAGTTATATATAAATTCAATTAACAGTGTGTTTACAAACAATAAGTGAATACGATGAAAAGGATGTATTGTTCCTATAAGCGGGTAGAGACTTGTCAAACTGCAGTAAATAATTATTTGTAGCAACCATTAACCATACTTATTTTACAAAATAGTTTTGCGGAAATTATTTGAAAAACCCAAACTATTTCATAGTATTTTATCACATTTTTGGTTTAAAAACAGCACTATGTTTTAAAAATGACGGCAAGCCGTACCCGCTTATAGGAATGTACCAAAAAGGATTTACCTGAAGCAAGAAAACGGAGAGTCACCACCAATCTTTCTTTTGATGAGATAGGGTCCCTCATCGAAGTTGCCTTCTTTTCAATGCTGGGCCCTATCATCCGCAGCAAAGTTTCCAGGTCGGATGCCGACATACGCAAAAATTTTTTTAATTGATGTGGGTCCTCCATGGCCAATTCCTGAAAAAGGTTGCTGAAAAGACCAAGTTCATTTCTTTTCAGAACCCAATTTTTAACCCAGCATTCACGTTTTTTGTGGGAATTCCGCTTTTTAATGATTTGGGAAATCGCAAGCAATGCGGCTGCTTTTTTTTATTCATAACTAGCAAATTTATACCCGTTCTTGGCACGAAATAAAAAATATCAAATAGATTCCAAATATGTGTACCATTACCCTGTTATAGGATCATAAACTTATTATTGTTTCCGCTCGTTAAAAATTATAAAATCCCGTTTCGTTGCCTTAAAATTCCAAAATAAAAAATACGCTATAAAATGCACTCATAAATGTCATCACAATTCCCAAATAAACACATAAAATCTTTTAGCTCATTTGGCGCGTTTTGGGAAATAATTTGGCGAGAAAATAGATATAGCTACAAACACCCATTATACAGCTCTAACACAATGACCTTCGAACGACCAGCTTATAAATTATTTACAAAAGAAATGGCCTATTTGGCGAATTTTAGTTAATAATTTGGCGAATTTGGCAATGTATTTGGCGAAAAAATAAAGACATAAAACACTAATAGCTCTAGTGCGATGGCCTTTATTAACCATCCTAGTTCCAGTAATAGCTTAACTATACATTTATTGCTTAAATATGCATACATGCAGTCAACAGAAAAATCAATGAAAAAATCATCAAATAAACCCACAATAAAATCCGGGAATGAAGACTGGCGGAATTACGTCACTTGAAACATGTCAATTATTTTTCAAATAATAAATTTAGCTTCTGAAAGTAATGGCAAAAGAATAAAATAAACATTTTGAATTTTAAATGTTTTCGTTAAAAATTGTATTTAATATTTTCAGCCGATGGCATCAGGAAAGAGAAAAAATGATAGGATTTGAGCGAAATTGGTGTATTTTTTTCTGAAAATTCGAATTTTCTCTAAAAATGGAACAAATATGAAAAAACTAAGCCTCATGTGCACACGTTAGTATTAAAGGGAATCTATCTTAAAAGTTTCGAATTTCTGAGGGCAGTATAAGTAGGTCTTTTACGATCCGATGACAAACAGACACACAGACAGACTCTTTCTTTTATTATTATAGGTAACGGTATTCGAAATCGAAGAACGCAGCGATGAAAGACCTCAAACTCGAATCCCGATCACTGTTTATGTTTATTCGAATCACGGTTGCAGAACGCTATCGTGGACACAGCCCTGCAAGTTAAGCGCGCAAGAAAGCACCAAGATTTCTTGCAGCGCCTTGCTGCGAGAAAAATTGCAAACTCAGTGTAAACACTCGAGCAAGTTACTTGCACGAACTTGGTGCAATTTTTCTTGTATGTGGACACTTAGCTTGAGGAACAGGGATCTTTCCATTTATCCCCCTTTTTTTCAGCTTGTTTGTGTTGACGAGTTGTGTTTATTTTATCAACTCGAGCGATAAATATTCCGGAAATATCTTCAACTTTGCGCATGATAAATGAGAAGATTCATAAAGAAAATGATAAATTCTGATGTTGTCGGCTTGGTGTAGTATGAAGTCAGGAAGGATTCAAATCATAAAGATGCATCTTGTTTATTATAATAAAAACAACACAAGGTAAATATGGAAAAGAGCAACTAGAAATTGAACACAGAACTTATATACAGTTAGTTATGCGCAGCATGCACAACTATCTTCATATGCGCTGGTATGACGTGATGCGTAGATCACAACAGAAAATAAAGTAGATTATTAACGCAAATTGTTTATTCATGGGAAAAAATAACTGAATAAACTATTTGCTCAATAATCTACGTTGTTTTCTTCAAGAATCTTCTCATGGCGAACGATGAAATTCTGAACTTTAAAAAAAATGTATCTGATTTTTTAAAAAAAATAAAATACGATCAAACAAAATCTGGCCTAATCGCCTTTCCTTTGGCTTAGGGCCTGGATCTGCAAAAAATTACTTATATTTTTTTCATCAGCCAAATTGACGCCTTTTGAGTTTGCGCCTTTAGAGCGTGACCTGGAACTGATAAGGGCACATTTTTGTGAAATTTATTTATGAAGAAAAACAATTTTTCAGTTTCAATTTTCAAAAAAGGATTAAATTATAGCATTTTTGACATAAAAAAATAGTTAGACTTTAACTTCTTACGGGTCCCTATGCAATTCATAGTTTTGCCCCCCTCTGTCGGCGGCATAAAAATAAAGCGGTTGGCTTAAAAATAAATCCGGGGGGGGGGGGGGGAGGATAGTTTTTATTTCTTTAACATTGCGTAATACCGTGACCTTTACTGATTTGTGAGCGCACAATATAGCTATAGTGCACAATGAGTGCACAATAACTCATGAAAAAAAATTTAAATGACGCTACATCAGAATTCCATTTTCCCCGTTTCTTACTTAATTTTAAAAAAGGCACCTGACCCCAAGGGGGGGGGGGGGGGGGGGGAGGCCTGTTTCTCCCCCCCCCCCCTGGATCCGCTACTGATAGAGAATTTGCACATGTTTTAAATTTTATTAAAAACGAAATATTTATATAAAATAAGGTGCCCTGTTTCCAAATATGTCATTCACGCAATCTTAAAAATTTATTTCAAGAGTTATTGCAGTTTAAAAACGCCGGAAGTGTGATGCAATCGAAAACAGCCCAAATTGGCGTGACGTCATAACCGCCGAAAATCGCGAACGTGGCGAACTATACTGTGGCTCATAGAGTAATGAGGGGGTAAAGATAGGGTAAAGAGTCTTCTCTCTCATTTGGACACACTAGCGACACCTGCGAAAGACGGGAAAGGAATGTGAGGAAAAGGAAGGGTGCAGGGGAGGGGTGTACAGAAATCGGCGGCCATCCTGTCTGCTCGGCTTCCCGCACCGGTGATACGATGTTTGTTTACTTTTGGTTTCGAGTTTGAAATTTTGTTCGAATTTAAGATTAATTTTTCAATGTACGTGATGCGTAGGTGCATTATTTTTATTTTAATAGAGTCAAACAAGGTACTTAAGCAATTATATTCTGTTTTAATATCAAAAATTTTACAATTCAATTTGCAAAAATCACATTAATCAGGTATTAGTCTATAAGTTTCCTAAAATTCTCTAGTCATTCAAAAGACTATTGTCAAACTTAGATAGTAAGTTCCAGATGTAAAAAAAAAAAATACTGCAGCATTAAGTTTTATGTATGTAAAAAAAAGTATTTCGAACAATTGCATTATTATTTTTGATTTAATTTTTCAAGACCATGGAAAAATAAAACATTTTTAAAAATACCAAAACCTTCCCAATCATAGAAAATCTTTTTGTAGATTTCGAGTTATTGTTTTTCTAAATATTTTACTTTCTTAGACTTTCAACTGCATGGGAGAAAACAAGCCTTGTGATAGCTAGTTGATTCTTGCAATATGTTTGCTAAATTTTAAAATGGACAGATTATTTTAGAAACAAAGAATTTAGTGAAAATCCATCTAGTCAAACATGGAAAATATAGATATGCATATAGCAGGGAAAAGATATTTTTCAGAAACCCAGTTAATAGACTCCATTAAAAAAAAATAAATCAATTGAATAATTTAGTTTACAAATTTCAATTTACCATAATAAAAATAGTCAAATTTTCCAAATCTAACATGAAAATCTTTTCACAATATATATATATATATATATAATATATATATAATATATATATATATATATATATATATATATATATATATATATATATATATTATATATATATATATATATATATATATATATATATATTATATATATATATATATATATATATATATATATATATATATATATATATATATATATATATATATATATATATATATATATATATATATATATATATATATATATATATATATTATGGTACACATGCGAGTGAAGGAAACAACATAATTATTGGCGCAAATGGCTTATTTGGTGAAAATTGTACAGGTTTCGTTAAGATCGAGGGTCGACATCTTCAGCAATATACACAAACAAAACGCATTGTTTGTGTATATTGCTGATGATGGCGAGCCTCGATCTTGGCAAAACATGTATAATTTTCACTAAATAAACCATTTGCGCCAATAATTACGTGGGGGGCTGGGGAGCCCAGTCGGTTAGGCATTCGCCTAGCATGCGGAAGGTCCCAGGTTCGGGTCCGGGCATCGCCAAAATAACTGCCGACCTACAAACGGCCCGTGCAGCCAAAAATGTCCGACGAAAAATACCCCGTGTAGAGGAAGTGCACGTTAAATGTGCTCCAAAGTCCCAACGCTGCGTACGATGTCGCCCTTAACGGTTGCGTTGGGTGCCTACTCAGGTGTCGGCTCGTCACTTGACTGTGGTAATAAAATACGACGCCCGTCGCCAATAGCCCTCGTGTAGCTCGGTTGTCAAGGGCCTGCCCGGTGAAACCGATCCCCAGTCAATTACCGCCGCACTAGTTGCGGAAGGCTACATCATAAACAAGGTGGCCCAGCTGACTAAAGCCCGGACCGAAGCCCCGCTCCCGATTTTCCAAATCCTTGTTCGTACGGGCAACTTCAAGGCAATATACCAGCAGTGCAACCTCCTGGGCAAGAAGGTCTCCTTCGAGCCTTACAGAAAAGTTGCAAGGATCCCCCAATGCTACAGATGCCAAAACTACGGCCATGTAAGCAAGCACCCACTGCCATATGGAACACAGATGTCGATATTGCGGCCTCGGCCACGATTCTCGCTCCTGCCCTTCCAGAGATGACAACCAAACCCATCGCCGTGCTAACTGCGGTAGCCCCCACCCTAGCTCTTCGGCGACCTGCCCGGGCCGACCAAAGCCACCCAAAAGGGAGCTTACGGAGAGTACCGCCAGGCGGCAGCACCAGTTGAAGCCCCACCCTCCAGAGCAGAGAGGATACTGCCTCCCTTTTTGCGGCCCTGAGATCAGTGAAAAACGCTATTGCAGACGTTTTCGGAGATTAGAGGCCTTCAAGAAAAAAGCTGCTGCCCTTGCAGCCACCACCAGCAAGGAGGAGAAGATGTTGGCTCTGTTCAACATGCTTGCCCCTTAGTTGGCTCTTCATCTTATTTTCGACAGGCCTTACGGCTTACTTCTAATCCAATGAACATTCTGCCCTCTGGGACTATTTCGATGTGCAGAAAGGACGCTCCGCGTCGATGCTGCGAATGTTAATCTCCGATTTCCGATTTTCTCCTTAGCGAAGCTATATTTACTCTATGCTGTGGCTATTGAGTTGTCGTTAAATTCGTTTCTTTTATCTCGTTAATTTTTGCATTTCTTCTTCAGTTGCTTGCATGAATAAAATATAGTACAAATGGCTGTTGAACAGGGGTTTACAAAGGCCCAAACTAATAATTTGCCTTGTGTATCTGAAGGCATGATAATTGACTTTTTCAAGGAAAATTTGGACTTCTTATCAGCCGAAATAAAAGGCATTAACGCTGAAAAGTAAGTTGTAGGATCCTCTCTTTAAATTTAATAAGATTTTATAAAACAATTCATGCTACTGTCATTAATTATTTTTATAAGTTTATTTGATTCGTTAGTTTTAATGAAAATATTATAGGTTTTTAAGTAATAATTAATAAACATTACTTTCTTACTATTAATGATTAATCTTTAGTGAAGTCTTTTTAAACTTATAGAAGTTTTGTTTGAAATTTTTAAACGGAAATGTTTTTTTTATTATAAAAGAGAATATTTTTCAATTAGTCAGGTAATTTGCAGTTTTTACTTATTTTACTAGCAAATGAATGTTCTTATATTTGCGCCATTTCTAAATAAGATTTCTGTAATAACGTTGCATATAACATTCTTGATATTATTAACAATAATACTAAACTACTTGAATTAAATATTTTGTTTTACTTTGTTTAAAAGTTGAGTGAAATAATAATTTACTGTTCTTTTTTTTTTTTAAATTCAACTATATTTTCTTATTTTATACAGCTTAAAAAAGTGTACTGATTCACATTCTATTGCAGGTCAACCCCTGAATCCTACGCTGACAATGCAGTGGCCTATGTTCAGCTGCGGCATGTTGGCAACATATGCGAAGTGAAAGCTCGCATGACTCCAGAACACAACACATGCAAGAAGGCCTATAGTGTGGCGAGTCAACCAAGACTCCTCTCTGTCACTTGTGATGGTTGTGCTGCGCAACAAGGAAGGTGTAAACACGTCATAGCCTTCATGTTCTGGGTCCACAGGAAATCCTCCCTCCCTTTGACAACAGTAAAACTGTGCTACTGGAAGAAGTCGAGTTTGTCCAGTGTGGGTACATCTACCAAGATAGTTTATGCCAACCAGATGGGAAATAAGCCAGTTAAAAGTCTTCCACCCCCCTAAAGACTCACACATACTCAACGAATTTGTAAGCCTACTCAACCAAAAAACATTTATGAACTCCAAATTTCTGGATTGTTTCATAAGGATGCTATAAAGGAAAATGTTTCGTTTCACTTTTTGAAAATGAAGTTTGAGTTAGAACATTCAATGCACACTCCGGAAAACTTTCTCAGTTATTTGCAATTAAAAATGACTGATGATTTCTGCCGAGAAGCAGAAGCAGCTTCTGTTAGTCAGGGAAATAGTTCACACTGGCATGAGTTGTGTTACGGTAGAGTTACTGCGTCTAAAATTTATGAGGCATCAAGATGCAAAACCATGAAGGTAGTCTGGTGGAATCTGTGTTGGGAGCAAAATTTCGCCTTAATAATGCTATAAAAGAAGGAAGGCTTCTCGAAGCAGAAGTTCTTAAGTAACTAAAAGAAACACATAACACAAAAATTTTACCATCTAGTTTTATAACCAATACTACATATCCTTTTGCTGGTGCTTCTCATGATAGCATCAATGAAGAATTTGTGGTAGAAGTGAAATGCCCATCTTCTATAACAACCACGGAAAAATATTTTAAAGGTGAAATGCCTTCGGAGAAACATCATGCTCAAATTCAGATGGAAATGCTTTTTGCCAACAAATTAAAAGGTCTGTTTTGTGTAGCTCACCCCGATTTTGAGTCAACCAGGCTCACTACAGAAGTGTGGGTTGATTTCAATCAACAGTTCTGTGATGATTTGCTTTCTAAGGCAATGGTTTTTGGGCTACTGCAATATTTCCCCGTTTATAATATTCTTTTTTTACTCTCAATAATACTCCAATGTTTAGTTTTTGTTAAGGTGAATGATTTTTATAAATTCGTACTGTAAATATTATGCAAAATAAAATAGGTAGTACCAATCCAACTATTTTGTGTTTTTTCATTATGATGTAAGTTGGCTCATAACAAAATATTTTGCACACATTTACAGCCACCACTCAATTACCATTTAACAGCAGAAATTTCAAAATGAATCAGAACTAAAATAGACTTGGAACAAAGTGGTTGCTAAAGAGAAGGCTATGTTCACAGTGCGAAGCCAAAGTTGAAATATGTTAATTAAATTTTACTAAGAGCTAATTTTAAAATCTACAATAAATTATAATAGTTAAATTAAACTCGATAAATTAAAAGTTACCCTACAAAGCCTTAATTTTGTGTGAGTTCTTTTTGGACTTGTAATAATTATCTCCGGCAACATTAGCAGAGCTCTACTGATTCTATATAACGGAAGTGGTGGAACAGTTATGATAATGGCCGGTCTTGATTTGCGTTGCCAAGCAACGAAAATGCCCAAATGTGGTAAACATTCCATTTCATATTTTATAATACAACTCTATAGGTATAGCAACCTTACGATAACATTTCAAGCTCGTCAAAAGTTATCAACAGACCGGACATTATATCATAGCTATACCAAGGTGGCAATGGATATGCCCAAAATATAACACTCAGCACATTCTATATATAAAGTTATGCATTTGTTTGAAACATAATAAATGATTTTTATAGCAATAACTACATAAAAAGTTAAAATTATATTTTTATAGTAAGGATATACAAGGTAAGCGTGCATTAGACTAAGAATGGTTATGTTGAATATAGAATTAGAACAGATATCCTTACTAAATAAAATAAACTTAGTACCTATGTTAAAAACATTTCTACGCTTTTTACTTCCAATATTCAGATTTAACTTCTTAAAAATGTAATGACTTATATGTGCATATGGTATGAAAGCATATTTATTAAATTGGAGACAAAACATTTTGATTATATGACATTATTTACAAACTACCATGATGGCTTATTTAATTTAGATTGCAGATTAATTAAGCCACACACTACTACAAGTCAAACATAGTCAAATATCGGCACATGATAGTGGTCAATACGGGTGTCAGCTCAACACATACTAAAAAATCGAATTCTACCGATGACTGTTTCTACATGAATTCGCACTGATGCGATTCTTTTTGACCTTCTCACTTCTTTAGTCATTGGTTCACCTACAGAAACACTAAGAGGCCGTACTAAATCAGTTTTTTCTTTTTAATATATGCGCTACAATTTTAAAGCCTCAATCGGCCATGACATTCATGTTCGGAATCAACTGATTTAAATACCCAGAATCTTCCAACAAGAGTGCGTCTGATGTACGTCCTCCATAACCACGAGAAACAAAACTCGCGGTTCCGTCTGGTGTGCAGGAGACCCAAGTACTTCAGGGTATTGTTTATCTTGTATTCTGACCAAGTCGGACTTTGTCTAATTGGGTTAGACGGCTTATCAACTTTTGTCTCAAAACAGTCAACAATATTTTGCGTATTTGCATACCGTGCCCTAAATGCAAGAGGCAAACACTGTCTAATTCCGCTTTCTTTAGACCAGATTATGAAGTTCTGAAGAACAGACGCAAGTAGCGGAACAGTTTTCCGGAATATCACCGAAATACTAGAAGCCGAAAGTCCAAACACCAGACCCAGATAAGAAAATAAATTGTTCATTCGTATTTTCTTTAGTTATTATTATTACATGCAGTTGAGGACATTTGGCTTTTGCGGACAAAAACTCCTACAAACGAAACATGTTGCAATATTCCTATGCACATTTCAGTCTTTCTCAATAAACGTTTTACCATTAGACTTCTCATGCGTGCATTTTCTTCCGATAGATCTTCCTCTGGCTCATAATCCGAACCTTCCTCCATGGATTCAAACTCGGAATCATAATCATCATCATCATTTTCTTTATCACTTACTGAATCTTCTGCGTCATCAATGTTTAATGAAACCATCCTCAGTAGCGAAACTGAAGTGTTTGTTGAGGCATCAACTAACACCACAGAGGAAATCACAGTTGGAGGCATGGAGGCGCAGGTACCTATTGAGCGGTATGGAAGCCTCAATTTTACTTGGGTGGCAACGTCGTGCTTTAATGGAGCCTTGGCAGTTTTAGCTATAAGTTCAGAGATGACCTGGTACGGTTCATCCTGGGTCAGCAATTCTCGAACTGTTTCCCTTATTTTTGTGACGCTTCAGGCTGCCCGTTTTTTAGTAGAACTGCCACAGTTTTCCATTCTTCGAATAGGTAGTGCTATATAACCATATTACTCAATCATAAATTTTATTTTTCAAAAGCAGGAACAATTGTTGTCAAGTAAGGGTGAGGGAGGGAGTAAAAATTAATGCTACTACATAGGGCATATCAATATAGACAAATACATCACTTTAAAAACTTATTATAGTAATATTGTAAATAAAATCATGTCATGTTACTTATAACATTCTTCAATAGAGGTCTACTCAAACATTTACATTAGATACCATGATTTATAAACTACGGGCAAATGAAACTTTTTTTTTTGTCTAGAAGCTTGAAATGAAAAAATGACTTTTTTTGGTTGTTGACTCTTAGACTATCACATGTATAAAAATTTTAATTACATTTTTTTTAATTAAAGGTATTTACGATTAATTTGTTAGACACAAAGTTATTCCAAAAGAAGAGTTAAGTTTCAGTTAATCATTTTTGTCCGAATAATCTTATCACTGCATTCTACAATATCGTCATTGCATATGTCTATTTCCTCTATCTTGTCGATATTGCAACAGCTAAGACAAGCGCAGGCATCAGTGCATGTCACGTTGCTTGCTTTGCAAGAGCACTGTTTTGTTTTGCAAGCAGTTTTCGCACACGACAAGAAACATGCTTTACCATTATTTATTTGCATTTCATTTCCATCAAGGCACCGCCGTTTCCATCTGGAGAAGGGGCATTCATTACTGGAACTATACATCTTCTGTGTACACATGCTTGATAATTGCACCGCTTGATGTGGAGCAGCAACGAGTCGTATAGTTTGGTGGTAATACAACATCAATTTTGTATGTTAATTAAAAAAAATTGTAACGAAGGTCATTTACTTTTTTTTATTCGCTGTCTCCATATAGTTCGCAAACAAAAGCTTCTAGACTGTTGAGGACACTGTCAGCTATCTCCCAAGAAGAGCATAGTTCTGAGAATGCTTTAATATACCTAGGATTTGACTTTATTAGATTATGGGGCTTTACTTTGCCTTTACTTTTGAATGCACTGCAAGTATCACAGCCAGTAAAAACGTGTAATCCTACCAGTGCAGTAGAAATATCTGTACCAAGTAATGTACTAAGTTCCGTAATGTTTTCAAATGACTTATGCAACCGCATGTGTACTTCACACTTGAAGGATTTACACATTGCTAAAGTCATAATAAATACATCAGTATCGGGGCATTTAATGACAATGGCAGAAGAGAAAGGTGACGCATAATTTGTATGCAAGAGGATTTTTGTATCTGCTTCAACATGGTCAGAATACAATTCTAAAACTTCTTGAACTGATAGTGTTCTATTCTCTCTGAACATCATATGACATTCTGGACCATGCGACAGAAAAATGGTGATGTCTTTAAAAAGTTGACAGTCGAAAGTTGACCACTGTTCGTAAATTAACTGAACAAGGGCTTCTTTATTTTTTCCATTTGTAAGGAACTTTTTGAATTACTTAGGAAGCTTTTGCTGAGGACTTTGAATATTTATAGCAACTGAATTCCCACTACTTCTTCGTCTCCTTTCATCATCTTTAATGCTTACGAGAGGATAAGTATCCGTCACAATGTACACTCTTGCAACCATAAGTAATACCCAAGTGAATGATGTAATTCAGAATATCCACAGCTAAATCCCTGAATGTACTAGAGGAATTCTGCATCTGTTGCAAAATTGACATTCCATCCAATATCAGAGTATTAGTAAAAGCTAAATTTGCACAAGTAGCACTTTTATCTACGGAACCCAGTATTGAATGAATAAGTGTACCATCAGGATTCGCTATAGCAGGCGGAAAATCATTTAAGTTGAATGTTAGAATATACTTCATGTCAAGTGAGGTAGTTTGCCCATTACAATTATACGGGCTAAAATATCTGTATTGAGTGTCTTTTTGAGTGTCAGTTTTAGGTGATTTTTTACGTAAGCTGGAAAAAGTTTTCAACTTCTGCTGTGTTATCTTAGAATGGATATCAGTGTTAGAATCTTTATGCAGACGCTTAGAGCAATACTGTTGATACCGATCAGTACCAATGCATTTTGCATTTAAAAGATGATTTTTAATTTGTTGTGTAGCATAGGCCCCACTTGAAATGTTGTCTAAAACATCTTCGTACCATGAAAATAGGTTTATCATGGAAGTTATGATTGATGACACATTCGTTCCTAACACCTTATGCATTTTGATCTGTGATGGAGTTAGGTCTTTTTTTTCCACATTGATGGGATTGTTTACCTGCAAGTTCTTCACAACAGATACTAATCTGGGCCCGAATATGATGAGAGAGCATCCAGCGATGAACAGCCCCTGAATTTCTAGTAAACCCAGTTAAGCCCCCTTTGGTTTTTGAGTCTAGATTTTCAGTTTGCTCTATGGTCTGGTCCCTGGCAGTTCCAGAGAAGCCTTCTCAACGTGACGTTTTGTAACAAAATCACCGGAACACAACTGATCGTTAATAGTAGGGTGAGTATGTTTCAAATTAAGCATTTCCAGGAGATATATAGGTAAATATCGTGCATAATTGACATGGTCGTATGTAAAAAACCAAGGTATCATTTTTTCAGTTGCAGCCAGATGTAAACTCCAATCAGCACTTCTTGTAGCACGTAAAAAATTTAGAAGACAACCGATCATGTCCAAGTATGAAGCCCAAAATGCAAAAGTTGCATTACTTTTACATCCTTCATCAACAAATTTATTAAAACTCTCCATTAAAGAAATGAAGTTCTTTGGTAGTTCTTCTCTTAGAATTCCAAGTTCAAACAATTCACACAGACGTTCACAGATTTTTATACTTTCTGAGTGCTGGTCAACAGACAGTAAACCTAAAAAAGCATTCCATAAAAGTCGGCTTAGTGCTTCATATACTAATTTATGACAGCGTATGCTGCGATTATAATGCTTGCCACTTAAAATGCCGTTGACTGAACCTTCTGCAATGATGCCCGATTCCACCATTACGCTTTGTAAACCTGCATCTTGAAATCGTTTTCCGAGTACTGCAAGAAATGCTATTGTAATGTGGAATTCTCCAAGGCGAATTACAATTCGTTGTTTATATAGCTCTTCTTTAAATCTTATTTGTTGTGCTTTAGCATAAATAGCTTGGTCGAATACCAATAAAATTTCTCCAAGACCAATTTTATCTGCAATTTCCAAGCTTTTTCTAAAGAATAGAATTGATGGTAGCAAATCGTGCGGGATTTGCTTTCAGCACGGGGAGATATCTAACGGTACTTAGCGATGACACATGATGATTTTCCAGTTTGTAGTTATACCCAGTCCATCTCGGCAAAAGATGTTCATAGTGTGTAAAGCCCTTATCACACTCGAGTTCGTTCGTTCAGCGACGTCCGTACGCCATATCAAAAACTGTTTTTTGGAGCAGTTTTTGCTCGATGAGCATTTTCGAGTCGACTCGAAAAAGTCCGGCACATTTTTGCTGCTCGAACGGCTGCTCCAATCAGAACGAAGTTCAGTCGCGACGTCACGGCAGAGCCTCCTCGTGTTTATTTTTTTAAATGGCCTCCCAACGCGACATGAGCGTTGTTTTAGAGAACTTTAAAAAAAGGTAAAGGAGTGTGGAATATTGAACAAGAAGCCGAATTAATCGACAAAATTGAAATGTACCCATCTCTGTGGAAGTCGACCGACCCCAATTTTAAAAGAAAGACTTTGAAACTGGCGATTTACGAAGAAATCGCCTGGGACTTGGAGGCGAAATTCCTTGGCAAGAAATTCAGTGCTTGTAAGTTGCTTTTTTATTTTCCGATATTATTATGCATTATGATCTGATACACAGAAGCAAAAAGATAACTATTTGTTGCGTTGTTATAATAAGCCTTTTCACGGTGTCTGTCAGTGTATTTAATTACCGTGCCTTTTTGGCGCCATTGCTTCAAAGAATTCGCCAAGTAGCGTGCAAAATGTAAACAAAAACTTCTGCAAATATTCCAGCACCTGTTTGATAGACTTATTTAGTTTTATTTGATAATGAAAAAGGTGTTACTTACATAACATAGTTAATGTAAAGTTGGCTTGTTTATTTTTAAATTCTTAAATTATAAGAAGTTTAAATTATTGAGTTACTTTTGCCCAAGTGTTAGTTGGTGTTGATTAAAAAAAAATTGGTTCACCGAATATGTTAGAACTGTTATATATAGAACAGTTTTAGCTTGAACGTTTTTCCCAAACACAATATTTTTCTACCAACAATTTTAGGAACTTATATAGCATCGTTTATGGAATAATATGCAAAAAAAGCTGTTTAATTTCATAATCTTTGAAGAGAATAGGTGATCTTTCCCTTTCCCTAAATACTAATCACCAATTTAACTATTTGCTACTAACTATGTGCTTGTTGTGTTATCAAAAAACGTTTTTTAAAAAATATATTATTTTGTAGGTACCAAGTTTAGATACACCTATGACAATAGAAGATCAAATGGATAATGCTGGATGCAGTAGAGTAAAAGACAAACCTGTAAGTTGTTGGGTAAACCTCAAACATGTATTGCTTTGTTATGTTGTAGCATGTAGTGTTGCAAGCGTGCAATTTTTTTTACCTAAAATGTCCCCAAAACACAATTAAAAAAAATCCCCAATACTTAGCAACCTTTTTGTTATTTATTAAAAATTGCTTTTTCTTTCTTAAATATTTTTTTTCCATTTTGAGCTTGGATAGCGAGAATATTGGGAGCCAAATCATCAATCTGATGACCTGCCTGGTGTTTTATAAAAATAAGTAATTTTATTTTTTATTTTTGCAGATGAAGATAATGAGTCCCATAAAAGCAAAACTAAGGTACAACATTAAGTTGCTGCAACAGAAACTTCGCCGGCGGGATAGGAAAATCACAGATCTCAAGTCTCTTCTAGATGTTGCCATTAAAAAGGACATGTCTTCAGATTCTGCATCAAAAATGCAAGAAACATTTGGAAGAATGTCTTTAGAGATTTTAACAAACACATTAAATAATCAAGAGAGGAAATAAAATGGTCGTCGCTGAATTTGCTTTAACATTGTACTTTTATTTCCCTAGAGCAGAGGTTCCCAACCGGTGGTACAAGGGAAAACTTCAGGTGGTACGCGTATGTGATGTGAGCAACCTGATGCTATTAATAGCTTCTGTGTGCATGAGCAGAGAGCAGGCAAACATAGTACTCATTATTTTATACATTAACATTATTTTAAAGAGAAATCTTTAATTTAACATCTGGATCGGATGTAAAACCTAGTACCCTTTGAGCTTTCTGCAAGCTCTGCTATTTTTGTTGCCATTTGTTACGAGTTACTTGCGTGAGAGTTGATTTTCTTAACTCTTGTACATAAAAAAAATAAACATAGAAGCATAATAAGTGTTGAAGAAAACTTAAGAGTCAAGATAAGTTCCATTACTCCTAATGTTGATATTTTAATCACAGGAAAACAACAAGTTTCGCACTAAAGACTATTAAATTTTTTTGCTGAGTTTTTACTATTTTTTTTATTAGTATGGTTTTAGACCTATAGATAATAAATAAAACTGTAAATTAATACCATTTTAATCTTTTTATTTCTCCTTTATTATAAGCATGTTATAATTTAACCATTAAATATGAAGGTTTCTCGGGAATTTAATTCAAAAAGCCTTTGAACACTTTTAAAAGAGTAAATATTATACATTTATTAAGATATTTAGGTCTGGTGGTACGCAAAAATTCCTCAAAAAATCAAGTGGTACGCAGGTGCAAAAAGGTTGGGAACACCTGCCCTAGAGCATATGTATTCCTTCGTAGAAAAAGTATTTTACCTCACCCTGCTCAAATTAGTTCATGTGTGAGCAGTGTTGATTGTGAGCCTGGTTTTCTTAAGGAATCTTATGATTACATAAAAGATATGATAACAGTAGGTGCACTTTGTGACACTGAATTTTCCCTTATTATTGATTCAATGTCAATAAGGTTAGATTACCTAGTGTTTGGCGCAGTATGGCCTAAGATGCCCTTGCGCTATAAAACCCGAACATCCGTCCAATGTCAATAAAAAAAGCAAGTAATTTGGGATAAAAAAAGAAATATGCAGGGTATGTTGAGTGTTGCGGTATAATTGATGGCGAAGACCAGTGTCTTGCATCGGAGGCAGGCTTTGGTTTTTTTAATTGTTTCTTTGAAAAAGCCAATTAAGAATCCTGTATCTTATATCCTTGTTAACAAAATTAACTCAGCAGTTTTGAGTTTAGTTTGAATTATCGTCGCACTAGAGCTACACTAGGGCTATTGGCGACGGGCGTCGTATTTTAGAACCACTCAGCAGTTTTGAGTGGGTTAATCAAAACATGTCTGATTAAATTGCATGATGTGGGTGCCACTGTAGTTTCTGTGACAGGCGATGCTATTTCTAGCATTGTTGCAGCCTTTGAAGTATTTGGCTGCAGACTGTCGTCATGTACAACAGCTGATGATTTTATAACATTTTTCCCACATCCTTCATCTAACCTATCTAATAATGTAATATTTGATCCTTGTCATATGTTGAAACTTGCAAGGAATTTACTTGCAGATAAAAAGTTTTAACATCTTTATCTGGAAAGATAATGTGGGATTTCCTTAAGTCTTTGAATATATTACAAGAGTGTATTTGGCTAAAATTTGCTAACAAGTTATCCGGAGCCCATATTAATTATCATAATAAAAAAAATGAATGTTGCATTAGCAGCACTCATAAAAATGTTGCTAGTGTAAGATAAAAACTTGCTAAACTTATTTTATTAAAATGTTTGAAGAAAGTAATAATTTTATACTTTCCGTTATTTTTGCTAGAAATAAGAATAAAATAAGTTTAGAAACCTTATTTCGTCTTTTTGACCTCTTCAGTAAAACGGGGTGTAATGCGGTTTCGGAACGGCCGAAACTCGGAAGTCCTCAGTCCACGGTGTATTTAGGTCAGTGACGTGACACAAGCCGTGCGGTGTGTTGGTTTAATGTTATAAAAAGAAACTGTATTTAGTAAATTCCATCTAAATTTGAGTCTTCAGAAAATAAAAGGTAAGTGACTGTTATCCTTACGTCAGTTGCATATCGTTGAAAAGAGCAATTATGTGGCCATGTTATCATGTTGTTAGTTTGGAAGCTAGACTATTTACGTTCCCTTAAACAAGCCGTCTACGAAATTTTGTCTTACTGGAGTTATGCCGCCACATCGCTCCGGGGTTATGCCGCCACCTTTGTGTGGGTGGCGGCATAACCCCGTAAAATCTAAACTTTATATATTTGGCCCTACAACCTATTAGTTTTCTTTTTAGATGCCACGTATCCGGAAAAGAATAACAGAGGGCGAAATGGAAACTTTAAAACAAGCTATCCGATTGGTTTCAGAAGGAAAATCAGTAAAGAGTGTAGCTGTACAGTTTGCCATTCCAAGGTCGACGTTACGGGACAGAGTAAAATCAGAAAAAGTAAAACGTGCGATCTTTGTATGGGAAGAAAGTCTGTATTTAATAAAGAGCAGGAAAAGGAGTTAACAGCCAGGCTAGTCAATTTAGCTAACATGTTCTACGGAATAACCATTACAGACTTGCGGCGGTTGGCGTTTTCTGTGGAAGAAGAGCTAAAAATTAGCCATAACTTCAACAAGGAAAGACAGATGGCCGGTGAGGATTGGGTTGCAGTATTTCGAAAAAGAAATCCTCAGATCAGTTTGCCAAAACCATCTGCTACAAGTCTTAGTCGAGTAATAGGTTTCAACAAAACAGAGGTAGATTTATTCTTTAAAAACCTCGAGAATGTAATGGACAAATACAAATTTCCTGCCAATCGAGTCTTTAACATGGATGAAACTGGAATTTCAACTGTTCAAAAGCCTGGCCACATTCTAGCACGAAAGGGACAGAAACAAGTAGGAGGAGTAACCAGCTGGGAAAGAGGAAGAAACGTTACCGTAGTCTGGGCCTTCAGTGCATTCGGCCAGTATATACCCCCGATGTTTATTTTTCCTAGAAAAAGAATGACGTCTCTTCTTGAACGTGGTGGACCACGCGGTTCGCCTTACAGTTGCTCTCACAACGGCTGGTCTAATGAGGAATTTTTTTTAGACTGGTTGCAACATTTCAAGCGGTTTTGCAAACCAACTGAAGACGAACCGGTTCTTCTAGTTCTGGACAACCATGGAAGCCACATTTCCTTGGACAGCTACACATTCTGCTGCAAGAATCACATCCACGTTCTGTCGATGCCACCTCACACAAAATCCAGCCACTAGATGTGTCCTTTTATGCTCCACTGAAAAGCGCTTTCAATATCAGTGGGAAAGAGGAAGAAACGTTACCGTAGTCTGGGCCTTCAGTGCATTCGGCGACAAGTTTATGAGGGCAAATGTTTATAAGAAAATCACACCCTACGACATCGCTTACATTTTCAACCAGCTTATATGAATGTGGCGACTATAGAAAAAGCCATATCAGGCTTCGAAAGCACAGGCATTCATCCAGTTAATCGAAACAAGTTTAAAGAAGAAGATTTCGTGTCTGGACTGCGTTTGAGAGTCATTGAGGACTCGGATGATGAGGAAAACTTTCAAGAAGAATCTCCAACCAAGCCTAACAACAACCTATCTCAGACGCCTGTGAACAACGAACCTCCTACTATATACCAAAGTCTAGTCGTTGAAGAACCAATAGTTGCTATCAATCACCAGGATGGTTACTTAGGCCTGCCAGGTCTATCGGGAATGTCAAAGACAATCACTTCAGAAACAGCCTTTAACAGCAGTGGAAAGATTACATCAGTTATAAATAAGTTTTCTCCACTCCCAGCTTTGGCAACTGAACAGCTAAAGGGCAATGCTAGGCGGAAAAGGTAGTCAGTAATCCTGACATCAACTGCAATGAAAGCAACTCTTGAAAAGGCTTTAGAAAAAAGGAAGCAGAAAGATTCGAAAAAAACAAATGCTGCCAAAAGGACAGCAGCAAAGCTATTGGAAATTTCTACAAGCAAGTTGGACATAGGCCTTCCGCCTAAAAAGAAACCACGGATTAAGAAAGTAGAAGCCAGAAAACCTGGGAGGAAAACTAACACAAGACGTGGCACCTGTAGACGTCAAATGGACTTTGACTCTTCTTCAGAAGAAGATATGCCATTGAGCAAAATTTGTGACGACAATACTTTGATCTTTATGGCGATGACGATGAATACTGTTTAGTGTGTGGGGAATATGGTCCTACTTCTGAAATGTGGTATTGGTGTGTAATATGTGGAAAATGGGCACACTCGGAGTACAGTGGTTACGCTTCCCCAGAAAACTACACATGTGATTTTTGCTCGGATTAGAACAGGGACTAACTAGGCCTAATAGCCATTTACTAGGCCTACACATATATTTTTAAAGAATAGTATGCCATAGACTAAATAATATTTACTTAATACACATGTTACTTTGCTAAGAATACTAAGACCTATGGCAGAGACTAAGTAATAGCTATTTACTACACGTGTAACTTTTGTTAAACTTCTTATATAATTTCTTCACTTAATAAAATCTAATTTAGTGCTATTTGTTGTGCTTTATTATAATTTTTTCCATTATTCATAGATTATTTGCTGTGTTTATTGATGTGGCGGCATTTCCCCAGGTACCGGGGTAATTCCGCCACTGTGCAAGCTTTTAGAAAAAACAATTTTATTCAGTTTCTATTAAAGATTTAAATTTAAAAAATCACCACAAGATAGGTTATGAACTGTAGTATGCTATGCTTATTATAATTTACCCTAATTGCAACACAATTCTGCATGAAAATTCAATTTCCCTTAAGGTGGCGCCATTCCCCCGGCCTCCCCTAACATTTGAACTCTTGCTAACCCAGGAAAATATAACTTGTATATTCTTTATTTATATTAATTTTTTTTCACAAATAGAGGTTGAAACATCTTTTGTGAGAAATTAAAAAAGAAAAATATTCCCTTATTTTTTGCAGAGGGGGATATGTAAATTTTAATGGATGTTGGGTTTATCCTCCAGGGTTTATCCTCTTAAGACCCGAGCAAAATCCTACACGTATATTCTTAATCTAAACATATTTTTCATACAAATATGCTAAAAAGTATTTTTTCAAAGAATTTAAAAAAAAAAATTGTTTAATAGTTACTTAGAGACATGCAATATGCCTTATCTCTAAAAATACACATTTTTTTGTGCTATAAATGCAACAAAAAAGGCCGTATAACTTATTAGTAGTTAAGATTATTTTAACATTGTTTTTAATGCAAAATGCCTTTAAAATTAACTACTAAAAGAACTTTTTAAAAAGTTTGAAAAAAAATTAAAATAATTTTTTTAAGAACTCTAATATTGTATTGACTTTCGTTCAACTTCATTTTTTATAGAAATAAATGATTGATACCTGTAATCAAATGCTGAAAACTGATATTTGGATCTTCTATCGGACCAGGTCAATTTCGGAACTAATTAACCTGTTAATTGTTTGTGGGGCAGTTTTAAAAAATGTCCCCAAATGGGGACGCCAGGTCGCAATAGGTTAAAACTAGAAATGTTTTGTACATTATTCTTTATCCAGAATTTGACAAATTGGGACACATCTATTCAACATCTTTACTCCTGAAAAAAAAGCCTAATACATTCCTTATATAAACACATTTTAACAATTATACATTTTAAAGCATGTTTTGCAAGTGATTTTTAAAAATTAATGTTTAACCTTATTCTGTTTCTCTACTATAAAACCCATATCATTACCTTTTAGCTTCAAAGCAAATTAAAATTATTATTATATATGCATAAGAATAATAAATGCATAAATGCATCGTTAAAACAAAATGTATAGCTAATTTTTAGCTCTTGGAATCCCCAAGCGATTTGTTGTCATAAACACATGACTGCAAATCATGTGGAGCCTTCCTTTTTCTTAACCCGGCAGCACTAGCAAGGGGATCTATCAGACCCCACGCACATTGTTGTTTCAAATTTCCTAACTTCCCTCTTTTTAAAATGGGTCAAACCCAGAGTAGCTGCCTTCAAGGTCACCCACTAAGGAAAAGAATGTTTATCTTTCACATTCCAAAAGCGGTTTTACTAGAATTGGGTTTTTGGGGTCTGAAAGACCCCACGCGAGTGTCCGCGTTTCTTCATTCTAGTCCAAAATGCCACGCTACTTGTCCTACAATGAGGAGACGGAAAGCATGCGAAAATTGTTGGCAGAAGTTTCTTAGGATGATAAATCTACAAAGGAATCAGAAGAAGCTGGTGATGCTATGGATGATGATGATATGACAATTGATTATCGTCCTTGCTCCGATAGTGAGTCTAATGAATTGTTGGAAAATGAAGACATCACTGGTGATCCTTTGGATACGATCGCTGAAGTGATAAATTATGCGGATCATAATTATAATTCCGATACCGAAACTTCTCCATAAATACCTTAAATATGTTAGAAAATGGCTTTTAAGTAAAAATTGTGCAAGTTTTGAACGTAAAAGTGATATTTGAAGGAAATTCAGTGCTGTGGTCTAAAGGACCCCCTTGCGAGTGACGGTGTTTCTCTTAGGGGGGAGCGCGAGTGCTGCCGGGTTAACGGCAATGTCCCAATTTTGGTATAGTCATGGCCACTGTTGATCACTACATTCTGGGAAATATGCCCACGCTTTCTTCCTGGACAGACTCTCTTTTGGCCAGTCAAACCACTCTTCCTTTGGCTTATAGAGGTCGGTTGAACACCGATTACACTTTTATGACTTTTTGTTTTACTGCTTGCTGTAATTCCACTATATTTTCCGAAGGTATACATTGCAGTAAGCAACCCTGTATCAGTATGAGCAAAACTTTTATAATTTTGTACCATCTTTTTTGCAGGATCTAAAAATACAAATGGGTCCTTAGAAACTATCTTTAAGACTGTATTATTTTTTCAAATTCCATCATGGTGGAATTTTTATCAAATTCTTCAGGCTTACCTTCATCTTGCTTACTTTCTTCATTTGCTTTGCCATTGCTAACAGTTTTGATTTTTTCAGATATGATATTTGTCATTTCCAGAGGTAATATTTGTACAGGAAAATCATCAGTGAGTTGAAGACTTGATGAAGTATTAACAGATACTCCATCATCTACTTTTACATGCGACACATTTGAGGGATCTTTTCTCAATGGCAAAAGCCGGTCTTCCTCAAGCACATGGCCAGGTTCAGCAATGTAAAATACGTCTATTTTTAACTGTGGCGTTAAGAGGTTGAATGCAGTTTTCATTTCATTCTCTAAAAACTCCATCACAGTTAACGAATGCTTACAAACTTCCCCGTTTGCCCCAAACTACAGTCACAGAATACACGTTCAATATCCATAAGATGAATTGAGTTCCTGCCTTCCTCATGTACGGTAAATATAGCATCTTTAGAATCGCGAACAGTGCAGCGAAAAATGTCCGACGAATACCTCGTGTGGCGGGAGTGCACGTTAAATATCCTTCAAAGTCCTAACGCGGCGTACGATGTCGCTTTTAACGATTGCGTTGGGTGCCTACTCAGGTGACGGCTTGTCACTTGACTGTGGTTCTAAAATACGACGCTCGTCGCCAATAGCCCTCGTGTAGCTCTAGTGTAACGATAATTCAAACTAACCCAACCTTAGAATCCCGAACATGAAGTTTGCACTGGCAGCTTTCTTTATGTTTTTCAGCATAGTTTCATGCCTGTAAATGGAAGATGTATGGCTGCCATTACAAACATCAATTAGCCTTTGATAAATGTAAGAAGTAAATCTGTTTAATATATAATCTACTAATTGAGTATGGTTAAAGGCCATGATTCGCTCTAAAACAGCCTTTCAAAATCTTAAAAACAACTTCAACATAATTTGTTGTGTTGCTTCCACGAAGAGGTAGGTTCGTTCGGAACAGTGCCATCCACTTTTTTATTTATCTTCATTAACTCACTGACATGTAATATCAGCTGACGGTAATTTTCCTTAACTGCTAAATCAATCAAATTAGATATTTCGTGGCATCCTCTTCTTTAGTAGAATATTGTATCTGCCTGAACGGGAAATATATTTGCTGTCTATGGTCTTTTGACACATTGTGATTTGAATCACACAGCCATTTCCAGAATGCCTTTAAATTATGAAATTGATATAGTAATTGTAAAGCATTTGGAAACACACTCTCCAATCCTGAAATTTCTTTGGGGCTGGGGAGCCCAGTCGGTTAGGCATTCGCCTAGCATGCGGGAGGTCCCAGGTTCGGGTCCGGGCATCGCCAAAATAACTGCCGACCTATAAACGGCCCGTGCAGCCAAAAATGTCCGACGAATAATACCCCGTGTGGCGGGAGTGCACGTTAAATATCCTTCAAAGTCCTAACGCTACGTACGATGTCGCCCTTAACGGTTGCGTCGGGTGCCTACTCAGGTGTCGGCTCGTCACTTGTTTGTGGTTCTAAAATACGACGCCCGTCGCCAATAGCCCTTGTGTAGCTCTAGTGCGACGATAATGCAAACTAAACTAAACCTGAAATTTCTTTTAGATCATTGTCAGCAATGATTATGCTGGGTTCCTGTTTGCAGTGAAAACTAGATGAAGGTAATAGTTCATTAAAGCAGTCCAATGCTCCAAAAAACACTTCCGATTGTTCGGTATTAGTTACAAGTATACCCAGGGGTAATCCACCAACAACACAAGGGGTTACAAGGAAGTATACCCTATGCATCTCCTTGTCGATAACACCAGCAGCATCCACCAAAACTACTTCACTGCTTTGAGAGATTTTTTCATGAATACGAAGCATCATAGGGGTACCAAGAACAACATAATAATGTTGTCCATCTTTTGTTGGGCTATATGTGGCAAATGCCCCTTCATTTTCTTCTACATACTTTCAAAGTAAATTTATCACGCTTTCATTTCTTTTTTCGCTGCAAATTCTGCCATAAGTTTTTGTGAACTCTTTTTCAAATAGCTTCCTAACAAAATCAGGAGTTGGAAATCAGTGCCGCTGCTTGATAATAATCTTTCCCCTTTTCTATCACCAATTCACTTTTATAAGAATTTAAAGCACTAGCAGGATTATGTCCGACATGGAATAAGTTTAAGAGCTTTTCCTTGACAGTTGGGTCCACATATCTATTTTTCAATGTCTCAGCTGTATTTATCGTGTGATTATGGTGAGCATTTAATTTCACAACACATGGATGAGACTTGATAATTTGTGCATCTTGATTGATCCCATCATCTTTGAATCTAAGAAAAAAATAGTTATCAATACCAGATATATGTGAAACATGTATATTTTGTTTTAAGTCATTAATGACGATTTGCAAGAAAATTTGTCAGTGAAACTAAGCTTTCTGCTTGAGTTTATCTAAATAGACAAAATATACAAATGAAGTCCATAGTACTTAATATAGGACAAATTAAGTAACATAACAAAAACTAATTTCGTTCGAAGAGTTCATGTTTTTATTCAATTAGGAAGGTGTTAATAGAATTCACAAATTTATTACAATATATGGGTTAATCATTCACCTAATGAGATTGAATTTGATATTTTCTGATTGTCTATCGTGGTTGTAAAATACGACGCACGTCGCCAATAGCCCTCGTGTAGCTCTAGTGCGACGATAATTCAAACTAAACTAAACCAGATCACATATTTGTGTTCATTTGTTTACAGTGGCTGCACCACAAGCTAAAATAAACCGGCAAAGGTTTGCTATGTGGCATGATTCTTAAATCATGCAATTGAGATTTTATTATTTTTTTAACTTGACGATAATATAACACACGAAAAATTTAGCTAATATTATAATTACATATTAAAGAATCAAAAAATGAAATAAATTTCTTTTTCATTGCATGACTTTAGAATATAGTATATTAAAAAAGTATTTGTATTAATTATAAATCAAATATTTAAGCTGTATGTTGTTTGCTATAATGAAGAATGTTGTTTCGTTCATAATAATAAAAATAGTAATAACTTTAAAAAATACAGAGTGGCGCAAATAAAAGTGGCCCCGTCATGGAGATGGCAACAATTATATCTTATTCCTAAGTAAAAACCCAATGCAAAAAAAGGTTTGCCAAGTGAAGCTATTGATCGCTTCAATATTAAGCCCCAACAAACGCTTGGCGAATTATTTGCCGAAAACTATTCTGTGGTATGACAAGCTAGTAACTGAAGGTTTTTACAGCTTTGCAAAAAAGTTCCCACTAGCGATTTAGTTCATTTTTTTTATCTTAGAGAATCTTTCTAGAATTCTTTGGTAAATTTTAATTTCACGGTGCTGCTTGGCGCGGTTCCAAAAACAACAACTTGGCGAAACTCGCGTGTTTCCCCATTGCCAGATTCCTTTCCGCCGATGCAGTAACCCTAGTTACTTTTGACAAAAAAAAACCAGACTCAGGGTTTTGGTTTGCTTTGGGCAACACAAAACAAACTTTACACTTCACAATGGGGGAGTAGTGGCAATCCAGTTCAGTTTCGTTTGAATTTTCGTCGCACTAGTTACACTAGTGGCAATCCAGTTTAGTTTAGTTTGAATTATCTTCGCACTAGAGCTACACGAGTGAGTGGCAATCCAGTGCGCACGCGTTTGGGGCCCCGGGCAATTTTGTTTTCTCTTAAAAACATCAGTATCCAACATGGGGCAGTATTGTAGGGCCCGTTGAAAGCCTAAATATTGGTTTGGGGCCCCGGGCAGTTTTGTTTTACAAAACAAAAGAAAATTGTTTTGCAAAGCAAAACTAAAAAAAAATTTAGTTTTATTTGTGAACAAAACCAAAATAAAGTGTTTTGTTAGTCCTTCAAAACAGATCAGGAAAAGAAAAATTTAAACATTATTTAATACATTTTTTGGTTACAATGTAATTAACCTCTTGCCTGCCCTTTATGAGAGACTACTGATGAATTGAAAGAATTCAAAGGGTTATAAGGTCCATAGTTCTCTTGGCTTTATACTGGTTTGGTAAAGAGTTGTCGACAAAGAAATTGTCCTGCTTATATGGTTCTAATAGAAAAAATTCGTTTATCATGCAAAAATGCAGGACATTTCACAGATATTAGAACTCTTTGAAAGAGGCAAGACAAAAGCAGTATACTGTACTGCGAAATACAGTACGTAGGACACCCTACACATACAAGTATATTTTTGACATGGTAATTATTATTATAGAAAAGATTCAAGAGCTTTATTTACATCTCTTATAGTATATTGAAACGGTGCCTTTATGGAAAAAATCAGTTCAATTTTTCATAAAATGAAACTATTGTTTACATTAGATTTGGATGTTTAAAAAAAAAATGCAGTTTTGTGTTTATTTTTTTCCGATTTAAATAACTAGATCATGTTTGGTTGAGCGAAAGAGTTATACTGGCTGCAAAAAACGTTGATGTCAACGAAATGAATTTTCAGATACGTTATACCTGGCAATATAATGACATACAAATCGATTGATTCTATTACTAACCAAGATGATGTCGTCAACTATCCAACGGAGTTTTTAAATTCGCTGGAATTGCCTGGATTACCACTTCATAATCTGCAATTAAAAATCCTATCGGTAATCATTATGTTGCGGAATATAAATCAGCCACGTCTTTGTAATGGCACCCGAAGGTGAACCTGGTGAAGAAATTAATGAACGTCATCGAAGCCAGAATTTTAAAATGAAAGTACAAAGGCGAAGGCATTTTGATTTCACGGATTCCTGTGATTCCGAATGACACGCCATTCGACTTTAAACGGTTGCAATTTCCAGGGCGGCTAGCATTTGCAATGTCGATAAATAAATCTCAAGGGCAGCTGTAAGTGGCATCAATCTTGAAAACCCATGCTTTTCACAAGGCCAGTTATATGTGGTCTGTTCCCGTGTCGGAATACCAACAAACATATTCATATACACGCAAGAAGAAAAAAAAACTAAGAATGTTGTCTATCATAAAGCATTAGAATAATAAACGCTTTGTTTCTAATATATTTTTTTTATTATGCCAATTAGAATACAATATTTATAGTTAAGACACGACAACGTCTGTCGCGCGGGTCAGCTAGTAGTTTTAATAATTAATAATATAATATAGCGAATAAGCGAAATCTACCAACAGCGTTTGTTTATATTTTAAAGGAGGTTATGACGTATTGTCACGTGACTTCCGGTGTCAATCAGACACCGAAACTGCGCATTTTTAAATTTAAATTAAAAGCAAAATAGTGATCTGGAAAAACTAAAACGTTTTTTTTTTTTGGGGGGGGGGGTGAAGTTTAGTATCATTTAAAAGGAAGAAAAAAATTTACAAATTCTCTATTAATCATGGGAGAAAGATTAAGTTTAGTTTAGATTGAATTATCGTCGCACTAGAGCTACACGAGGGCTATTGGCGACGGGCGTCGTATTGAGAGAAAGATTAAGACTAGCATTTATTAAATCAAGTATACAGATTACTACTATCAATAAATTTTAGCACTTCATAGCTGCAGACTATGGAGTGCCAATACTCTAGACTATAGGTGCTGTAAGTCATGTCGTCAAGTGTGACATCAGAGAGACAAAGCTGCACGAAATCCAAGAAGTACTGTCGGCAATATTTCGGTCCATCTGCAGTTGTTATTGTGTGCCTTGATTGCTGTTTTAAAGATTCAGTGGAATCTTTCGATCTTGCCGTTGCTTTGGGGGTGGTACGGGGTAGTGTGGGAGACTTTCGGATCCACTGATTGCTGCAAGACTCCGAAAAAGTTGATTCAAACTGTCTTCCCTGATCTGTGATCATTGTTGTAGTGCCGACCCAAGAGCAAAATTTGAAGCGTCTGTAGATAACGACGCGGCAAAGCAGAATTTGGAAAATTTAACAAAGTAGCATTTGCTAGGTCGGATTTGCATTTTTCAAACTGTTGAATTGCTTCGTCAGTCCATGAAACTTTTCGTCAATCTTTTTTTCTTGCACCCTTCAAAAATTCATGAAGTAGTGCCTGCGTTTCTGCAGCATTCTTCAGACACCTTCGGTAAAAATTCAGCATACCGAGGAAAGTTCGAAGTTCGTGGATGGTTTCAGGAAGCTTGTAATCAGTGATAGCTTGGGCTTTATCTGGCAGTGGACAGGAACCTTTTTCTGCAATCAGGTATCCCAGGTATTCGACCTGGTGTGCACCAAGAACAGATTTGGCAAGATTGATCCTTAGTCCATAATGTTGAAGTCTGCTGAATACTTGAGCCAAGTGTTTGTGTTCCTCCTCTGAAGTTGAAGCTACTAGTACATCGTCTAAATATGGAAATGAAAAATAAAGTCCTCGTAGAACTTCTGTGATGGAACGCTGGAATGTTGATGGTGCGTTTCTTAATCCAAAACTCATAACATTGAATTCGTAAAGTCCAAACGGTGTTGTGATGGCTGTTTTACATTTATCTTCTTCTACAATTGGGATCTGGAAATAAGCTTTCACTAGGTCGATATTTGAGAATACTTTTGTGTCCTTTAATATGTAGTGGAAGTCTTCAATTCTTGGGATTGGATATCGGTCTGGTATTGTTAGAGCATTAACCCTGCGATAATCTCCACACGGTCTAATGGTTCCATCTTTCTTGTTTACTAGATGTAGGGGACTAGACCACTGTGATTTAAAAGGGCATATAATAACATTATTCAGCATAAATTCAAATTCTTGTTTGGTCAGTTTGTTTTGCAGGATCTAGTTGTCGTGGATTTGAGAATGCTGGTGGACCAGTTGTTAGGATGTGATGTTTGACGTTATGTTTTGATAATTTACTGAGTAAATTTGGTTTAGTGAGTTTAGGATACTGACTTAATAATTCATAGTATTTAGTGGTTTTGCAAATTGTGCTTAGATCGCTGTTTTCTTCAATGGTTGTAACGTTCCCTGTGATAGCTAGGTTGGTTACACCATCAATGAGTTTTCTGTTATGAATATCGATCACTAATTTAAATTTGTTGAGAAAGTCAACACCTAAGATACTTTTGGACACTTTTGCAACAACAAAAGGCCATTGGAATGGACGACGAAGTCTTGTCAATGGTGAGTATTTTTACACCATAAGTAGGGATTTCAGTTTCATTTGCTGCAACAATTTATATTCACTATTTATTGTCATTTTTAGTGGGTGGGTTGATCGAGACGTCTACACCACTGTCCACGAGAAAGAGTTGTTTAGTCGTTACATATTTGATGAATAATCTATACGTGCTGCCATCCAATCATTTCGCAGCAGAACTCGACGCCGAGTCCACTGCAGTTAGAAGTTTTCCCAAGCATCCTTCCAGGAACACGGCTGCACACACTTCCCTGGCAGGCACTGCTTCCCAAATCGATGATGGTAGTAGCAATACTTACCATTCGGATTAAAACGTTTTCTTGAGTTGCTGCGACTTCGACTGCCTCTCCAGTTGTTTCTTCTGCTGGGGCTCCTTGACCGTTCAGTCAGATCATCAATTATTAGTTCCAAAGCCGCTATTCTTCCCAAGATGGGATCTTCCATGTCAGTAGAAGGGGGTCTGGGTGGAGTACTGGGCAGCTGCAAAATCGGGTGGTCTTATCGGGGAGTCATCTCCATGATCTTGTCAGCCATCGCTTCTAGCTTCTCCAAATGTTCCTTCTTCTCCATCATGTTGGTATGCTTTTGTTCATCTTCCATCATGTTGTATGCCTTCGTCCATCGCCATTAGAAGACTTTTGTTCTCCGCGCGTCTTCAGGAAATTTTGAAATTGTTTGGAGTCACCAATGTGACTGGTTGGTTGTAGATTATATTACTTCATTTTATAATTTAGTTTCAGGTGGTTATATTTGAATTAAGGTTGCGTGAATTATAAATTTTCTGAAGACATCAAGAACAATCATTTTTAGGAACCATGCATTTTTTTTCAAGAACATTTTAGAATACTGTTGCCAGAAACACTCTTCAAGATACAAAATCAACTTTCACAGCTAAGCAAATAAATTTACATAACAAAAAATATTGTAATAAAATTTTTTATTAAAATGCAGAAATATGACCTTGTGTTTTTTTACTCAAATTTAACTAACAATAATTATTTGGAATTTAGTTAAATAGTTATTTTGAAATAATTAATAAAAATATGCTATCGGTTAAGCCATTGCTCAACAGTTACAAAAGAGTGCTGCCATTTATGTATAATGGTAGTCCCAACAAGATCAAGTAATTGATTACCCATTTAAGAAGCTAAATTTGTCCCTCCTAACCATGGTAAACAATACATGGTATCTATCACAGATAAACACTACCATCTATCTTACTAAAATGTACAACAGGCAAGAAAAAGATAATTTTTAAAGTCAACATTTAGATTTGCCAAAAAAAATTTCTTTATAGTAATTTTTTTATTATTTAATTACGTTAAAAATAACCTTACCACAAGCTATCAATCATGGTGTAGAAGGAAGGTCAGTCTCTCCTAAATCATTGCTACATGTAGTGCTCTAAAATAAAATACTTGAAATTTGAATACACTATTAGGCTAATGGGTTATATATTTAATACATTTCTTAAAACGAGAGAATAAACTTGAATAATAAAGAGAAATGAATAATAGTGTTCAGTTAAGGTTGTTTAAACACATGTACCTCTTAATATTTAAGCTAGAGCTACAAAAATTTTGCTGCATACTATACTACAGTGATGGCTATCCATTAAGACCACACCCAGTGCCCCATAGGGCATACCTAAGAATTCACGGGGGGAAATGCATTACACACTAAGTATAACTTCTCCATTCCATTCCGGTCCCATTCTCTAAAAGGTAACTTTGAATCAGCATCATAATAAAAGCTGCTTTGAGGTCCTCACCTTGTGGATGATGTTTCCTTATTGTTTTAACAACACTTTCCAATTTTTTTGTTACTGCCTACAGGAACAGACATTGAGGAATAGATATATATATATATATATATATAATATATATATATATATATATATATATATATATATATATATATATATATATATATATATATATATTATATAAATATATATATATATATATATATATATATATATATATATATATATATAAAATATATATATAGGCAACCATAAAATGATCCTTTTATTCAATTGTTTGTTTAAATCTAATGGATTAGAAATTGGTATCACAAATATCTACCTACTATCAATTAAGGTTTTTTCGTAGTAAAATTACATTACAGATAAATTTCTTTCATGTCCACGTCTCAATTGCTAGCCAAAAATCGAATTTTGGCAGTTTTTGTAAACGATTGGCGATACTCGGATAATTAAGACGGCGATATTTGCAGGGCTGCCACTGGTAAATAGCATTGAAAATAGTTGCTTTAGTAGCCTCAGATGTAAAAAAAATAGTAGCCAAAATAGTAGCCTGGGATACAAAATAGTAGCCTGGGATACAAAATAGTAGCCATAAGAAAGACGATTAATCATGTGAAATGCAACATTTTTAAGTTCAAAGGGCTGCAATTTTATTTAACAAGAAAACAAGTTATAAAATAAATGCACAGTACAGAACTTTCCAAAATTTCAGTTGTAAAACATGGTAGAAATTAATAGCAAGGAAAAAGAAATTCGAAGAATACAGTTAGAAAATATAAGTTGTGAAGAAAGACTTTACATTTAACTATTTTTTTGGAATTTTTGGTGATTTTGTATAGAAATCAAATTTGTTTTCCTTTTATGAACTATACAGTTTATTTTTTCTGCTTTCTGTTCATGTTCTCGTTCCTTTTGCTTCATCTGTTCTGCAACTTCCAGAATACCTTGGGATTTTTTTTTTATTTCAATAGGATCGTTCTTTTTTATGGCTTTTTTTAATCTTTCATTAGCTTCCTTCAGCATGGCGTCTGCAGAGGTTTTCATTTCCTTGTGCACTTCAGTGAGAACTTTTGCTTTGCTTTCCATACTGTGAATGGTTTCTTTTTTCCTTGCAGTTCCTTTTGCAACAATTCTTTTTTCTTCAAGTTCTGCTGCTTGTTCTTCTTGATGTTTTTTTAATTTTCCTCTGTTCTTCCAAATAGCAGCGATAGGAATGACACGCCTTGTAGGCTAAATTCAGAAGCGGTTTTGTAATTGGTACTTCCGCAACACTTTTATAGTTCTTTAAGGTTCTGTGTCATTTTTATGTTCCATTTTAATCTTTGAATATTACCTAGTGTTTGGCGCAGTATGGCCTTAGATGCCCTTGTGCCATAAAACCTAAAACATCCATCCATTTATAGTTCTTTAATCCGTCTCGTATCAATAGCTCTAGTGCAACGATAATTCAAACCTAACCGTCTCGTATGCTTAGCTGAGCATTTAGCATTCTTTCTGACATGGAAGCCTTTTCTTCAGACATTACTCTTTGTGAATATGAAAATCCCCTTTCTGCGTCACTATTACTGTTAACTTTGTGCACCTAGAAGTGGGTAAAAATGATTTGCAGACATGACTCTTAGTTAAATTCTGTTTATTATCATGCGGAAGCTGTATTTATAAACTTTACAAACTGTTGCCAGATGCACGTCAGTAACTATAGCATAAAAATACATATCGATATAAACATAAATCACAATCGATTCACAACATACTCCCACCTTTTGTCTGATGAACCAGACAAAACCTACTTAAAAGATATACAAAAGTATTTAATATTCACAACTAAACTAAATTTCCAAAAATAGCACCAATTTTTTAAGATTAGAAATTCCTTAATTATTATATAAAGTCTCGGTAAATTTTAAACTATATTAACAATTTCCGTAGCTAAGGAACAAAAAACTTGAACAGCAAAAAGTCTTAATCATTACAAAGTCTCATTGGCCTCTTCACTTGCCGTCCACTGCGTGTGGTCTGAATCTGAGGTTCTAGGGATGTTGGTGACTCAGAAAAACCTTTCGTTGGCCCCTTCACTGGCCGTCCACTTGTTGTCTGAGCCTGAGGTTCAATGGTTGTCGACAACTCAGAAAAACCTCCGGTTGCTCCTGGCAGTCGTTCAGACCGGATCTCTAAAGGGTACAACCGCTGAAGTGGTCTAACTATGCTAGAATTGGCTAATTTCAGTCGAGCCACCCGCTGTCCGCCATCTTTACCGGAGAACAGTTGCATTACACGAGCCAACGGCCAATCAATCCTCTTTGAGTTTTCAGACCCCACAAGCACAATGTCTCCCTCTAAAATATCAGATCTTTTAGCTTCTGGGTTCTTAACAAGCTCTGAAAGGTACTCCTTTTGGAACCTCTTCCGGAAACACTCTCTAACTTTCTGAACATATCGCAGTCTTTTCCGAAGATGATTTCCATCTAGTATATCCAGGTCTACGGTGTCAGAGTTTACCGGTGAGCCAACTTCTCGCAGAAAATGAGCAGGTGTTAACGGCTGTGGCTCATCTGGATCCTCCGAGAAATACGTCAACGGTCTTTGATTTATCGTACTCTCGCAGTCAACTAACAAAGTGAGCATCTCCTCGTAACTAAGGCAAGCTCTTCCGAGACTTCTTTTCAGAAGGTCCTTGAGAACACGTATCATCCGTTCCCACCATCCACCGTACCAAGGCGCGCTTGGAGGACTAAAGTTCCATTTTATCTTCTTCACTGCACTCTCTGCTTGAATAGTATCCCAGTCTAGCCTCTGAAGTGCCTTTGAGGTACCAGAAAAATTCGTGCCATTATCCGTGTAGATTACCGAAATTCTACCTCTACGTGCAATAAATCTACGCAGAGCTTGAATAAACGCATCGGTGGACAGCGATGTTATCAACTCAAGATGTACCCCGCGATAGACTCCACAAGTAAATAGGACAATCCAAGCCTTCATACCTCCCCGCAAAAAAATAGGACCTGCCAGATCAGCTCCTGTGACCTGAAAAGCAGCAACTCTCTGGATGCGGTCAGCAGGTAGTGGAGCTGTTTCAGTTGTCGCGGCCTTTGTCGAATGACGTTTGCAAGGTATGCACCTGGACAGCACTTCGCGAATAATTCTTCGGCCTCTAGGAATCCAAAATCTTTCACGTAGTTGGCTTAGGGTCGTCTGTACACCAGCATGATTTTGGCTCCTGTGGGTGTACTCTATTAGACGCCTTGTTATTTCATGATCAGGCAGGACCGTAGGAGATTGAAATTCAGCATCATCTTCTCCGTAAATGAGTCGCGTTTGTATCTTCCATAGGCCATCGACCACGAAGAATTTCATAGATCTTTCATATTTTTCTTTTCCTTCTACTGACCACTCATTTTGAATCATCTTTACTATAGCGGTTTCAGCCCTTCCAAATTCCTCACTTGTCAAGGTAGCTCTGATCTTTTCTTGACCTTTCCTGGAATTTTGACAAAACCTGAATATCCATGCAACCATGCGTACTATCATAGGGTAACTGGAGAAATACAAAAATCTGCTACTTAATATTTCTTTCTGTAAACTTGACGCGCTTACTATAACCTTTCTGCGTTCTAGCAGCGCTTCCCCAGGACAAACCAACTGTGATGCTGGCCAAGACGTTTCTGGTTCTTGCAGCCACGAAGGACCCTCCCACCATCTCTTCTCATAAAGATCATGCCAAGTGCACGAACGAGATGGTAGATCTGCAGGATTAAGGTCGCCAGGAACATGCCTCCAGCTGTCGGTATCGGTCAGAACTCTAATCTCTTTTACTCTATTTCCAACAAAGGTGTTCCAGGGCTCCTTATTCTTTATCCATGCCAGAACCACCATAGAGTCAGTCCAGAAGAAGGTCTTCAAAGGCAAATTTAGCGCTTCCATCGTAGATTTATGTAAACGTGCAGCTATTGCAGCTCCAAGTAACTCCATTCTTGGAATAGTAGGTCGGTTCATTGGCGCAACTCTTGATTTCGCTGAAACTAAACTTATGAAAGCCCTATCCTGTTCTTTACAGCGTAGAAATATACAACATGCATACGCCACGGCTGAAGCATCGGAAAAAACATGCAAAGAAGCTTCGGCAACTTCACCACGGAACATTCTTCTTGGGATAGTGCACAGCTTTATCATATCCATATGTTTTGCCCACCTATTAAATTCTTCTTCGTTTTCGACGCTTGTGATCAAATTATCCACATAGAACCCTTCTTTTAACTTTTCCATTGTAAATGCCATGTCCTCTCTCTGAAACCTCTCTAGTCCAAGGTGATGAGATATCGTTGCATTCAATAGGAAGGGAGATGACGTGACACCAAAAACTACACGGCAATGCCTGTACTCTCTAACACGCTTGTACTCCTCATCCTTCCACCACAGAAACCTCAACACATCTCTGTCCTCTGGACGTACACTCAGCTGCAGAAAGGCTTGCTTGATATCAGCTGTAACTCCCTTAGCACCCAGTCGAAATCTATTAAGCAAGGGGGGATTTCCTCTGTCAAACTAGGACCTGTGCTTAGACATTCGTTTAAGGAAGCACATCCAGCTGTCTTCAGTGAGGCATCAAACACGGGGCGGATCTTGGTCGTCGCACTCGACAATTTGATCACTGGTCTGTGAGGTAAATAGTATACTGGAGGAGTCGCTCCTGAAAATTCTACCTCTTCTATGATACCCTCACTCTTCCACTGCAGAAAAACTTCGTGATATGCCTTTAAAATATCTTCCCGAGCCAAGCGTTTTGTGATTGCTCTTAATCTGGATTCAGCAATTTCACGATTATTATAAAGAGGGGGATGTCCAACCAACCACGGTAACGCCACTTTATAACGTTGTTCTTTGTTGACCGTTAAAGTTTCTCGAAAATGAACCAAAGTTTCTTCATTTATTACCTTCTTTGTCTTATCTTTATATGGATCAGTTATACCTAAAGTCTCTAGGTCCCACATCTTCTGCACATCAACATTTTGCAAAGTGAGAGCAATCATATTGAAGACTTCTTTCTTCTTTCCTAGACCTAAAATTGTCCATCCGAGTAAAGTCTCAACAGCCGAAACTCCAGATTGGAAAACTTCAACTCTGCCAGTCAAATTCTTCCCAGCACATCGGCCCCAATGAGAACTCTTATGGGCGGCACATCTTTTCCAACATCTGTTAAATGTATTCCCCTGGAAGAAAGCTCGGAAAGCAAGTCCATGTCCCGCATCCTAGGAAGAGACGTACAAATCTTTCGCTGATCCAGGAAGGAAATTGACGTGGTAAACTTGTTGTCCAAGCCCTCCACGGTGACTTTGTATACCTTGTGTTCCGTGGCAGGGGTTGTACCACCTCCGAATAATCCTTGCGATAAAATCTCTGTTCCCGTCGGTGTAAGACCCAGCTCTTCAGCCAGACCCTTCTCAAGGTATGATCGATGTGAACCGTCATCCAAAAGCGCCCTTGCACTTATCTTCTTTCCTTTGTGCCGTAGTCTGATCATGACTGTCTTTAATATATCTCACGTTGCAAAGGCTGAGCCGAAAACATTGTTGTGGTTTCCTCTTCTTTCTTTTCATCTTTGCGTGTAGATTCACCAGTCTTCTTGATCAAGTCAGGACATAGCAGAACATAATGTCTCTGGTTGCATATCAGACATCGGATGTTACCTCGACAATTACGAGAAAAATGGCCGATTTTGAGACATGTTAGACAGCCCTTTTTCTTGGTGACTGCAGCTTTTTTATCCTTCATCGACATTTGTGCAGCTTTCCAACAATCCTGGCTATTGTGTCGCTTATCACAGAAGAGGCAATTTGGGGTAAATACTGTATTGGCAGACGACAGGAGTGACGACGCTGAAGGCACATCCATAGGAAACATTTCTTTGGTTTGCTTTTTTTCTTTAGAGAATCCAGACTCTGCCAAAGAACGATGCTCTTCTCCTTCAACCTCATGGCCAAGAAAAGTCATCATGTTATTCAACATTTTTTCCTTCGTTATGGCATGGGGATCTTCAACGTCAGTCTTGTTGTTTAGCCTATATCTGTCCCAGGCCTTCAAAATTTCTGTAGGTAAGCACGACTCCACCACCGGATACAGCATCGCCGCGTAATTCTGTGTTGTAACACCCAATGTTTCAAGTGCTCGCAGGTATGAACCAAGCCTATCGTACAACTCTGAAAGTCTAATATTTGATCGACTGTTCACCAAGGCCAACAGATCCCGTATATACACCTCTATGAGCAAGTCGCTTCTTCCGAATCTTGATTTCAGGTGCTCTATAACCTTTTCATAATTGGCCTTTGACGGCGGATAGCTTTCTACAATATCACGGGCCTTTGTCTTTGGCTTCAAGGAAGAAATCAAGTACTGGAACTTATCCTCTTCTCTCAAATCCACATCCTCGTGAACACGACCAAACTGACCCCAAAAGGCTACCCATGTCCTAGGAATCAACTCAAATTCTTTTAAGACAAGTTTCGGAAGCTTCAGGCTGTCCATACCGACTTTGGAACTCGTTGACCTAACATCATCTTCTGGATGTTTGAAATCTTCTTGTAAATGCTTACTGTATTTAGACTTGATCTCGGTTAGCTTATCTCTGTAAGACTCAATTATATCGAATTCTTCATCTGTGTATTCAAACGTAACAGCCTTGATCTCCTCATCTACTTTAAAGAGCCGCTCGGCTTTCTCAATAACCTTGTTAAAGTCCGAAGAAATATCTTTAGTTTGAATATCAGTGCTTTCCAAAACATCGCTAAATCGCCTTGCAGCATTCGTAAATACACGGCGTAGTTGACTCCGCTCTCCCTTCAACTTGTCAAGTTTAACCGTTTCGTCTTCCGTCATGCTTGGCATACGTAAACAACAGGCTCTTTGGAACACAGGTAAGTCCACTCGGCCACGGAAAAAATTCAACTTACTTCAAACATTGTTTAGCTGAAAGAATCAAATTTAGATGTTAACGGTGGAGTCCAACATGTCACTCAAACACTGCCACGTTCTCTTAGTTACGAAAAATCCACGTCGCATCCTAATACGTCCACCCACTTCAGAACAAACATTCTATGGTTGCGTAATTCAATCTTGCGAACTCACAGAATGCAGTAATTCTTTTTAATTCGCGGACGCCATGTTAACTTTGTGCACCTAGAAGTGGGTAAAAATGATTTGCAGACATGACTCTTAGTTAAATTCTGTTTATTATCATGCGGAAGCTGTATTTATAAACTTTACAAACTGTTGCCAGATGCACGTCAGTAACTATAGCATAAAAATACATATCGATATAAACATAAATCACAATCGATTCACAACAATTACCATGGGATAAAGTTAGGCAAGCCTTTATCAAAGGGGCTAATGCAGGGTATTTAGTGTTGCCAATTGAGTTTGTTTCATACAAAATATTCCTCCAGAAATGGTCGGTCCTCTGTCTCCTTATTCTCATTAAAATTTGATATATTAGATTGCAAAATAAGCCACTCATCTCTAACTTCACTTGATTGTGGTTCTAAAATACGACGCCCGTCGCCAATAGCCCTCGTGTAGCTCTAGTGCGACGATAATTCAAACTAAACCTAAACCATCTCTAACTTCAACGTCGCTTATTCCCAGAAAAGTTAGAGACTTTGCAATATTGCAGATGTAACTTGAGCTTCTTTTTTTTAGCTATTTCGTTTGGCTGCAGGCATTGAAAATAAGAAACTTTCCTGTTTCCAAAGAAGTTTTTTAACAAGATAGTTAAAAGAAGCAAGATAATGCTTTTACATTTTATGCTTCACAGCCATCTGTTCAGAATCTTTAAGGGATATGCTCAGGTCTTTTATTTTTTCGCTACAATAAATGGATTCTACAGGCAACAGTTGATCACTTGAAATTTTTAAATACACATTTATTTTGTCCTCTTTGCAGATTCTCCCAGCAATTTTTTTTAGAAGACTGTGCAATTCAATGTATAATATGTGAATTAAGGGCTCGGTCATTTGAAAGAGCTTCAGAAATGGAATAAATAAATCAGAACTTTCATTTAAAAACTGAAATTCTATTTTAATGTCTACATATTTCAAAGCCTTGCATATGCGCTTGTATTTCTCTGATTTCATCAAAATTGCATTCTTCAAAGGTATTAATTTTAAAAAGTCTCAGTAACTGCAGGCCATTGAGATAACAACCTTTCTGCGGCTGGGGCAACAGTCAGCCATCTGGTTGAGTCGTGTTTTAAGAAGCGTCTCTTTTTTTAACCCCAGTTTTTCCTGAATACCTTCAAAATCTTCCCATCTAGATGGATATTTTTTTAAAAAGCTGTAAATATCGACAATGAGTTACTTGGCTTCACCCCCAAATTCATCCATACCTTTCAAATAGGCATTATGCACTACAAGCAAATTGCACGTGCCTATATCCAGAAGTCCCTTGCCCCTTTCTTCAATAATTGTAAAGTCACGTATAGTTTCTTTGAATTGGACGATACAAATGAACATGAACAGTGTTCTGAAGACAGAATTTACCCTAAGAATAAAAATTACATCTTTTTATATTACAACAATTAAAAAACATACATAGCATAATAACTGGTCAAAAGTTACTTCAGATAAGAAAAATACACAATTCTTCGTAAGTAAATGATTTATTTGTTAAAAAAAACTATATTGTGGCTGAGAAAAGGATTTAACTTATTGTTACTCAGAAATATTTATAGAAAAATTAGGATAAAATATTTATGGATGAGTTACAATTTGGATAATGCATGTAAAAACTCAATACATATTTAACTGAAACTTGTTCAGTAATAAAAACACACACAAAAAATAATCAAATTAAAATGAATTTATTTATAGTAATAAGATATATAGATAAATTAATTACGATAAAGGTTTTTGAAAAGGCGTTGTAGGTACAAATGAATTAGGATAACGAAATTTTAACGAAAATAAATCGACTAGTTAAAATTCATTAAACATATTAAAACTAAAAACATTAAAATAAAATTATTATTTTTAGATGATAATAAATAAGGATGCAGATAAAGGATAAAGTATTTGCAGATGAACTTGGATTCAGACACAATGCAATTAAAATAAATGAGAATCAGGATAAAGTATTTAGTATAAATGAATGAGTATAATGTAATTAGAATAATTATGATAAAATGTGCAATATAAAACCGATGTCATAATTGATTTAAATTCATTAAACAAACAAAACTCAAATTAAATTTAAAAAAAATTGGAGTGATGGCAGATGAGACATTTAAACTCATTAAATAAATAAAACTCAAATAATGTAAATAAAATTAATTCATATTAATAAGAATGTAAATGAATTCGGATAAAGTATTTGTAAATGAATTAGAATAATGTAATTATGCTATATAATCAATTAAATAATAATTTGTTCATTTTAATAAGATAACAAAAGAATTAGGACTCAAATCATCACATACATTATAGGATTAGGGCAATGCAATTAAATATAATAAAATATTGTAATTAAACTCAATAAGTTAAAAGTCTCAAATAATTAAATCAATTTTAATAATAGAATGGATAAAACCAAAAAAAATAATTACCTTTACGAATTTTAGCAGTAACTTGATTAATCATATTCATCTTGGACCACGAGTTTCACAGCAGGTAAATAAAAAACACTCAAGTGAGAATATTCGTTTGTAAGCCTTTTTAAAAATAAAAAAAACGGAAGCAGAGCGAAGTCAAAAACCGATTCTGGTCACTTTTGGTTTGTCAACGTTGTACGTAGCTCGACGTCAGAAGTGGTCACGTGATCTCCAAGGCACACCACAACAGAAAGGCAGAAACTGGCGCGGAAAACCGGTTAGACGCTCGAAATCCAAATGCGGTTTCCTGACTACGACAACAAAAACTGACAATTGCAACTTCTGCGCTCGCATGCCCACACAATTTGAGTAGTATGTATTGTTGACTTTTGGATATCGGAAATAAACACGTTGACAGCTGGATACATAAAAAAGTTGTTTTGTGAACCATCAGAGAAAATAAAAAAGACTATTGTTACATTTATATTATGAATACATAGTTCTTAATTACATCCTGTTTCTGAACGTTTCAGATGGGCGTAACAAATAACGATTTTTCCATTTGCACGAAGCAACAACTATTCACATTTTCTCTAAAACCAGTTATCTCTTGAGAAAGGCCCCACAGCAGTAATTATGCAAAGATTGAACTGAGTGTTTCCGGGTTCACAGCAGGTTTTTACGACCTCTTTCCTCTACATCTAAAAGTGAATGTTTCAGTTGAAGTTCAGTCTTTAAACAGTGAATATAAAACTTTCTTTTTAAAAAGTGTGTGTGCTAAGAAATTTCTCAGGGATAGATCCATGGATCGTTTTATAGAACTGAAAGTGTGGCATGCAATGAAATTTGTACTCAGAAAATTCATTGTATTCCGTTATTTCAGTTTTATATAATCTTCAAAGTCTTCAGATGGTGAGTTTTTTAAGTTTTAGATTATTTTGAAAAAACCTCTTTCACTGTGAATTAACTTATTAATTGTATTTATAAATAAAATAATAAAAACACACATTTAGCGATAAAAAAGCCTTTTTATTAATATATGTATATATTTTATAGATACAAAGTAATATCATCGATACATTAGTAATCCCAAAACCATTTATTGATAATAAACAATAGTAAATAAATTCAAACTTTAAAATACAATAACAGTAAAGACAATCACAAGCGAGCATGTTCATAAAATAAGCAATTAACAGAATCTTTGATATACATTTTGTCATAAAGCTGCTTAAACTAGTTTTATTTTGTAAAGCTGTTGATATTTTTGATTTATATATAATGGATGTTTATTAACTTTTCATTAAACCATCTGTTTTTAGAATTTTCACATATTTTATTAAATAATGTCCATAAGATAAGCAATTAATAAAATCTTTCATATACATTTTATCATAAAAGCTGCTTAAACTAGTTTTATTTTGTAAAACTGTTGATATTTCGTGATTTTTTGATATAATGGATGTTTGTTTACTTTTCATTAAACCATCTGTTTTTAGAATGTTCACATACAAGTCATGATTTAGCATGCTTTTGATAACAGACTTTAATGGACTCAAAGCAACAAATTCTTCGATTGGTATTCCTTTAGTTTCATCTTTTAAATAACCTAAGCAAGCCTTATTTTCGTTTAATTAGGGTAATTTGAAAAGTCTAAAATATGTTGAAATTTATTTGCCATATCAAAATAAATATTATCTGTTAATACCTCGAACGTGAAATTATCTGTATCCGTGTAGAGCAATTTAATATTTTTTCCATACACTGGTAAGAACTGTTCATAATATAGTTCATACATATATAGTTTGGAAATATCAAATATACTAAAAGCAATATAACACGGTTGAGATAACATACTTACTTACTTATCCTCTTCGTGCCAAGTGGCACATAAGGCCCGAGATAACAATAAGCTAGATTTTAAAATTTTGAATAGTGCACAAGATTTGTTAATAACTGAAAAAAAATCTAATCCAGGATCAGACAAGAATTTTTTACATTGTTTCTTGTTTAAAGCCACTTTAACATTTGCATGTTTCCGGACATTCATACATGTACATCCAAAAAAGGCATTATTCATTAACTTAAAAAAATTATTATCGAAAGAATTAGTTGATTCTTTTCTCCTTTCATTGTTGAATAGAATATAGGGACGTAACCAATACGATTGTTTGAATTTAATAATTCTGTGAATTTTCTTAATTTGTAAACCATGTTTTACATAAAATTGTAAGTTTAAATAATGTACTACATAATTTTTTTTTCATTAAAAGTATTAAGAAGTTTTTTGCTCTTATTAAACTTTAAACCTAAACTATTTAAAATGTTTTTTTTTATACTCTGAAAGCATGTTATATTCAATAGTTTCGTGGTTAGGAGCTAAAGGAAAAGAGTTATGTAAATCATGGATATCAGAAGGTCGTTCAAGTCTACTTCAAGAATAAACCCTACATCAGAATGTTTATCATATGACATAAGGTTGAAATTTTCTATTTCTTTTTTAGATAACCACTTAAAATGTGATACGGGCATTTTAAAACATGCTTGTATTGTTCCATACAAGTTGTTGACGTCAACTTAAATAATAAAATTTGATGGTAATTTTTTATTAAAATTAGACAAGAATACATTGCTTTAGCTAAACGTTTAGATGTAAAACACATACCTCCGCGAATACCCGATTCAATCATTAAATACATATCAATATCCTGAAGTAGCTCTAGTGTAACGTTTGTAAACTTTAAGCCACTACTCCATGTTAAGCTCGGAGTCGTATAAAAATACAGAGTCTAATCAGGGCCGTCTCGAACGAGTTCGCATGCGCTCACTAGTGTGTCTACCTGTCTTACTACTATCTTCGTTTTTACCGCGCCTGCTTCGCTCTTGAAAAATCAACTGTGACGTCACAAACGGGGTCTGCTTCTGCCTGCTCCGCTCTGACTCGGCACTACTGCTACGTGTACGTTCGTCCATTCTAGTCAGGGAGGATTCTAGTAAACATTAGAAGTTAGCACTCGCATTTTTATTAATATTTATAAAAATGCATCGATTCCTGTGACCAAAAGGAAGCTTATCGCATAACATATTCAAGTAAGTTCAGTTATTCAAATGTTAAAATTTCAAATGTATTGAATTGTAAAAAATGCGTATCTACCTTAATTAAGGATAAGAATTTAGACTTGGATTGCCCACAAGAAGTGTTCAAATATTTGTTGTTGACAGACAGAGGGCAGCTCAAATGGCCTCAAGAGTTGTTAATTTATGTTGTTGTAAATACATATAGCATATTTGAAAAATTAATTAATCCTCTATATGAAAATTTATTTCTTGCACATCCAGAACCAAAATTGTTAATTGCACTTGCAAGTGAAAAGGTTGAGTATTTGGGAATCGATTCTTTGCAAAAATGCAGTTGAGGTACTGATATTTTTTCTCTTATTAAAATGTGTTTACCTGGTATTTGTAACATATTTTTAAATAATTATACAAAAATAAAAAATGATAAACTTCATTCCAGTAATAAAAGAAAATTGTCCACATTATGCCATAGTTAAGTACTTCATTAATGCTTAAGTACTTCATAATGCTATAAGATATTCTTGCTGATATGTTGATAAAATAAAATGTATTTTTAAATGTCCTTGTGAATCTTTTTTTCTCCTCTTCGATTTCATTTACACATCTAGATAAAGCTTATTATATCTGGAGTGAGTTTTAATACGAAAGTTTATTTGAAAATATTACTGTCTCAGTCAAATACATGGCAATTTTACTGATAAATTAAAGTTTTTTTTTTAATCCATTCTTTTAAAAATAAAATTTTTTATTGCACTTATGCTCTACAATTAAACTATTTCCAAAATGAAACGCCTTCAGAACGTAAAAATTGAAACGCACAGGGAATGATTGCCGTTCAACCGACACCTCCGATATGAAGGCCTGAAAACAAGTTCTCTCTCCGGCTGTGACGTCACGCATTGGAGGGAACCAAATCGCTCGTTACCTCCACTCGCCAGACGAGTCCTTCACGGCTTCATGTGCGTGAGAGCAGAATTAATTTCTTGCCGATTCGCGCTACTGCAAGCTGATTTTTGTGCAATATTAATTCCGGCTTATGATCGAATCATGGTCAATACGTGCGTCGTACCAGGATGTCGAGGAAACTACGACAAAAATGAAAAAGTTACCCTCTTCAGGTTCCCAAAGGATAAATTCCAGCTTCAAAAATGGGTATCGACTATTCCACGTGAAAACTTCACGCCGAGTAAACATTCAAGGGTAAGCAATACCTTTATAAATCTTCATTAAAAAATGTATTAACTTGTGGCATTTTAATGTGTCTTTTAACGATCATTTTCAGATATTTTTTGGAATATAATTATTTATAATAATGCAACATTAATGATACTTCTGTGAAGGTATTGTAAATTTAATTCAAGTAAATGGTCGTAAAAATATTTTTGCAAATACTAATAATATATTAATGTATTTAATTGTAATTTACAAACTTTTACCCCCAAATAACGTAAGTAAAAGAATAGAATATTGTTTTAAAACAACTTTAAACTGAAATGCATTTAGGTATTTTGTATGGTATTGCAAATGTACCTTATGTTCCTGGGTCATTCCTGAGAAAACGTACAAAAACATGTCCCCGCAAGATATCTTTCACATGAAGAAAAATTATGCTTCCACTTGAATAAATTAAGATAAGGAATATTTTATCTACTTGCTAGTGTTGAAACAATTCAAAAAAGTAATTATTTTGTGTACAAATCTGTGTACACAGACTATGACAAATCATGTCCGTGGGCTGTCTCACCGTCATGTCCGCGCACTATTTTGGTTGGTAAATACCAATTAAATTCCTATTTTTTATAATAAATGTTGTTTTTTATTTAAATTGGTACTGCTAGAACATATAGAACACAAAATAAAATCATTATAAATAATATAAATGTATAAATTCTATGCATATAAAATGTCCCACAGATTTTCGTCATGTCCGTGTACAACGTATAATCTAGCATGTGTAAGAATCTAGAGATGGCAACAGTACTATGTTTCAGTCTTATTAGTTTCCAATCACATAAACGTTACACGTTGTGCCACATTGATAGTTTGACCTCTACCGAAGACAAAAAGTTATTTCAAGTTAAAAGTTAAAATACCTGCGTTGACAAGATCATACGGTCATTTCTGTGGACATAATATAAGAAGGTAAGTCAATGATTTTGACTTCTAATTTCTTATATATAGAAAGAAATAAAATTGATAAGTTCAGTTTACATGTTTCATTCTCTTAAGCCTAAAATTTTTGCGTCTGTGAGCCCTTAGGTGCGATTTCATCATGTCCGTGTACTGTCATATCCGTGTACTTAAGATACACGGACATGACTTATATATCCACGGACATGACTTCTTAATAAATATTAGAATAAATTGGTTTAACATAAGTAAAATGCATTTAATAACACTATATAGCACATTTAAACTAATGTAATAAAGTTTTAAAGCTTAAAATAATACTAAATTGAAATATATTTATAAATTTTTTTTATTTTAATGTTGGTGATTATAACTTTTCTAAATGAAACTTAACATTATTAAATAAAGACTTCTATAAAAATTACTACTGTTATAGATCGATTCTACAATAATTTAATAGTAATTGTATACTGAACAAGTTTGTTTTATTACAGAATCTGTCACTTAAACCGCTTCCACGCCAAATTTGTGCTCAACGCAAGACACACAACACTTCAGAAGGAAATTCGCCAAACAGGGCCTTTAGCTAGTTCTAATTCAAACTTTTAAACGCCAAAATCAACTATTTTATTTAATCTTCTTTTGCAGATTTAATAATTAGACTTTAACGTTTGCTAAATTTGTTTGAAAATCAAAGAATAATCATGTAATTTTTTTAATAAATATCTTTGAGTTGCCACAATTTCCCATTTACATTTCTCTTTCGAAAATTCAGTTATTATTTATCGTTTGTTAAATTAATTTACATTTCGAAAAATATATAATTAGTAAAATTGTTGCTTTAAAAATAAAAGCGAAACTTTGCATATTTTTTTATGCTAAGTTAGAATTCTCTATGCATCTTTCTTCATACATATATCATACTTCATACATATAATGAACCATAAAAAAACTAGATTGTGATAATACAACAATCCAAAATGAATTATATCAAATAAATAAATATTCTTTCCAAAATTTTTATTTTATTTTAAATAAAGTTTCTCGTACGTTAAACGAAATGGCAACAGTGAAAATATTGAAAAAATGGAATTTGAATGTTATTTACAGAGTCATTAAATAGAACGCCGCTGGTTATTTTAATGTAGATTAAATTTGTTGTTATTTAATTTTTGATTACACTTCTACTTTAAATTTTTTAAGGAAATTTGGTATGTAGCCTAGCCTAATTATTTGCTTCAAAATGTCGTATCCCATTTCTTTATGAGACTTACGGTTCGTTCTGTGGACCAACTGAACGATTATAATACCTTCCACTTTTTACGTTATAAACGAAGTGTGGAAGCTAATAATTGCACTTAATAAGATAGTTTCGCGTAACATTTTTGTTCATTTAAATTTCAACTTATTGGTTAAAAAATTTTCTTGACTGATATTTTATAAATAATTTAGACTACTATTTCGAAATCATCCTCAAATATAAGGTTAATTCCATGCAAAATTATTCTTTCTGTAATATAAGTCATGTTTGTAAAAAGTAATTATCTCTACAACTTCTAACATTGAATGAAAAAAATTTAGCGGAATAGAGCTGATCTACGCTTATTAAAACTGAACAATGTAACTTGTTTTATTTAATTTGTTTTATTTTTCAAATTTAAAAAGCGTGTATCTCTACTATTTGCAATTGTGACACACTACAGTTACATGGAATTTGCCAATATTTAAGCTGCTTATATTTTTGATACAGGATAGATGCCTCCCACAAAAAAGAAAAAAAAAACAGAAAAATATCTTGCTGAACGAAGATTTGCAAATCAAATTTACATGAGGGAAGCTAGGGAAAAACTTAAATTAAATCAAGAAAAACATGAAGAGAAAAAGAAAAAAGACAGGGAATAAGAAAGAAGGCTCAAAGAAAATCCATATCTAAAATGTCTGCACGAGAGCAAAGAAAAACAGAAAACAATGGAGGATCTCCACACAAAATTATCGTAACAGACGACAAATGGAAACCAATAAAAGTACAGATGTAACAGGCCTCACTGCCACTGCTTTAACTTCAAGGGTTTTAAGTGGAAAGAGAACCAGGCGAAGAAATAACTACGAATCGGCGAAGAAAATCTTGGATTTAGAAGAAGAAAATAAAAAAATTACAAAAACGAATATACAGACACCGGAAACGATTGCAAAGGACTAAAGAAGAACAGAATACAGAAGCATCCCCAAGAACAGTGGTGGAAAATCTAATGAAAAAAAAAGCTGCATCTGCAGAGATAAAACATCGTTTAATATTCAGTGAAGTTTTGCAGAAACAAATACGAAGAAACTATGTTGAAGAAAAAGAAAGAAGAAAAAGTTTTGCAAGAGTACTAAGCGGAAAAATCGTGAAGAAATACAAGGTACTTGCAAGAATTAGGAACATGACATTACGTAGAGCTACTAATCAATCCGACAGAGAAGGCAATCCCTCTCTAATTTCAAAGTTTAGATTACAAAAAAACATACAAGAATTTTTTGAACAAGTTGAAGTTTCCAGACTTGGTGCTGGGAAAAAAGAAACGATTACAAGAGGAAAAAGGAAAATGCAAAGACGTTATATGACTCCCTTTTAAATTTACACCAGAAGTTTATTTCTTGCTTTGAAGAACACAAGGATTTGAGCTATTCATCATTCTGCAATTTGAGACCCTTTTGTATTTTGATTCCAAATTGTCAAGACCGAGAAACGTGTTTATGCAAACTACATTCCAACATGAGTTTAATAGTAGCAAAACTCCACAAGTTAGATATGATCTCTGAAAAATCTCCTGATGAAATCTTGGCAGCCATAACATGCGAAGGAAAATTAAGGCAAAAGTGCTTAGAACGCAATTGCCAAGATTGTAAGGAACAATCTATAAATTTTCGAGAATTTGACGATACAGACACTGTGTCATATCAACAGTGGATAAAGAAGAAGGAAGAAGTGTCAATTAAAGGAAAGAAAAAGATAGTAGAGAAAACGTCCAAGGAAGTAATCACCGGCACACAAAAAAACCTAGTTTTAGTTTTCAAAAATTTGCTAAACATTTTTCCGATGCACGTAAATAATATGAAACATCAATATTCTGCCATAAAACAAAATTTGAAGCAGAATGAAGCACTCTTACACATTGACTTTTCAGAAAATTATAACATGAAATTCAGTGAAGAAATTCAATCTTTTCACTTTGGGGGATCAAGGGAACAAGTATCGCTACACACTGTAGTTTTGTACTTCTGCAATGAAGATGGTGTTATGAAAAGTAAGTCATTTTGTACATTGTCAGAAGACCGTAGACATAACTCCTCAGCAATATGCGCCCATCTGCAACCTGTGCTAGAATAAGTGAAAAAAATCGTTCCTACTCTAGAAACATTGCACTTTTTAAGCGATGGACCTAGTAATCAGTATCGCAATCGGAAAATGTTTGTTTTGTCAGTCAAATTTCTCATTAAAAACCTGAACCTCAATGGTTTTCATTGGCATTTTTCAGAAGCGGGACATGGAAAAGGTGCACCAGACGGAGTTGGGGGCTGCCTCAAACGTCAAGCTGACAGTCTAGTTGCTAGAGGCACTGACATCAACAACATTGAAACTCTTGCTACCCATATGAAAGAATATTGCCAGGGAATAAATATATCCATAGTAAAAGAAGAAATATAACGAATTGACAGAATTCCCACAAACCTGCCCAATTTTAAAGGAATTCTCAAAATCCATCAAATTAGATGGTCCAAAAATGAAAAAAATTATCTAGAAGCAAGAAGATTAACCTGCTTAAAATGTTCCACTAGTATATGTACCCACTATCTTATTGGGCAGATGTATATTGAAACTGATATATGTATCCTTTATTACTTATATATTTTTATTTAAGTTTCAATTTACAATTAAAGTTTCATATTTATGCGCTTACCTAAAAGTAATGTAATAAAAACACATTATTAATTATATTTGTTCTTAAAGTGCAATTTTCAGTTCCTTAACTTTTAGCAGATGAATCTGATGATAATAAAGTTCAGTACAGAAAGATGATTTTGTCTTAGTCAAGTTTTGCCACAAGAAGATGATCTGGCATTATATTGGATCCGTTATCAATCCAAACGAAGAATTGGAAATAAAGTTAATGAGAAAGGATGTGAAAAAATTTGTTTACCCCGATGTGACGATGTTTGTATGGTTGATAGAAAGGATGTAATCAAAGTATTATCAATTCCAACAGTAGATCGGCGTCACAAGTATGCTTTCAGTGAAAACTTCAATAGATTTAAAAACATTTGTTAAATTATTATCAATTCATCAGTTATTATCAATTATTATTTTGAAGTGAATTTACCTTCAGTAACTATCACGTTATATCGTATTATCGTACAAATAAAATTTTCATGCACTTTTGACTTATTTTACTTTGAGTTTTATACAAATATGCTGTACATATTAAATATTTTATTCTTAATTATAAATAGGTTCTAGAAATTTAAATACATGTATCATTTATCATGTCCGTGGCATGGGTAGTCATGTCCGTGGCTAGAGAGTCATGTCCGTGGAAAGCCAAATTTTTAATATTAAATTTTAATGAGAAAATTAATTGTATGATCTTGACCGATGTTATAGTTTCAATATAGTATCTAAGGGCAACTAAAATCCAAAGTTTCAAAAACTTTCATGAATATTTTTTTTTCGAGATTTTTCGCCTCAAATTGTACGTTTTCTCAGGAATGACCCTCCTAATGACTGTTCTTATTTTTAAGGTCTGCCTACGCCATTTTAAGGAAGAAGAGATAAGGCGGCATACAGAAGCATTTGAAAATGGACAGAAGCTGTCTGTCGCTCTTCAACAGCCAAGACTTAAGGATGGAGCAGTTCCTGTTATATTCCCTGGATCTCCCAAATATCTGTCCAAAGAAAAAGTTCATCGTCCGTGTCCTGATGCCAAAAAAGAAATTATGGAAAACAACCAATTGGCGTTAGCTATTCAAGAAAGCCTAAAAGAGAAGGAACTGTACGAGGAAAAATACACCTTTAAAAACTGGGATGAACTTATTTTGTGTTTGAACAATTTGTCTATCCCAAGTTATTGGAATTGAACTGGACAAAACTGAAGATGCCATAATTTTGTTGGCATGACACCATACCCTGCAATATCGAAATCAATTGTCATTGATAAAAAGTGCAGTGTAAATGTTTTTGTTGAGAAAGTGCCTTTAACAAAAGTTGGTAAGTTAACTTTACCTTTTACTTGTGCAGATGTTAACGATATTGAATATATTTTGAATGTGACCAAAAATATTGATTCTTCGCAACCAAACGATGCGATAGCTTTTATATATGATTGTCTTGTTTCTCATATAGATGTCTGTGATAGTGAAAACAATAAAGTTTTAACATTTATTTTGGAGCAATTAAAACTTATTCAACTAAAAAAACTCGCGTTTAGGTACTCCCCAGATTTTTTTTATTTTTATGTACATTGATGTTTTCCATATCGCCCCATAATTAGATTTCTAAGAAGCAGTGGCTTTGTAATACTTCCTCATCCTAACACTTTAAAGTCCCTATGTTCAAAATTTAATGTAAATAAAAAAGATGACTGTAATTTATCATATCAGTACAAAGTTTGTTCATTTAACTGACAAAGATAAAAAAAAGTTGTGTTAATGTTAGATGAAATTCACTTGAAACCTTTTTTGGATTATAAAGGAGGGGATATTCTTGGTATATCATGTAACATGGAAAAAGCAGCAACAACTGCTTTTGTTTTCATGCTTCAGAGTTTAACCTCATCATATAAAGATGTGGTTCAGATTTTTCCAATCACAAAAATCACTGCTGACTTTTTATATTCCTTAATTTTAAAGCTTGTGATTGACTTGGAAAATTTGGGGTTTTTTGTGTTTTGTGTTTCCAGTGATAACAATGCAATTAATAAGCGTGCCCTGTCATATTTTGCTAACCCTCCAACACAGACTTTTGTATACAAGCACCCTTCAGATGAAAAACGCCCATTGTTTTATATTCGAGACCCAGGTTAGGTTAGGTTTGAATTATCGTTGCACTAGAGCTACACGAGGGCTATTATATTCGAGACCCAGTGCATTTACTAAAATGTATTAGAAATAACTGGCTAAATTAAAAAAAATTCTGAGCAAACATTTTATTTTCCAAATTTTAGCTTTGATAAAGATTCCAATACTAATTCGATGAAAACTGCGGCATTTAAAACTATTAAAACGGTTTTTGAAATTGAAAGAAATAGTTAAGCATTGCCATACTTTGAAACAGAAATCTATATCCCCTTCTAACTTAGAAAGGCAAAATGTCAAATTTGTTGTTCAGGTATTTTAATTCACATTTAGTTGAAGGTCTACTTAAAGCTGGTCCAATATTTCATCTTCCCTATTATCAAGAAACTGCAGATTTTGTTAAGATGATTTTAACTTGGTGGGAGATAATGAATGTAAAGTCTGTGTTAAACGGAAAGCATAAAAGAAATGTATTTGAAGAGCCTTTGACTTTTTTTAGACACTGATGTTAAAATTAAATTTATGTATGCATTTTTGGAGTGGTTAGATAAATGGAAGGGATATAAGTTAGATTCTGGAATGTTAAGTGAAGAAACTCACACTGCTCCTTGGCACACAACTTATGCCATTATTGAACTTGCTAGATATTGCACCGAAAATTTAAATGTTCAATACATTTTAACAGGAAAGTTCCAAACAGATTCTTTGGAAAATCGGTTTGGCCAATATAGGCAGCTTGCTGGTGCACAATACAACATTACTCTTCTACAACTTTTAGAAGTGGAAAAAAAAATTAAGAGTTCAAACCATCCTACCTTTAAATTTAGTTTCCAACACGCAAGGAAACATTTCTGTACAATTAAATTTAGATCAGGAAGATGAAGAAAAACCTTTAGAGTTAAGTTTACCCAAAAATCATGCTGTATTTTTATTAAAAAAGATTAATATTATTTTTGAAGATGAAGATTATGCTAGCATTATAGACATTGAAGAAGTTTTAGTTTATATTGCAGGCTATTGCATTCACTCTTGCATTAAACGAATCAAATGTGATTTGTGTTTAAACAAGTTAACTGCCCCAAAAGATAAAACTTCTAGTAATTTAATTTGTGAATTAAATAGAGGAGGGTTAAAATTTCCAAATAGTATGGTTGTAGATAGCATTTCTACTTGTTACCTTGTTGTGTCAAAGTTATTGTCTGAAAAGTTTGAACAAGAATTTCTAAAAATTGATAAAAAACGTGAAACTGTGTATACATTAACTGATTCTTTTTTAAATTGTCACGAAAAAAGTTTTGATTTTGAAGAGTGTCAAAATGGACACGGGGTCCTTTATTACAAAAATGTTATGTCCTGTATAAATACTTTTAAAAAATTATTGTAAAAATGTTAACAACAATTTAAATGATTGTAAATCCAAGAAGAGGAAGTTAGACACTTTGATAAATTCAAAAGTCCAGTCTGAAGCTTCACCGCAAAATAATAAAAATGTTAAGAAATGCAAAAAAAATTTAACACAAAGTCAGTTTCTACTTTAAAAGCAAAAACCACTTCTTCAAAGATTCTAACTAATGCTTTAAATTTGTGTTTAAAAAAAAACAAAAGTAAACAAAAGTAATTTACCTGTTATGTATAATAAATGCTTTTCAATTGTTTTGTAAAATATTTTTTATGTATTCATGTTATATAAATATTAATTACCTTTATTTCGTATTTTATTTTTATTGCCTTATCTTTAGTACAATATTTGATGTATTATCTGTAATAGGCTTTTGAAAACAATAATAGTTACTACACTAAAATAAAAAGTATTAATTTTCATGTATACTTAATTAAAATACATTAATATATAGTAACTTTTATTGATATCTTTGCTATCAAAGTCTAAATTTTAATTTAACCTTTAGATACCCTTCTATGAATACACATTAAGTGTTATGAATGATTTATTATTTTTCCACCAAGAAGAGAAAAATATTTAGCTTTATCGCTAAGCATATATTATACTATGACGTTAAAATAATAAAAACCCTTAATTGTACAAAAACTTAGTTTCACGAAGTTCACGGAAAGTCTTGTTGAACTGGAAGGCGATATTGGTTCCCTCCAGTTCGTGACGTCAGATCGGAGTTGTCAGGCCTTCTCATATTGCAGGTGTTGGTTCAACACGGTAGTACCAGGTAGAATCCACAGAACAGTCGGATCCCGTTCGTGACGTCACTAACTCCAGTTGCAGGCCCGGTAAAAACTTTACTATCGAGAGTGAGCATTAGCGAACTCGTTCGAGACGGCCCTGGTCTAATTCGAAGAAGTTCATTGATAAATTTCTAAAATTTTCGAATACATCTGCTAATAACATCACAATCCAAATACAAGCGTAAATAATCTTTAAATGTTAAACATTTAAAATTACAAAAGATAAATTAAGCTAAATTATAATCCTCATTTGAAATATCTTCGTTATTTAAATCATTAAAAAAATGCAGATTTTGGAGGAAGTTCTTTTTCTCTTAAAACAGACATAGAATTAAAATAGCTATAAGGAAACACTCCTTTTCTCAGCAAGTGTTTTGAAATCATATGATCCAAAAAATGAATTAAAAATGGGAAAATCGTATTGACTTAATTTTAAGTTTTCTACTAGATCACTAAGTTTTGAAGGAAGAAATAAAAAACTATCTAAAAATCTTATATTATCTAAACTGAACGATGTACATTTTTGAGAATTAACAGGAATTATTGTTAATTTGTTGCCTAACTTACTAGATATTTCTTTTAAAATTAAATGGGAGTCGTAGTTTCGGAATCCATGCAGCACTACGTTTAAAGAGTTGGAAAACTTATAATTTAGGTTGCAACCTTGACAAGCTTTACCTAAAACTTTGCCAGTCATGTGATCATGATAATAACGCTAATAATTCCTTTTGAAAAAAACTTCCCACACAAATGACATTTTTCTGGATTAATTATTTCGCTTTCATTCATAGATACATTAATTTTCATGTACTCTAAAACAGCTTTGGATATATTTTGCAAACAATGTATAAAGTTTTGAACTGCGTCTATACCACAGTAAAATTTATGGAAAACCACTTGCTTTTTATTATCAATTAAAACAATGGAATAAGCTATTGGTTTATGGATTTATTTTTATATCGAAAAAGAGCTACTATTATTTAATTCAACTGATGAAACTTTTTGAGTAATACTCTCAAAATCTGCATACGCACAAAATGGTTGAAAGAACATTTTGTGAAACGAGTTAAATTTTAAATATTTCTTATCGTTTGTTGGTAGTCTAATCCTTCGAGGCTCATTAAGCAAGCATCTTTTTATATGGGCATCTAAAGTACTCTGACGAGCGAAGCCAGTTAAACAATTTTTACAATATTTGTGAATACCATGCTTTTCATGAAAAAGTCTGTTAAAGTTTGATATTAAAAAATAATGCTTTTTATATAATAATAAATTTACTTCTTTGTAAGCAATATGCTTGCTCTTATATATAGGGAATATTTCATGTTTATAACCATAAACATTGATAGATAGTTTATTCCTTTGTTCAAATTTTGAATTTGGGTATATTAGTCAAATTAATGAAATCATCTTGTAGAACGATGTCGTAATCCTTCTGAGATTTGTACTCTGAAACACATAAAATCATTAAATTAAATTTATGGCAGAAACTTATTATTGTGAAATTCATTAACGTTAAAACTTTTTAAATTATGTTCATTTATATATATTCATTATATATTCATATTCATTTATATATTCATTATTTTATGTAGTGGTCCATATTTGTTATTTAATTGCTAGCACATAATCTTAATTATGTTCACCTGCGAGCGCAGCAAGCCGGTCGCGAAGCGGCCAATGGAAATTGTGCAGAAATTTCTGGGGGTTGGCAAGCGATAACGAGCAGGGGGCGTAGCCGTAGCGCCCTATTTATAAGTAAAATATCAAGTCCCCACCGTTAAATTTACTTTTTTTTTGTTTACGCAGCGTTCGTTGAAGGTGTTAAATGACGCAGTTGCGCCAACACGGAACACAGCAGACGATTCCCATTGGCCTCTTCGCAGCCGGAACAGCAAAAACAAAACAAATAAGCGAGCAGTTGGCACGCGGGCTACCGAAAAGAGCCACATTGGCTCGGGACAAAATTTACATTTTTCACCATAGAGGCATAAGAGAAATAATCAATGTGCATTTACTAACCCACTGACCCTAATGATAAAAAATAATTGAAGAGCTTAGTGGAAGAACGTGCTAAGTGACAAAAAGGTGAAAACGAGATAATGAGCTTCAAAGTTTTTAGTTTGCAAATTTTCTTTCATTCACAAAATCATAGTTTTTTCTGCATGATAATTTAGTTTGGTTCTTCAAAATGCTTGGTGGCTTTCGGCTTAGCCGTACTTTACGTAATAACACGTCATTTACAAAACGCGCTTGACGCCTCCTGCACTTGGCACGTTCTGCCTCCGAAGTGCTTCATATTTTTTCAGTCGTTTAGTGGAAGAACGTGCTAAGTGACATTTTTTAGGTATATTTGATACATACGAGTTTCATAATTTCTATACTAACATTCCGATTTTCATTTTTTTTGTTTGGAAGATAGGACTTCACAGATTTTTTTAATACTTTTTATTTGTTTGCCTGTACGTCCATCATTTTGTCCGTCCGTCCGTATCCCTTTCAATTTCCGATCTAAACTGTCTGATTTTGAAAATTCTGTTTTGGTTCGAAATTAAAAAATTAGAAGACTACAATGTATAGTGTTCGGCCACCTGCCTGTACGTCTGTTTTTCTGTCCGTACGTCCGTCTACCCCCCCCCCCCCTAACTTCCTTTCTAACCGTCCGATTTTTAAAGTTATTACTTTCAATTATCTAATATGAAATATAAGGTAATGAAACTATTGCGATGGAGGTCAAAAATCCAAAATAAAGATTTTGTGCTTTCTACACGTTTTGGAGGGTGCTGATTACAAAAAACTGGTTTTTTTCATTGATTCGTCTGTTTGTCTGAAACTATATTACAGTTCGAACTAAAAGAGCTACAGACTTCAAATTTAGTACACGGGTTCCTAGTACCTGTTAGAAGTCATAATAATATTTTCGAGAAAATTGCGCATGCGCAATTAGCAGCTGCTATAAACTTTTCGGGTTTTAAAAGTAGTGCTGAAAAACGAAAATAGATACAGACTTAAAATTTGATACACTTGCTCCCAGTACTAGTCGGACGACAAAATAAAGTTTTCAACAATATTTTGCATGTGCAAAGAGTAGCTGCCATAGAACTTTTTAGGTTTGAAAGTAATTGAAAATACTTTATAAGGTATATCATAACTTTTAAACGAGCGTATTGATATATTAATCGGTAATTGAAAGTCGTATAGTGTTACTCAACCCTAATTTTTTTAGTGTATGATATCTCTCAGACACCTATCTTATATACTTTTTGTTCGTCCGTCTGTCCCTACTATAAGGATTTCTTTGAGTAATTTAAGTTAAAAGAAAGTAGGTTATATTAGTTATTTTAGAACTTCTTGCTTACTGTTAGATGAGTAAGTTTTTAATTGAAAATATTTTTTAAAAAATACCATTATCACTGAAATTATAAACTAAATACTTTGAAGAATAATAAGACAAATCTCAACTTAGTAAAAAGTATACAAAAAGATAGTAAAAGAAACACAAATGCAAGTGAATAAAATAAATATTAAATTTAAAAGATTTATAAAAAAAGATAATAATGTAAGATGTAATTTTTCGCAAACTAAATTTTTAAACTGTTTTTGGATAGGAATAATTGATTGTAAAAACAAACATTGATATAAAAAAAAGTAAAAATAAGATGTCTGGCAAAATATAAATATAAGGTTATATTACTAAGGTTATTTATGTTTTTATTTCCCCTTTTCAATTAAGGATTTAATCAATTTTAAGAAAGCTTCTTTAATTTACAGCATTTCTACAACAGCTTAGCATGATCGTTTAAACAATTTATTTTTACAATCGTGATGCAAAGCACTTTTTTAAAGTCATCTATATTTTAATAAATATTAAGAATTTATAAATATAAAGAGATAGTGTATAAAACGTTATATTGAGTTATTATAACAATTATACTAGTTTTACATAACATAGCAATATCTTGATTAAATTTGTACTTACCGTATAAGCTGCTATTCGCACTTTCAAGCCAAATTACAGCTTTCCGCTTATTTCTTAATTCCATTTTAATAATTTTAGGAGTTTAGGACATTGCACAAAATGCGATCGTCAGCTTTAGAGATCAAACGTAAAATTGCTTTAAACGATTTTTGCACCCCTAGTTCATTTTTAACAAACCAGATGCTTTGATGTATGTTCGGGGTGTTATGTTGTTTTAACGCGAACATGCGATGTCCATGTCGGATTTGTGGTTGGTCAATGAACTCAGGCATGAGTAAAAACATAACAAGAACACTTTATTACAGTTTAGCAAGATATATATACAAAGGCACCCTATCGGTGAGAAATGGAAACCAAGTCATTTACATAAAGCGCGCTATCTCCTCCAACAATCTCCACCTGCGAATTATGTAAATACAAAAAACAATTCTTTTACAAAAACTAAATCAAATTAACTTCTTTAATACAAAATGACAATTTATAAATTGACAAAGCTTTCGTCATAAAATCAGAAACCATCTCATTAGTACTCACATAGTTTAACTTAATAACATTACTTTCTATTAAGTCCTTCACAAAATGAAATTTTAAATTAACATGTCTGGTTTTAGTTGAAGACTTACAACCATTTAACCAATTGATCGCAGATGTACTATCTGAAGACACAATAACAGGTTCTTGGACAAATTCTGAAAAACCCAATTCTTTAATGTAGTTTGTTATCCATGTTAATTGTTTGACAGTCTCTGATATAGAAAATAACTCCACCTCACATGTCGACAAGCCAACACATCGTTGCTTGTTGCTATTCCAACTTACTAGAGATGAACCAATAAGAATAATACCTCCTGAGAATGACTTTCCACCAGTGGCGTTACCCCAGCTTGCATCTGAGCTAGTTTGAACATAACTAATATACTTATCATAAAATAACACTTTCTCTTTAGTACCTTTAAGATATCTCAAAACCTTCTTTAATAACATAAAATGGCGCTTTTCTGGCCTTTGGTTACATTGAGATAAATAACACATCACGAAAGATAAATCAGGTCGCGTCCGATTTGAAAGACACAATAGTTCACCAACTAATTCTCTATATTCCGTTTGATCTACCAACTGATCTGTTGGATCGAAACACCTGTCCTCACCTTTCGCTATTGGAAGATTCACACTCTTGCATTGATCCAAACCATACTTATTCAATAAATGATCAATATATTCTTTCTGCGAGAGGGAAATTCCAGTAGCGGAAGTGATAATTTCAATTCCCAAAAATTTATTTGAACTAGTAGTTTCTCTCAAATCGAATACACCTTTAAGTTTCATTAAAATGTGATCTCTAATCTTAGAATCATTACTAAACACAACCAAATCGTCTGCGTAAACACAAATTACCACAAAACTGTCATTGTCGTTTAATAAAGAAAAAACCCATTTACTTTTGATAATTTTCAAATTCAATGGTTTATCTACAATTTCAAAAACATCATGTCTTTCTAGAGATCTTAATTCTTCCTGAATTGCGCACTCCCAATTTAATTTATTTTTACTTTGCTTAACTTCGGCTATATTCTGAGGAATGTCTTCGGAAGTTAAGTTAACACTTTCTTTCCCCTTTAAACGTTCTGATCTTCGAAGATTTAACTCTACCGCGCGTCTTTCATCTTCTAATCTACGCTGGTCAGATTCTTCCTGTCTCTTCTCGTTAGTCGAACCCAACGGTCTACCTGGTTTCTTAGAGTGATTAGGATTAGAATTCCGCGATTGACCATTCGGTTCCAGATTAAATTCAATTACACCTGAATCTTTGTTGTCATAACCACTATTTATATTCTGAAACAAATTATCTATAGCTGTTAGTTCACAAGGATTATTTTTTAGAAAAACACTACCATTAATTTGCTCATTGAAATTTACTGAACGTTCTTCAATTACCTTCTGACTTTGTATGTCATATATTCGAAATCCACGTCTTTGTATGGAATAACCTAACATTATGCCACGCTTACCCGAGTGTTGAAACTCTCCTCGCGAAGCCTTTCTAATTTGAAAATATACCAAACAACCGAATACCTTCAAGTAGTTCAAGTTAGGTTTTCGCTCTGTAAATAGTTCATGAGGAGTCGCGGTTTTCCCTTTGCGATATGTTAAGTTCGAAACGTGCGTAGCACAAGCAATGGCCTCAGCCCAAAAACTTAGAGGTAGTTGACTATCGTATAGCAGCGTTTTTGCACGATCAACTAAAACCCCTATAGCCCTTTCAGCTTTACCATTACTTTGGGGGTTAAAAGGAACAGTTAACTCTCTCACTATTCCTGATTGAGCCAAGTATTCATTGAACTCGCGATTAAGAAATTCCCCACCATTATCGGATCTCAACCGCTTAATCCTTACATTATACATGTTTTCATATCTTTCTTTAAACAATTTAAATTTATCTAGAGCTTCACTTTTATATTTAAGAAAATAAGTGAAATACATCCCAGAATAGTCATCGACTAACACTAAAAAATACTTAGACCCACCTAAAGATTCATCAATTTTCCCACAGACATCAGCATGTATCAATTCCAAAATTGAATTACTTTGGTCACACTCAATACTTTTATGAGGTTTGCATTTAATTTTACACATGTTACAAGCATCACAAGTTAAGTTACTATCAACATTTAGATCTTTACAGTTAATCATATTTGCATTGATCATCCTAGAAATATAATCAGAATTCAAATGGGACAATCTTTTGTGCCATAAGAGACCAGCATCAACTTTCTCAGCATGATTAACGACACATGACTTAGTGATTACATTAGGAGTCATGACTATTCCAAACGATTATTCATTAGTTTAGCAGTTAATATAGTATTACCAAAACTATCAATTATAAACACTTTGTCATCTTTAGAAATAATCTTAAAACCTTTTTGCATTAACGTTGTTAAAGATAACAAATTATTTCTCAAGTCATTAACAAGTAATACATTTTCCATACTAATTGCAGAACCATCACAAAGTTTAGCTTTTACAACACCTATACCCTCGGATTTCAAGTTGCTATCAATACCAGCCTGAAGAACTAAACCGTGATTACTTTTAAAGTCACTAAACCATTTAATATTGTTTGACATATGCGAACTAGCACCCGAGTCAAGTATCCAAATATCAGACATACCTCCAGCAGATTGATCAGCAGCGGTTAGGGCACATTCTCGGCGATCTTCGTATGCTGGATTAGAGTCTGGCTTGCGTCTAAAGGGATGCTTCTTGCCCTTTTCCTCTTTGTTCTGTACTTCTGGCTTTCTCTTCAGAAAACACTGTCTCGCCAGATGTCCTCTTTTGTGACAGTTCCAGCAGATCACACTATCCTTACGGCGTCGCTGCACAGATCCAGTCATGTAGGCACCTTCTTGCCTCGGATTCCGATTTAGCTCCAATTCCTCCTCTCGTAAAACCTCCATGACCTCCTCAAGAGTCTTTTCACGTTGAGTCTTCAACATCTCCCGGATCTTGCTGAACTTGCCTCGTAGACCACTCACTGTATAGAACACAAGCTTTGTTAGCATTGTTAGTCCGAGTGAAGCACACTTGACACTTAAGCCTTTTGCTCTTGCAACATAGTCTTGAACAGACTCTGAATCAACAAGTTGTAAACTTCTAAGTTCGTTGCCAGCATCAAGCTTTCTATCCTCTAAAGTACCGGTAAAGTTCTTTGCAATGCTACCCAACAGTTGTTTTGCATTCAACTCGTTGGCGTATTGTAATGCTTGCTCATCACTCAAGGACAGTTTGATGTAGGCTACTGCCTCAGAGTTCTGCTTGGACCACTCAGACTGCTTAGTTTCATCGGTAGGCGTATCTCCTTTGATGACGTCGCTTAGTCCACGCAAACATAGCACCGACTCGATTTTTAGCTTCCAGACCAGGTAATTCGTACCTGTCAAAACTGGTATAGCAGGATATCTATCCATGTTCCAATGCCTCACAATTAACTACACGCTAATTAACAATTTAGCATTTACACTTAAATGACCACCAACCAACAAACCCGACGAATCCAAACCACGCTCTGCTACCAAATGTCGGATTTGTGGTTGGTCAATGAACTCAGGCATGAGTAAAAACATAACAAGAACACTTTATTACAGTTTAGCAAGATATATATACAAAGGCACCCTATCGGTGAGAAATGGAAACCAAGTCATTTACATAAAGCGCGCTATCTCCTCCAACAGTCCAAAGGGCAGGTGCAACTTTCTTTTAATGATACCATCTGTTCAATATGCTAAATAGACTATGTTTATTAGAATAAAAAACACAAGATTTTAAAAGCAAACGATATTTTATAAAATATTAAAACTTTTAGCTCCGATTGAATTCTAAAATAAAAGTGCATTTTCTACTATTTTCCTAAATGCACTCAAAGCCTGGTTATACGCTATATGAATTATAATTCATTGGTTATATTTAATAATTAAAGTTAATTTGAAAAAAATAATGACATTTTAAAATTCTTTTTGATTAAAACTACAAAAAAAACCAAGTGTTTTGCGATTAATGCGACATAAATAAAGCGAAAGTCTGACAATTTTCTTCAACTTTGTCACTTCGCACGTTCTTCCACTGAACGATCGTCTGAATCGAGACGATTTCGGAGGAAGAATATGTTAAGGGTCCTTGGCACGTTCTTCCATTGAAAAAGTGACGAAAACGCGTGCACCTACCAACTTCGTTCACGAAAAATCTACGAAATCGAATGTTTTCTAAAAAATTGAAAGCTGTTATGTTTAAAGGAGGTAATAACATAATCATTAACACAAAAATCTCAATTTTTTCAAAAATGTCACTTAGCACGTTCTTCCACTCAGCTCTTCAATTGCTATTCATGTTACATTAGGTACTGCTACCGTATTCAGGCCTGTCTCAATTTGTCGACTTAAGTTTTGCAGCCAAGTAGCGAAAACGTACTTAACTTGGTAAACATTCCAGTTCAACTTTCAACTCAATGGTACATCAACTAAGATGTTTACATCAATCTTGTTGCCAAGTCTTGCAAACTAATTTACTTTTAAAAGTTTGTTTGGTTGAAAATACAGCGTACAAAAATTATGCAAACAATAGTAAAGCGTAAAATGGGTTTATTTTGAAAATTCCGATTTTTGTGCAGGTGAGTATTAGTTCGAAAGGTGTGTAAGGTTTGGTTTGGATTTTATTATAATCGGCCGCAGGCCGATAATAATTTAACTTATTAACAACTTTTGATTAAATAAATTATAATCACAACGTAGTTTCACATGTCTAGTTGCCACAATCGACACCAGCGGTCTTTTGAAGGATATAACGGCCCTCACCCAGGTGGGCCAACGATCGACGGCCACGGTAAGGGTATGGCCGAGTGGGCCATAATCGACGGCTCGGAGGGGTACCACCGTTTTTTTTAGGTATCACGGCTCGAGTGGCCTCAATCGACGGCCCGGAGGGGGTACCACCGTTTTTTTTTAGGATATCACGGCTCGAGTGGCCTCAATCGACGGCCCGGAGGATTGCCGAGTTACTACAATCGACGGCCCAGAGGGGGTACCAGCGTTTTTTTTTAAGGATATCACGGCTCGAGTGGCCACAATCGACGGCCCGGAGGATTGCCGAGTAGCCACAATCGACGGCCCGGAGGTTTGCCGAGTAGCCACAATCGACGGCCCGGAGGGAGTCGAAAGATTTCCGAGTTTTAAAATTTGCGGCGCAGACGGGATAATTTCGTAACGTATATGGCGTACAACATTTTAAGTTTCGACCATTAAAACATTAATGGGCTTCAAGACATGATAAAAACAAATCATCATGTGAAACTATTCCCTCACGCTACCGGCACCACTCCGTGAGCAGAAACAGCGGAAGAAATTCAAGAAATGCAACCGAGAGAATACGTCACGGGAAAAAAAAGCCATACTACAATGACAGGAATAAGCCGCATCTGGAGAAGCAATAAACCGGCTATGAAACAAAACAAACAAGTAACGAGCTACGTAATTATTATTCTAAATTAACTAATCTTAATAATTTTTTAACGTTTGGAACCAAATATTGATGTTAAAAATTAAAATAATAATTTTTTTAAAGTGAAATTAATGATGTCGTACCGGAATTATTATAAATATTTCGTAAAATACTACTAACTATAGCAACCCTGTGTTTACTTTTTCACGAACGCCAAAAGTTGCCAAATGGCATTCCGGCCTGAATACGCTAGGTGTTCCTTACATTACTGTTAATATCAATATGCAAAACTGTCTAAATATTAATTATAAATAGTCCATATAACCACAAAGCAGTATTTTTGAGTACATGCACATTAAGATTACGACAAAATAGAAGGAATAGCATTTGTGAGATTTGGAACAATTGCTTTTGATCTGAAATGTAAACATAGCAAGCAAATTTAAAATTTCTCATTCCAAGCCGGTCGCGAAGCGGCATATATCGTATGTTATTTTAAAAACCATTAATGAAACAAAACTACGCAAAAATTAGTTTTAATTTTAATTAATATTATATAATTACTTACACAACGGTTTCATCCATGCTCGAATAGAATATTTACTTTGAAAAGCTGTTGCCAGCAAAAAAAATTGACACTCTTTAATTTGCAGATTGATTGAGGAACATTTAACATACAACATAACATAACATCAGTATTAAACACAAGCAGCCCAGCAAACAATATTCTACTCGCCCATTATTGGGGCAATACTGAAAGGTCGGCATCTCCAGTATTGGCCCAATGTACAGTGGCTGTAACGGCGTCGTCACAAACGTGTCCGCCCTTGCCAGCACTGGCCCAATGTTACGGGCCAGTACCATGCCAATACTTGCAATCCGGGATTCATGGAAATTTCGACGTTGGGCCAGCATTCCGCCACTACAGTTAAAATAATATTTGGCTGGTCAGTACTAGCCCAGCATTCTGCCAGAAGTTCTTATTTGGAAATTCGGCTAAACTGTGTGTTAGCTCAGTACTCAGCCATTAAATTACATTGATTCGCGGAACTATCCCAATATTATGCCAGTGATGTTTATACTTTAAATCACGGCATTAGCCCGATACCGTTTATATTTTAATCACGGCGTTAGCCCAGTACTTCTTATATTGGAATGGCAGCAATTGTGTTCCATTCCCATCCAGAAAATCCAACGACTCAGCCGGGGCTCGAACCCGCGATCTTGGGCTTATGAGGCGGACGCGTTTGACCATTCAGCCACTGAGCCGCGTGTGTGTAAATGTGTGTATATTAATTTAAATTTATTTCACAACAAATAGAAAATAAAATTCAACTCTCCTTGTTCATAATTTTGAACAAAATATTTAAAAAAATTGACAGTTCGTAGAACAAAAACCACCGAAGGCGGCACAGAAATTTTTGCTTATTATTTTCTTCCATCTTATATCAATTTATTGTTTTTGCAATGTCTTTAATTTTTTTTTCACTTTTCGGATGCAGGTGAAAAACTGTGAATCGTAAAATAAAAAGTCAAGACGTTAATATATAGCTAACATTGGACAGTTTTTATTGACCCAATACCGTCCAGTTTGTATTAGCCCAATACGGGTCAGTTTTTATTGGCCCAATTTTGCCCTGGTTATATTGGCCAAAACCGTCCAGTTTTTATTGGCCCAATACTTATAAGCATTCATTTAGCCCAATACTAATTAGTCCGAATTGGTGATTTTTAGAGGATAAATTGCTTCATTTTCCCTATATCTAACACAGCAATTGTGTAAATTAATCTCTATCGAAAAGTTCATTAAAAACCCTACTAAAGGCTTCGTATTCCGTTTTTAATATTTTTAAATATCGGCAAAACAGTGACTGGGGAATGAAAGCCCAGTACTAAAAAATCAACGTTGGCCTGGTACTGGCCAATTGTTATTGGGCCACTGCATAATGTCCCGCACAACGCCGTAACAGTATGGTAACAACGGGTATCAGTATTGGCCTTGTATTGGGCGAGTGCACAACTGACCGGTGGACAGCAGTAGCCAACACAGGTAGCACTGGGCCACCAGTTCGCCATCACTTCAATGTTTGCTGGGAGGATTTTTAATTTCAGCTACTGAGGCATTCAGTAAAAAAAAATGGAGTTGTACTATAAAAATTGCGTCGTACAGATCAAAAAAGCTTACTTTTTTTTAAGCCAGTCTAGTCTCTTTTTGTCCGAACTGGTAGGCATCACGTCTCCAGGTTTTATTTGGGTAAGGCCGGCTCTGTTTGCCTTATGGTGTATGAGCATGCTGAGATATTCCTGTTGAAAACTTTCCCTGAGGTCTTTCCTCAGCCTTTGTTGGTATCTGTTTTGATTTCGTTTAAAATAAGTTCATCCAGTTCTTTAATTTTATCAAAAATTCTATCGAGAGTACCGCACTTCACTTTAATATTCTTGCAATCGGGCGTCTCTTTCCGAAATTCCTCGAATAGAATTCCGACAGTCTTTGTAAAAGTCATTCTGAATGGTTTTCGTTTTCGAATAATGTCTTCCATTCTTCAATAAAAAAAATATACCAAACTAACATGCGTCAAGAATCACGCCAAGTGTCACCAAATGTTATGTTCGTTATAAAATTACAGGTTAGAATGAGTAATTTAAAATATCTTATTTCAAAAAAACAACCATTTATTTTCGCTTTTAAATCAAAACTGAAAACATCCTTTCACTGATGCCAGATTTTAAGTTATAAACTTTCCTTATAATCTCGTCACAATAGTTTGGTTTGTTTGGCGAGATAAGGTTTGTTGGTGGCTCCACATTCCGATTTTTAATTTAAAAACTAATTTGAATTTTTTTTCCAAAAATTTGGGGACATGATATCTATACTACTTTCTACATTCAGTAAAAAAATTGGAGAAAATTGGTAAAAATTGTGTCGTAGAGATCAAAAAGTCTGACTGTAAACTAAATAAAAATAAAATTAAAAAACCCATAACTTAAAATCCGATCTGAGAATTTTTCCCCAATTTTTTTTTATTTGTTTAATGAAAAATCTATAAAATACTAAAAATTCAGAAACTTTGGTAAGACAGATTTCTTTTTTTTTCCGATTTTCGGCAAAAAACGCCTTTTTTGACTTTTAAAAAAATAATTTTTAATTAAAAAAATAATTTGAATTTTTTTCTAAAAATTTGTGGACATGATATCTATACCACTTTCTACATTCATTAAAAAAAAGTGGAAAAAATTGTGTCGTAGAGATCAAAAAGTCTGACTGTAAACTAAATAAAAATAAAATTAAAAAACCCATAACTTAAAATCCGATCTGAGAATTTTTCCCCAATTTTTTTTTATTTGTTGATAAATGAAAAATCTATAAAATACTAAAAATTCAGAAACTTTGGTGAGACAGATTTCTTTTTTTTCCGATTTTCGGCAAAAAACGCCTTTTTTGACTTTTAAAAAAATAATTTTTAATTAAAAAACTAATTTGAATTTTTTTCTAAAAATTTGTGGACATGATATCTATACCACTTTCTACATTCATTAAAAAAAAGTGAAGAAAATTGTGTCGTAGAGATCAAAAAGTCTGACTGTAAACTAAATAAAAATAAAATTAAAAAACCCATAACTTAAAATCCGATCTGAGAATTTTTCCACAATTTTTTTTTATTTGTTGATAAAAGAAAAATCTATAAAATACTAAAAATTCAGAAACTTTTTTAATACCAAATTTTTTTTATATCAAATTTCGGCAAAAAACGGCAGTTTTTAATTTTTAATTAAAAAACTAATTAGATTTTTTTTAAAATATTTTTTGGACATGAAACTTAGACCAATTGAGACATTCAGTAAAAAAAATTGGAGTTGTACTATAACAATTGCGTCGTACAGATCAAAAAAGCTTACTTTTTTTTAATATAGAGAGAAATGTGTTTAAACTTACCATATTTATTAATTGGCTTTTTTTCATCATCTGAGTCATCAGACTAGTCTGAATAATATTTCTTTTTGATGATTTTTCCTCTGAAAAGCAATTAATGTTAAAACATAAATGTTTGCTTAATAAATGTATGTTACCTACTGTTGTTAAATAAAAATATTGAAAGTAAAATACATTATGATGAGACAAGTTTACTATAAAACACACACCTTCAGTCCATGGAAGTTTTTCGGTGTTGTCACGTTTTTTATTCATTGGTGTCTTCTCAAAATCCGAATCTAACAGAACAAATTGTATATAACTTAAATTATTCATTTTTAACTTTATTAAAAATAGTTTTTTTTAATTTTCAATTCATGTACCTGTTTCTGAGTCCACAGTTTTTCCACATTTAATATCGGGCTTAATTTTTGATGAAGTGCCTATCATTTAAAAACTTGATTACAATAATAGTAATTAACATTTAGTGTAAATAAATAGTACAAATAAACAATCTGTTAAAAATAAAACTTACTTTTTCCGCTTTCAACGAATTATTTCTCTTCTTCTTAGGAGTTACGTCAAGAACTATATAAAAATTAAGATATTGCACAAAAATAAATATCTATATCTTTAAAGTTTATTTCTCTTTTAAATAATTATAAAAAAAAATCTTACTTGATAGAGATATGTTTCTTTGTTACGAATGGAGATTTTACAAATGAACAGAATTTCGTTTGTTTTCTAAAAGCAAATGTTGATAAAAGTTAAACTAAACTTATATTAATATAATCTATATGTTGTATGTTAGCACTCAAGTAAATTTCAAAATCCATACCTTCTCTTTTAAATAAGAGAGTTTAGTTTTAAAAACTACAACTAAAGCAAATGATGATAAAAGTTAAACCAAAACTAATATATTAATATAATCGATAGGTTGTATGTTAGCACTCAAAGTAAATTTCAAAATCCATACCTTCTCTTTTAAATAAGAGAGTTTAGTTTTAAAAACTACAACTAAAGCAAATGATGATAAAAGTTAAACCAAAACTAATATATTAATATAATCGATAGGTTGTATGTTAGCACTCAAAGTAAATTTAAAACACATACTTTATGTTTTAAATAAGAGAAATAAGGTTTTTAAAACTACTACAAAAGTAAATGTTGATAAAGTTAAAAATAAACTTATATATTAATATAATCAATATGTTGTATGTTAGCACTCAAAGTAAATTTAAAACACATTCCTTTTCTTTTAAATAAGAGAAATGAGATTTAGTTTTAAAAACTACAACTAAAGCAGTGGTTTCTTTTAAAAGCAATAAGTAAACTAAACTTACGTTAAATGTCTTGTGTTATTTTACTCCCTCCAAGTTTACAACTTCACTGCTGTAGTGAACTGTGGGAATATCACCTGAACATAGATGTTTATATACTGAAGCATGTTTTTGTTTTGTTTTTAAATGTAATATGTATGATCTTGAAAGGGATTGAACGTAATTTTTTAACCACTCATTTGATCCATTAAAATGTCAAACAAAATATGAGAAATTGGTATTTCATCCTTGAAATGTGCATGGAAATTGGTTATTCATCCTTGAAATGTGCATGTTCCATCATGAAGCACGTGGCACAAAATGAAATAATGATGTTGAAAAAGCAATGGCGGTATATATGTGGGCGAATTCACCTTGGGGAAATTCCAGAAAAGTCTTGGACACTTAATTCCCATGACATTGAAATTATCATGAGGCGATTGCATGTTGAAACGAACTGCAGGGGATGAGAGAGTCCTTGAAGTGGCGCCCGGCGCGTAAAAACCCATTAAATATCTCTTGTTACAGGTGCAATGCTTCTATAATTTCCTCAGGGTTGAGCTTTTTTAAATATTCAATTTTCGAGCGGAATGACGGGTGGTCGATTTCCTCCACTGAGATGCCCTTGCATTCCAAGATAGCGTCCAAAACATTTGTAAAAAATTGTGTTGAATATGTACAGATGGAAAAATATTCAAAGGGCGGCATCAAATGCAGAATTATATAACCATACTGCCGGTCTGTTGTGTGGAATTCTGAAATTATGAACGAAGTAGACATAATCTCAAAAAAAAAAAACTTCGCATTTTTGGGATATAGATTGCTTCACACAATCCACAAAATTTATAAATAATTTTTCGTGGGGGCACTTCAAGCCCTTGGGGGGGTTTAAACCATATAACCGAAGCGTTCCATTATTACAGAGTTATTACTGCATAGGCTGGGTTTATTTATAGCCTTGTTGAGACATGGAATATTTTCTGATTGGTCACAACCATGAAATATTTTTTCAAATGTAGTATGATGGTTTATGTGTTGAAACACGAAATATTTTCTGATTGGTCACACTGTATGTCCAATGAAACATTTTCAGACAACTTTGAACATGAAATATTTTTTCAGTCTGTTCGGTCAGATCGTAAGCTGACTCGAGCAGGCAGCTATGGAAATTTTAAATAGAGCTGATATTTCTCCTTACTTGAAATTTTTTGATTTCACTATGTTTTCGAACCTTCCAAAAAACTGATTTCACCTCGTAGACGGACTGTTTGTAAAGGTGTGTCTAAATGACAGTCACATTAATGTCATCTTTTCGGAGCATGTGGAAACAGCTGCAAACTAACTGGCCCCCACCGACAATTAAATTATTCTTCCAGCATCAGCGTGGATAAGTCTATGCGACTCCATCAACAACACTGATTTCGTCGCTTACCCGATTTTTATGAAACATTTTCCCTTGTGAACAACGAACTCTTTCTCGCTGTGGTGAACACTGATGACCAACAATGCATTTCCATGCAGAAATGTGTTCTCAACCCCGATTTCTCCAGGCAGTTCGTTCCGGGAGTCTGCGTACTATCTGACTATCATTGGCGACGCTTAAAAGAATTGAGCGAAGACATTTCTCATTATGTGGTTACCTTCATACTGAAATATGCTTTACCCCGTGAAATCGAGGCGCATATAGAAAATCTAGCAATATCGCCATTTGATTATGAGCTCGACAAAATAGAATGCGAAATGTTATTGTCTTCATCGTTATGTGAAAACATTGAAAAGTTTTTAAGCGATGGAATCTACGCTGTCTTCAAATGCGAGGGCTGCATCCGGCAATATGGAAACCAACTGGGACATGAATGTATTACAATGACAAGACAGGAAACGCTGAACAAATACTTCAATTTAAGTGTGTCAAAAATGGATTTAAGACTTTTTGCCAATACGTTTGTGAGCCAAAAACTAGACCATACCTAGATGCTAAGTCCAGAGTTTTTTGAGAGTATTAATATAATTGCTTTGATGGATTGTATTCGCATTTTATATTTGAAGAAAGGGCTTTAAAGCTTTTTGTGCAATTTTATTTGTGCTAAAAAATAATATTTGCTTTGACGGATTGTGATTTATATTTGAATAAAACGTTTTAAAGCTTTTTGTGTAATTTTATTTATGTTAAAAAGATATTGTAAAATAATTTCAGATTGAAGGAGCCTTTCTAACTCGAGCAGATGCTCTAAGCATTATATTAAATTTACTAAACTCCCATTAGTGGGCCGTGGTCAGTTTCCAAGCATGCTTGGTACCCTAAGCCACATGAAATTTACTCCTCAATCTTCTAAGACAAAATGAGACAGGATTTTTTTTTTTAAACAATTTTATTTTTGAAATCAATTATTACATAATTTGATGAATACAATAGCTTCACTGAAGGGTGGCTTCTTCCAAGCGGCACGTTGCATGCAAACTTTTCACAATAGCTCCATTGGACATCACTTGAAAGTAGGCGATTTTAGTCAAGTTCGGATTCGGTCTTACAATTGAGAGGCAGCTGCAGATTGCAATCCGCAAGATCACGGATTGGACAAATACTAATGGTTTTGTAATATCTAACCAGAAAACAATCTGCATGCATTTCTGCCGGAAGCGTGGGCTACATCCAGACCCAGAAATTACTTTAAATGGTGTGGCTCTGCCTGTAAGATCAGAGGCAAAGTTTCTGGGTATCTTATTTGATCCGAAGCTCACCTTCCTGCCACACATTCAACATCTACGGCAGAAGTGCAATAAATCGCTGAACATATTGAAAGTGCTCTCTAACACAGCATATGGTGCAGATACAACATCCATGTTGAGAATTTACCGTGCTTTGATAAGATCCAAGCTCGATTACGGTGTCGCTGCCTATGGTTCTGCCAGAAAATCGGCACTTAAATATCTAGACACCATTCACCATCAGGGTCTGAGGTTGGCTTCTGGGGCTTTTCGTACATCTCCTGTACAAAGCCTTTATGTTCTGTGCCAGGAGCCATCTCTGCAACATCGTCGGGAAAAACTTTCATTAGCTGCCTACTTCAATATTAAAAGTAACCATAATCACCCTTTATATCCCCAAATTTTAAATCCGAAATTCCAGCAGTTCTTTTCGAATAAAAAGTCTTTCATTCCAACATTTTCAATACGTACCAAAGAGCTCATAGATAATCTTGATCTTGTTGATTTTAGGGTTTTTAATTTTAACGACAACTTTTCACCTTGGGAAGAATCACCTGTTCATATTCATAATATCATTAATTTTAAAAAGTCATCAATTCCCGACTCTGCTTTTGTACAAATTTTCAATGAGCACCGTTTTTTTAATTTTTCTTTTAAACCTGTATTTACTGACGGTTCAAAGTCTCATGCACATGTCGGATCTGCGGCAGTTTTTAATGACACCACTATAGCAGAAACCCTTCATCCTTCATGCTCGGTTTTTACATCAGAAATTTATTCAATATATCTCGCCCTCCATCATATTGCAAATCAAAACTTTAAATCGTGGATCATATATTCCGATTCAAAAAGTGTGCTTGATGCCCTTAGTAATTTCTCATACAAATCTCATCCCTTAATATCAATAGTTGTAAAGCTCCTTTATAAGCTCAAGCTCAATAGTTTCAAAATTCGTTTCTGCTGGGTGCCGGGTCATGTTGGTATTCCGGGCAATGAGGAGGCGGACTGCGCTGCAAAGACTGCTAGTCTAGGCAGCGGCGCCCCCCTTAATTTGCCCGATGCCAAACTGGCCTGTGCACATTCAATCAATACAGTATGGCAAAACGAATGGGACCTCCAAACTGAAAACAAATTCCATAATATTACACAATCAATAACCTGGCCATTTTTTCCATCACCGAGCAGAAGGCAGGAGGTAGTGCTGGCACGCCTCCTGATTGGGCACACGAGACTCACACATGTGCATCTTCTGCTGGCAGAAGATCAGCCCATATGTGTCATGTGTGATGTTTCATTGAGTGTTTATCATATACTAGTCGACTGTCCAGCTTTTACACTGAGCAGACTTAAATATTTTAATGTTTTAAACCCGTCTATTCATCACATTTTATCACATCCCCCATATCATGCCCTGTTTTCCTTTTTAATTGATATTGGTTTTTATTCTTTGATTTAGATGTCTGTTTTTAAATGTTATGTGTAAATATTATGAATAGCTTGTTTCTTTAGATTTCTAATTGTTTTTAAATGTTGTGTGTTGCTTTTATGAACCTGTTTTACCTTTTTAATTAGATTACCTAGTGTTTGGCGCAGTATGGCCTAAGATGCCCTTGCGCCATAAAACCCGAACATCCATCCATCCATCCATCGGATTCGGTCTTAGGTTGTGAGATGCAGTTGCTTCGTACATACAGCTCCTGCACTGATCTCAATTATATAATCGGACACATGTATTCCTTTTGAAAAGGTAGCTGTCTTTTATCACCTATTTTCAATTCTACCTTAGGAAAAAAAACATTAAACTTTACTTAACTGTATGAAGCTTAATTAAATCATACTTTTACATGAAACAATATAGGTTTATACATCAAAAAGTAGAAATATATGTGTGCAGTAAAATTACAAACTGGATGATTAGTGTACAACCAAAGCATTAACAAATTGCATTTATATCAGCTCCTTTATCTAGACCGAGTTACATTTCGGGCACATCCAATACTTTCTTTTGGGAATCGTATTGATTTTAAACATGGTAAGTGGTACCACTCCAGGCACCCATCACAACCAACTGATTTATGGGATGCGAGATCATGGCAACAAATGCCACAGATCCATTTAGGATCTTTGAGTTTACATTCTAGAACTTGCTCAACAACTTGCCATGCATCTGCAGAAAAGTATTGTTTTATGAGGTTGATGTCTACTTGCTTATCAGTAACCTTTGAAGACACTGTCTGTGGAAGAACATTTACTTCTTCTTCTTCAATAGCCCTCAGCCGTGCAGTGGTAGCACGTTCTTTTGAAACAAAGCATTCCAGTAGCATTAATTATTTGTCTTCTAAGGTACGATACAGAAAAGGCAATGGTCTGTTAATTAAACATTTCTTTTTCTTTGGCACACCAATTGCTGTTAGGTTATGGCCTTTTGGTCGACCTCTTTTTTTAATAACTGGTGGCATTTTAATGCTATTTAATTTTGTAGATACAAGATTAGACGTGTTGGCTACGTTGCCAAGAGTATGCTGATCATTAAGTCCAGAAGTGTTAGGTTGCCAAGAACTTTTAGACTCGACTATGCCCATAGATGGTCCTACTTGAGTGTGTGTTGGTACGTCATGTGACATTTCTGTGTCATCCACTGGTGGCAAAATGAAATAATCATGATCTGGTATAATTTGCATACCAAGATTTTGTGACAGGTCTTGAAATGGCTCTGGAACAGCAGGCATGAGATGGTAATGTCTTGGGTTTCTTTAAATGTGTCTGAAGCAACTGGATTTTAGACATTTTGTTAAGTATTGTAGATAGTTTTCTTTGGTCCACCTCTTATCGACTAATTTGGGGTCAAAAAGGGACAAACATATAGAATGCCTTACTGCAAAAACGTGTCGGCAAGGTAAATTCATAGAAGTTTGAAAGTTACACTGGCATGACTGCGGTGTAACTTTAAGCATACCCAGAGAGCTCTTTACATTAAAGCAGTCTCCATGTTCGGAAACATCATACGTTTTTTCTTCAAGACTTAAACTCTTCCAATACGTGCAAACACATTCGGAGTCAGTAAATTCTCATAGTGTATAAGCAGCCCACAATATTGTTTTATTATTCTGTTCTTGTGGAGCATAGCGACACCTCTATGTTGTCTTTCGTTTTGCAGAGCAATTAAAGAAAAAAGTTTTTCAGTAAACTTTACTAGCGAACAATTTTTTTTTTACAGTTGATTTCTGTTTGGAATTGATTGATTCCACTCTGTTGTTGGTGCAGTTTAAAAAATTTGCCTTGCCCATTTGTGAACTCTTGCACCATTCCTCTTTAATAGAATGCCAGTTTTCATAATAATACAATTTTATGTTGTTCGGTACTACACTATCAAATTTTTTTAGTTGTTCATTAAAACAACTCTCTGTTGGTGCACATACCATCTTTTGCAATATCTGTAAATACAGCATTCTTTCAGCAGATGTAATTCCATATTTTTCCACAGTAATTTCTCTGCCAAATGTTCGCAAAGAATGAAATATGCACAGAAGCAAATCAGCATTTTCAAAATGTAATTTAAACACATTTCTTTCGGTTAAATCCTTATCAGTCATGATAACTTTTGTATTAAGTTTGAAATTAAGTTTGAAAGTTTTTACAACCCAGTCTAAAGTTTCCTTTAGTTCATTACTAGTTACTGCTACTCCAACTATTTCGCTTTCGCAATTTCCATCTTCCACCAAAAAAATAAATGTGGACATATTCATGCTCAACAGTTTGTACGTGGCATCAAAAGCTAAAAATTCTGGGAAATTTTCAAAAATTTTCTTCATTTTTAAGGTCTGAATGAAAAGCCCTACTAAAGTATCATCTTCTTTTAATATTTCAATATCAACATCTAAAAGAAAAAAAATAGTATACATAAATATAAACGAAACAATTATTGGAATAAAACTTATTTTAGGGCATGACATGAAACTACTACTAATTTTTTATTATTATTTTGGGAACATGAAATTCCTGAAAGCTTTTGGTGTTATCCAATCAGCAGACTCAGATAAAATGAAAAACTTTCTACGAACACAAAATGAAAATCTGAAGCAAAAATTTTCTTCAAAATCGGTGATAAATACGATTTAAAGTTGATTTATAAAAATAGGCCAAGAATGTCAGAACAAATGCATTTACTTCATACAAAAATATTAATTATTTTAATTTAAACAAAACTCAAGTTTCAATGCTATATAAATTAAAAATAAATAATTAAATTAAAAAGATGAATTATGGTTAATAACGCTGAGATATCTTAAAATATTGATCAGTACTAATCGGCCATTATAAAAAGACAATCTTTACCTCACGAAAAATTTATTAGCCCAATAATGCTTTATACTGTTTTCGGTGCCTCGTAATGATTTTTAGTTCTCGGCGAGATCGGAGGAGAGCCTCACTTTCTTGTAGCCATGGTTCAGGCAAAGTCAGTCAACCAAACTATTTCTTCTGGTGTAGAATTGACAACAAAGCCTATGGCACTTCTCCAATGAAAGCGATAAGATAAAGATCATAATAGAAGTTTAACACATTTGGCAAGAACCTGTTCTATTTTAATTATGCGGACGATAATTGGTTACAAAAGAAAAAGCTTGATTCATGCGCATTTAGTCTCATTAGTCATTTAACATGTGTAGATAGGAAACACCGCTTTGGGGCCAGTGGAGGAGGATGGGATGACGTCACGGAAATGCCAATGACGTCAAGGAAATGTTAATGACGTAGCGGAAATGCCTTAGATATGAAAGTAGAGTTGAGTTGTTTTGAGCTGATGCACGGAAATGTTAATAACGTAGCGGAAATGCCTTAGATATGAAAGTAGAGTGGAGTTGAGTTGTTTGAGTGCTGAAATGTGTACTTTATTGTTATATTTTCATAGTAATTAAGGTAATTCATATCCAAATAATGGCTAAATGGAGACATTTAGTCTGAATACTTTAGATAAATGGTATAGATTGGGGCGATATCTTAACAATGGAGACATGTAGTCTGAATACTTTAGATGTAATTGGAAATGTTTATGACGGACACTCGTGGCGCCATCTACTGGTGAGGAAATAAATGATTTTAATGTAAAATAAGGTTTTACCACGAAAAATAAATAAATAAATTTTAGCGCGAAAAATATTAAAAAGCGAGTTTTTGACGATTCGAACCCACGATCTTCAAAAGTGAGCGTGATTCAGCGACTTTTTAGCAGCGTGTTAGACACCTGAACCACGTTCACTTGGTAATATAAGAAGAATTAGCGTACATTTCAAGTTTCTATACTTAGATCCATACGGGTTCCTATGGAATGTGACCTAAGGTATGTTATTCATACATATATAAGTTTCACACATTTCAAAATCGTCATTATAGTGGAGTGTTATGAGCAGAGTACAGTTTAATTGATGTATCTCGGCAAGGACTATCCTTTATTAGGTATAATTTCATTCAATGGCGAATTATTATATTTTTGTAAGTAAAACTTTTTTTTTATAATGTATTTACAATAGATTATTTTAAAATCCATATGAAAAGTTCAAAAAAAATGATGAAAATGATGAAAAAAAATGATGAAAGTTTTTTTTTTTAAAGAATAGGTGTAATGTGGTCATCACAGAGTTACCAGTTGAAAAGGATGTTATTCTCAAACAATGTAAAGATAAATATCGCTCACCCATCTTCAAGAACTCACACCTTAGATTTATGAAGCATATTATATTGTTTTACTTACTCGGATGGAAAAAATATTGTATATATGAAATACTTGATATCATTTTATTATAAAGATAGTTCATATACAAGCGTATTTAGTAGAAGACGTCAGTTGTAATCAAGATGCTAACGAGCGAGGTTACCTATGCTTCATGCTTTTACATGTGTATGTGTTTAATAATATTTATTATATATTTTCTAACTGAATCATCACGATTAGCTATTGACTTTACATTAAACCCTAACTATACTTTAAAACTTAATAGTTCAGATATTACATTAAAATACGGACAATGAGATTTAACATACATATTCAGATTCATACATCTGACAATGAATCAAGCATATCAAAAACCTTCAAGCGTAGCAAGTTTTGGTGGTGTCGATGCCTTATACCGTGCTGCAAACGGAAAAGTCTCCAAGAAGGTGATACAGAAATGGTTGGAAGGAGTGGACGCATACACATTACACAAACCTGTTCGTCGCAAATTCCAGACAAATCGAGTCATAGTGTACGCGAAAGATCAACAGTGGCAAACTGATTTAGTAGATATGCAGAATCTACAGAAATTTAATGATGGTTATAGATATATATTAACATGTATCGATATCTTATCAAAATATGCATGGGCAGTACCTCTAAAGCAAAAGACAGGAAGAGACATTACAAATGCTTTTAAAATTATTTTTAAGGAGCGTCAGCCAAAGTACTTACAATCGGATAAAGGTACAGAATTTAAGAATGCAATATTTCAATAATTTTTAAAATTGAAAAAAATTAAATTTTTCACAACCAACAAAGGCTTCCATTGTGGAAAGATTTCACAGAACACTACGAACTAAAATGTGGAAATACTTTACTAGTAAAAATACTTATCGTTATATTGATGTATTACAAGACCTGATTCAGAGTTATAACCATACTTATCACAGGAGTATTAAACGTGCCCCCTTCGAAGTCACTTTAGAAAACGAACAAGACGTTTGGTTTACATTATATGGCGATGACAAGAGACCCTCACCTAAATGTATTTTTAGCATAGGAGACACAGTCCGTATCTCTAGACAAAAACTAACATTTGAAAAAGGATATGAAACGAATTGGACAGAATAACTGTTTACAGTAACAGAGTGTGTGAAACGTCAACCGGCAGTCTACAAGATTAAAGATTTATTAGATGAACCCATTGAAGGAACTTTTTATCAGCAAGAACTTCAAAAAGTTAGCATGAAAGATACATATCGAATAGAGAAAGTGTTAAAAAAGCGTACGAGAAAAAAGAAAACAGTATTTTGTAAAGTATCGAGGTTACCCAAACAAGTTTAATCAGTGGATCTCTGCTTCAAACATGACTACCATATAAATATCAGAGCTGTAGATGAATGGAATCATTCAGCATCATGATTTTTCTACATTACATTAGTGTCAGACAGCTCCATGTCCTATTTCCCTGAGAACAAAATTTCACATTTCATCACCCGTTTACCTGTCCCCATTGAATTAAAAGGAGAATGGGAAGTCGGAATGGTGGAATTTGTTTACCCTCACACATGGTATAACATTAACGAACATAATAACCTGTTTGGATTTGAAGTAGATGGACGAAATACAGTAGGGAGACGTATCCCTCATGGATGCTATGAAAATGTTCCAGATATTTTAAAGGCCATGTATGTGGATGAACACAAGAACAAAATCACGATGAGTTTCAACGAAGTTACTAAACGCGTTCAATTCAATGTTAAAAAGAAAGCTAAACTAATTCTGTATAATGGTATTGCACAAATCCTGGGATTCAAACCTATAGAAATAACTTCATCGGATCACACGGAAACAATACTTGTTAGTCCACTCGTAGCAGACCCCACGGCGCATTATCAAGTGCTAATGGTTTATACAGATATTATAGAACCGCAACTGGTGGGTGATATTTTGGCACCTCTACTTCGCGTGGTGAGAGTGAGAGGACGAGATGGAGAGACGGTGAGTGAACAATATGACAGACCTCATTATTTACCTGTGAATCGTAAAATGATTGAGACTTTAGAAATCGTTATAAGGACGCACATGGGATGTTTAGCGCCATTTGAACGTGGGCGCTCATATGTGAAGTTACACTTTCGTCAAGGATCGCTGACATAATGTATGTTCCATACCAATGTTGTCAACAGTCTCTCGAAGACTATTATACTCATCAGAGAGGAAATGGATTAAGCTATTATCAAGGAAGTCCGTATCAGAGGGGATATGGATTAGGAGGACTATTTAGATCCTTTTTTCGATCAGCAGCACCCCTGCTGAAATCAGGTGTTAAAGCAATTGGAAAACAACTGTTTCACAGCGGTGTAGGCTTGGTGAATGATATTTCACAAGGTCATGATTTGAAAGGCGCAGCCAAACGTCGTTTTAAGGAAGCTGGAAAAGTGTTGACAGATAAAGCCGCCACTAAAGTGAAGAATATGATAGGTAGTGGTAAACGTAATAAAAAGCGTAAGCGCAGCAAGAAGACAGTCAGTTCACGTTTAGTCAAGAAGAAGTGCACAACTCCAGATATTTTCTCCTAATGGCTTCACTCATCTATAAAGATTCACCCCCCTGTGTGAAATCGGAACTAGACCTGTTTACAGTTCCACCTACCCAGACTGTCATCGAAAAGGGACAATTTATTGAATTTTTTCCACTCTCGACCGTTAAAGATGGTGGACCGATTGAGTTTTCAATTTCTGGAAGTGGAGAGGAATATGTAGATTTGGCTGCATCTTATCTACACGTTAAAGTTAAAGTTCTCAAAGCAGATGGAAATGTATTAACAGCCACGGATTCTGTGGCTCCTGTCAACCTATTTCTACATTCCTTATTCAGTCAAGTGGATGTTAGCTTAAACGAGAGGAATATCTCATCGTCAACCAACACCTATCCCTACAGAGCCTACATCGAAACATTACTAAATTATGGCGAAGATGCAAAGAAAAGTCTACTCACCTGTGAAGGATTCTTCAAAGACACCCAACCGGAAAAGATTGACTCTAAAGCTAATGATGCAGATGCAGGACTGGTCAAACAAGGTCAACTCATTAAAGATAGTCAAACTATTGATTTAATTGGTCAACTACATTGTGACATGTTTCAACAGAATCGATTATTGATTAACTTGGTAGATTTAAAAATTAAAATGATGCGTAGTAAACCAGAATTCTGTCTCATCTCACCTACAACTGACACAACTGGTTTTAAAGTAGTCCTGGAACATGCTTCTATGTTTATTAGAAAAGTGAAGGTCAATCCTGCTGTATCTATTGCACATGCAAAGGCTTTAGAAAAAACGTCTTGTAAATATCCCATTGACCGAGTCATCTGCAAAACGTATAGTATTTCTAAAGGGAGTTATTCCTTTTTACAAGATAATGTGTTTCTAGGACTCATGTCCAAAAGAGTTATAATAACCTGTATTGAAAATGTAGCCATGAATGGAAATTATTCAAAGAATCCTTTTTCTATTTCATCACCACAAAGCAAACACAGTAGGGATTTATGTGGACGGACAACCTGTTCCGGCCAAACCATTAGAGTTGGATTTCAGTTCTAATAATTACGCACGAGCTTACTATAGCTTATTCTCGGGATTCAATAACGATAAAGGAATTTATTTATCACAAGAAGAATATGCAAAGGGACATGTATTATATTCATTCGATTTAACTCCAGACATGTGTAATGGAGATCATTTTAATCTACAACATCAAGGGAATTTACGTGTAGAAATCAAGTTCTCGGAAGAAGTTAGAGAAACTCTATCTGTGTTGATTTATGCAGAGTTTCAGAACGTCATAGAAATATCAAAGTCTCGACACGTTGTATGTGATTTTCCCAATTAATGGATACCCAGCAAATTACATCCATTCTCTCTAATGATGCGAAAACAAAGCACTCCTTTCTGGGTGTTTTTCCAAGCGATCAATTACCAACAAGTATCCCCCACTATCCCGCCTGTTTTGTTGCAAACACTGACAGGTCGTCGGAAGAAGGCAGTCATTGGGTGGCTTTCTACATACATTCCCCAATATCTATATGTTTCTTTGACTCTTATGGAAATTCTCCTATGTACTTTGAGGGGGGAATATCCAAATATGTGGAATATTATCAGGATCTTGAATTTAATACTATGAGGCTGCAATCTAATGTTACTTCTGTTTGTGGACAATATTGTATCTATTATTTATATGCTAAATGTAATAATTATTCATTAAAGGATATTTTATTATCTTTTGTACCTAATCAACTCTGTAATGATAGAAAAGTGCACCATTTTGTAACCAAGCGCTTTAAAGTTGTGACGTCATTTCACCAATAAAAGTATTAAAAGACTTACATTTGTGTCGTTTTCTCATTGCATCATGGAATTTCCAAAGCTTCAGACGCCTTTTACTCTAGTTTCCGCTGGGCCTACCGGAAGCTGTAAGACATATTTCATACGTGAATTACTCAACTATAAAGAAAACATGTTTTCAGTAGTACCCGACAAAATCGTATGGTTTTGCGGCATTCATCAACCCTTATACGATGAAATCGAAGACGTCACGTTCATAGAAGGGCTACCTACAGACTTTAAAGATTATTTAGGAAAGAATACATTGTTTATCATTGATGATCTCATGCATTCTTCTAACGATAAACGACTGAGCGACCTTTTTACAAAAGGAAGTCATCATTGGAATTTAAGTGTTATATTTGTAACTCAAAATTTTTTCTATAAGGGAAAAGAAATGCGCGACATTACCCTAAACGCTCATTATCTCCTACTCAATAAAAATCGTCGTGATATGAGTCAAGTAAGCCATCTAGGAAGACAGATATTTCCAAGACACGTGAAACTTTTCCAAGAAGTGTTTGAAGACGCTACAAAAAATCCATATTCCTATCTATTTATCGACCTACATCCCAACACTCCTGAAGATTTAAGATTACGTACCAACATTTTACCTCATCAAACACAATGTGTTTATCAATTCAAGTAATATAAAAACATAACGCACATGAAAATATCGTCATTTGTCGAGATGGCGATTGAGAAGAAGCAGTTGGATCAGTTACGCTTATTGCAGATATGCCCCAAAAAGATGCGTAAACAATTTATAGAAAAAGTGAATAAACATTATATAAAAACAATATGCGAATGCTGTCTCAACAAAATTAAAGGGAAACGTTCCGCTGACAGCACAACAAAAGAAAAAGCTCTCGAGACATAAGTCAACGTTAAGAAAATTAAGTAATAGGCGGCTTGCTCTTTCGAAGAAACGGAAAATTAGTCAAAAAGGCGGCTTCCTTAACATTCTCATTCCGAGTGTGTTGAGTGTTCTCACTTCCCTCATTCATGGCTCAAGTTAAAAAGTTTTCCCTCATACCAGAAGAATTTGTGGTGAAACATACTGTTTCAAATAAACGATTAAGTGAACTGGATAAATTAATGATAAAAATATTAAACAGTAACTTACCCGATCACGAAAAGTTATCACGTTACCAGGAAGCACTTCAAACAAGTTTGAATCTACAGGAGTTTAATAACCCCATGAAAGAAAAACATTCCCAAGAACAACCTGAAAAGATAGACTCTACACCTGAAAAGAAAGACTCTTTACCTGAAAAGAGAGATGTTAATTACCAAGACATTATTCTATCTACCATACCCAAGAATATGCGTGGAAAAGCTGAAAATGTGTTGGGTCTTATCAGGAATCAACCAGATATCTTGTCATGGAACTCTAAAGGACAGCTTATAGCGAATAAAGAAGAAATACCCAACTCTAATATAATTGATTTCTTCACCCACTTGTATAAACCTAGAACCAGTATATCAAATAGTGACACCTATGAAAAAGTTCTGAAAGATTTGAATATACCTATGCAATTTATTAGAAATACTAAGACAGCAGAAAAGAAGAAAGTTGTACATGAAAGAAAACCATTAATAAGGAAGAAAAAAGTTGTAAAAGAGAAAAAGTTTGTAACATCCCCCATTAAGTGGGAGAAATTATGAATAAAATATTTTTGTAGTTATAATTTTTTAGTTATTTTTTTTTTAGTTTTAATTTTGTGATGGACGTTGGCCAGGGATCCCACTCCCCGTTACCGGAGCAAGCGTGGCAGAGCTTTTTTTAACGACTCAGGGTATATGAGTCCAAAGGTTACCGGACGCCTCCATCAGTTGCTCCATAATTTTGAAAAAGCCAAAAAAAATATATTCGAGGTCCCACCACCACCCGGTGTGTCTTTTAGGAAAACAACACCGTCTCAGTTTATTATAATTTAGAATAAATTTTTAAAAGCCAAAAATTTAAAGTAACTATTCGACGCGTCTTTTAAGAAGACAGCATCGTCTCACCTTCACGACAAAACATTAACCTACATCACATATGTCACCTAACAACTCCTGAAAAAAGAAAAACAATCATAAGTAAACAGTCACTATAAAATTTCATGAATGAAATGAAATTATACTTACAGCAATGCGATAATGCCCATAGGCATAAGAGGTAACTCCATCCTCCAACAACCAACGCTTATCATCATATGGAGATAGGGCCCTCTTTGTCTGCTGAATGGTATATAGATGATGTAGGCTACTTCCAATTCTAGTTTGTTGTACTGTATTGGGTTGCAGTTTCTCAAGACATTCGAGAAAGGTTCTATGCTTGAGGAACTTTTTCGTGACCGATTTTGTGATCCCCTTAGCAGCCATCTTGACTAATGTTTCCGCTAACAATGAGTACATTTTAGCTCGAAGGCCAACAAACTCTAGCCCGTATACCCCATTCAGCTCATCTTTAAACTTCCCGATCACCTTTTTATTGATAGGGTCGAAAAGGGGGTGATCAGGGGGATAGTCGGAGAAATCAAAATAATGTTTCATTTCCGACATATCCTTGATGAGGTCTGAAGTGGTTAACTCATATGTTAGAGAGTCAGTGTCAGTGAAGAGAAGTCTCGCATTCTTGCCGAACTTTGGAAGGATTACACGGTAATGAAATTGGTACATCAGCACTTTACTGACATCAAGTACCGTGAAACCAACCCCCACGGGACGACATAATGTGAGAGTTCGACGATTCCGTTGGACAGCAAACAGGTCCTCATCAAATTCCGTGAAGGAGTAAAACTCGGGTTGTGCTGCCAACTTCCTCGGGTCGGTAACCATTTCCAAATTCATGCGATTTCGAAGGTTCTCCATTGTCTTACCAAAGACTGCATTGTTCATTAATTTGAAAAAGTCCTTCTCGAAGGATGTGTTGGCGCGCGTGCGTTGTTGTGTGTTGAAATCAATGTCAGATTTAAGCCATGGTCTTTGAGAAAATTTAAGTATTTTGTGTACTTTAACCAAAATTAGACCAAGTTCTAGATATAACTTTAAGTTACGATAGTGTAGGACATAGTGGTACTTAGATTGTAAATTGGGGACTAATTTAACGTTATTAGTGGGAGGTTTCATACCCGCTGCAGTTAATATGTCGAGCGCCTTAGGTGATAGCATGTCTTTGGAGATGAGTAACCTCTCAGGCGCAAGGGGATAGTCGTTATGGTCGTCGTGAAGGTGTATAGTATAGTCCAAATCCACCTAAAAATAAAACATGAATATAAGTATGATTTTCCACCTCCATTTTTATTAAATGAAGAAAAAAAATTAATAATACATGCCTCTAGAATGAAACCATCGGCACCATCGTCAGACCATCCCAGGATATCCTGCTCGGTAACTTTAGGATCTATCCATTGGAAATTACCCACAGGAAGAGGTTGTGACATGGCCCAACCTGAAATGAGAAAAAACATAGTTATTTCAAGATATTAGAGTATTACCATATTTTTTTTTATACTCAATTAGAAGTGTACATAACATAGAGGTTGTTAGCGTCAAGGTATAGAATGTGTTTATTCTCCTCCTGTGTATTATATCCAATGGTTCCTGGCATATTGGCTTTTGAATGGCGATGCGTAATCATAGACACCCCTCCACGAGTCCCCTTCTCGATGAAGAGGTGCATATCGATGTCTGTGAACAGGTCAAGCTCCACCTCCGTCATCTTCCGTGCTGCTTGCCATGCCAGTCCAGGAGCTGTCATCATATGTGCAGCGTCCAACTTGTAAAAATCCAGAGTGAGGTTACGAAAATTTTCGAAAACGTCAGCCAGCAGGAGGACATCCGTCTTGACGTATAGGTCATGGTATTCGCCAAGATTCTTGATGTTAAAGGCACTCCATACTGACTGAGCATGATGATATTCCTCCTCTGAGATTCCTTCGTCGTACAGCGTACTGTAGAAAGCATCCTGGGGTGGTAAGGTGGTCTCCCCAAACTTGGCATATGTATCCATATACTCGTAAGGATAAATCCCCTTCTTCAGAAGCAGATCGATGTGAGGGGACTGGATACAGCTTCTTAGAATGGTGAACTTATCCTTCTCCAAGTTCGCGGCAAGCTTGGCAAGGGAAGGGAAGAGTGTCGATGAATTGGAGCACGACGGGATACTTCACATCTTTTCGAGAAATAGAGAAAGCAATGTATTTCTCTGATGTGTTGGGGATGACGTGAATATCATGATCTTTATGCATACCAAGCTTCTGCATAATGATGTGGGCGTCGAATCCCTTCAGGTTGTGAAATCCGACCCCAATCATGCCGCGTTGTTGAAATGCCAAATTACACTTGGCATGTAAGGCATGACGAAATTTTCCACTGATATGGTCGTGATCTTTCACTCTGTCAGTCCCCAACACCTTGTTGCATAGATGGCAATGTGTTGCTTCCCGAAATTGCTTCCAATCATCGGCAGTCATCTGAAGTGGAGTGACCTGTCGCAGTTTGGGTTCCAACTCATCCTTTTCCTTGATGATGGCCTCTAGGAAATGACTCACCACATCACCATCACCTCTGTAGAGCGCTGGTGGTTTCGTAGGTTTCCCATCCGGACCAATCACGATGTATGAATATCCACATGCTATGTGTGTTGCCGTCTTCACCGTTGATCCAGGTGCCGCATCGATTTTCGAGACGAGCGTCTCGAAATCGGCATAGATCATACGGCAACCTGGACATACATCTATATTGATTAAATGATAGCTTGGCATTCTCTCCGGACGGCATCTTAATTCGCTGAGGAGCATGTTCACCGCAGTAGGGCAGGTGGTTATCCAGCAAATCTTGTCGCATGAAACGACGAAGGCAGCGGAAACAGTAAAAGGTGGCATGCTGATAATTGGTTAGATGGAACAGGAGGCGACTCATGTCGGTGATGAGACAATAGTGATGTCTCTCTCCGTCAGTGATGAGAAGGAGGTTGATAGGATTGTGGTGAGTCTTCTTGGAGATGTATAGTGGGAAGAAGTCCTTGTCTTCGTATCCGTAGACGTTGATTCGAAGACTTGGGTTCAACTTCTCCACTGTACTAACTTTAGAGGGGGGAACAGGGTAGGGGGCATCCTTCATATCGATCTCCTGCTCAAATGGTTGATACTTGGTTACTTGATTCGAATGTTCACCATGAGAGACTGGATGACGGGGGGCGAGGAGACACCACAGGAAGCACTTATCATTCTCATTTCGAATGTTGAGAAGTGCTCTCTTCTTGGCTAATTCGCTGGGGAGGGGAATGTAGCTGTTGCCGGCTAGGGGATGATAGTCCGCAATCTTCAGCTCGATGTTGAGGACACAATCCAGAACCCAATCTGATCCTGATTGGATGAATTCTTCCATCGAGGTGTTGATTTTGGAGAATGCTTGGTCGATATGATCGGGGATGGTGGTGGTGATCAGGTCAATGACGGTGTTGCTCCTAAAGTAGGGACTTGCATATTCCCTCTCGCCATTGACACCATCCCGATACATTCTAGCCTTGACAACAGCATACCATTTCATAGCTCCACTGGAGATGAGCTTCTCCTCCAAGCTGTCCGCAATCTCGAGCCTTGCCTCCTCTAGAGATTTTAGCATGTCTTCGCTCGCCGAAGGGGAGGGGTAGATGGTGTGGGTCGCAAACACATCAGCCACTTTCTCCGCTCTCCGGCGCTTGGGAGTTGAGGTGGAAGGTTGGTTATGAGGTTGTTGACGCTTGACCTATAAAATAAAAAAAAAGAATTAGACATATACATACATTTTAAATGTATAACAGCTCTCTCTTAAACCATAAAAATTAAAACTTACCGGTTTGTTATGCATGACCAAGTGACGAGTTAACGCATCCTTTCTAGTGAAAGACTTCGGACATCTAGGGCAGACCTGTCAAAATTCACATACATTCTAAACTACTTATATAAAAAGTTTTATTCCTAAAATATTATATTTTTAAGAAATTATACATAAGTTTAGTCTTTTCTAATAGTTTACTCTTTGCTAGCAGTTTTTTAAGAAATACAAGAGAACTCATATTAGAAAATTTTATTCTAAATTTCGACTTGAAAATTATAATAAGAAGTTTTATTCTAAAATATTAGATTTAATGTACAACTTTCTATACGCAGATTATTCTAATAAATTTTAAATACTTAAGAAAAAAAATTAACTTTAAAAAACAAACTTGAGAGTTTAACAGAACTCATATTAGAAAATTTTATTCTAAATTATATTTTAAAAACAAAACATGTATTAACTTTCTACATATAGATTATTACAATATATTTTAAACACTTGAGAAAAAAATAACAGTGATTAATCTATACTAATAGCTTGAAAAAGTTAACAGAACTCACATTAGAAAACTTTATTCTAAATTTAACTTGAAAAATTATAATAACTTGTTAAAAATTATATTTGAAAAACAAACTCAAAAAGTTTCATCTCGATATGTTGGATTTAATGTATATCCTATACATAGATAGATTTAAAATACTTTACTATAAAATTAACTTACATATTCCTCATTTTCATGTGTCTTATCAAGTTATCTTCACGAGTAAAGAACTTGTCACAGACCTTGCACTCAAACCCGATACTACCCTCAGCATGGCTCTTCATGTGTCGCATCAAGTTGAACTTTTGGGCGAATGACTTGGAGCATGTGACACAGCTCTGTAACGATAATAACTAATGTTATACTTTTTTTAAAAAAAACTATTTTTGCAATAATTAATTCTCAGAAACTATAGTATTTTATGTCGATTCTGGAAAGAAAAACAATTTTAAAAATGATGAACTTGGAAAAAATTATGTTACTTAAAATACATTAAAAACTTACGTGAACGTAGGTGGTGCTACCAAATCCGGTAACGTAGCTGGAGAGGGCGCGGTCAATATAATACTGGTCGATGACTCAGCCTGGAATATTTGAAATGGTTAAGAAATAATCCACGAATAGTAACAAGTGCTATGAAGTAGAGTTTCCCTCTCAAAAAACTTATCTTTTTTTTTCATTTATTTCATTCCATTCTGAAGTTTTAGGTACCAATAACGAAATACTATACAAAATATAATTTTAGTTATTATTATCTAAATTTAATAAAGAGATTTTTATACTTTTTTCGTAGCCTCGTGTGTCTTCATGTGTCTTTTAAGATGAAACTTATGGATATATGTTTTGTGGCATGGTGACACATCTCTGAAAAAGTTAAAACCATTGTTACACTTTTAATATATATTTTTTTTTGTAATAATTAGTTTTCAGAAAATCAGTTTTTAAAATGGAAAAAAAAACTTACATGAGCAGATGGCGTAGCTAAAATACCGGTGGTATTTGACGCAGCCAATATACTGCTAGTAGTCTGAAATATTTAAAATCACATTTAAAATAATTTATTTAAAAATAATACATAGCATTGTTGTTTGGTAGTAAGTAGAGACTCTCTCGACAAATTTGTGCTTTTTACATTCATTTAAAAGTTTACTAACTAATAACCTTTATAGATAAAAGCGTGAGGTTATTACAGGCCTCGCAACTGGTCCCTTTTTTTCCTAAAAGTCCCTTTTTTAAAAAAAGTCCCTGAAAGTACCCATTTTTCCGAAAAAGGTCTCTTTTTTTCCTATTTTGCTTAAAATAAGTTCAGATTTTTTTTTTTGCCCAAATCGTTACATTTATTTTCCGGTTGAAATAGTTTCCGCTAGAGGGAAGCTCTTCGACCAATAGGGTTTGCGGTGACGTCACGTAAACATGTCCACGTGCAGTGCAGAGCCAGAGCAGCTAGCAGCAGATTTATGACTTGTTCAGCGGATACGTGAAGGGAGATCGATCTCAAATTTACCTACATTTCGTCTTTCAACTTGTCTGAATAGTGCTACTAGGAGTTATAAAGAGTTTTTAAGGTAAGTTTGCTTTAATACATTTTTGTTCTCATTAAAGATTATCTATCTCCATTTAAATGGTTGCGCGCGTCGTGAAATTGCGAAATAGAACTACACTTCTGTTTCAGTTTTGCAAAATTTTTCATCTTTTCTTGTTTTTCGTCGAATTTAGTCATTTTCTAGTTAATACCTTAAAACCTAATGTAAGATTTATTCGAAATTTTTTATTTCTTCTCCCATTTTGGTGGGAAATTAAGCCTACCGCATGGCATAGCCTCGCTCATTTGCGCGCGGCATTGTTTACAAAACTACGCGCTGAGCGTTTCCGACCTCTACGGTACATGCCTTTGCCTAGAGCATGGATGTTTGAAGTTTACATGGAGCTGAATTTACGCCGCCAAACGAAATTATAGCAAGGTTAATTCTTAGTTAAAATAACGGTACGGTCGGGCTTGGCGCGATTTGGCGACTTTAAAGTGGGCGATAAACAATTTCTCTTTTAGTCAATAGCAGTTGTTTTTTGTATTTGTGGCAACCCTGTCATTTTTGGTTTAATTTTTGTTCGTTTATTGCATTTCTTGTTGTTTTTTAATGATAATTTGTCTTTTCCCATGTGAATATTCCAACGACATTTTTGCTTGGCGACATTCTTCGCGATTGTTTGGCGCCAAGTTTCAGAAACGCGCCAAACCTTACCCTTAACTAGGAATTTAGTTGCCCAGTGCCCACTTTATTTTAACTAAGTTTTATTAATTTATATTAAGTATTTATAAAGAAGATTTAATTTATTTAGGATATTTTTTTTGTTTTAAAAGACGTTAATTATGTATATCGATTTATGCAGTATTGTGCAGAATCGCCGGCTCAAGATAGATTTGGCGAGTAGATTGGTCCTCTATAAGGCGTTTTAACCCATTGATTAATTTTAAATTTGTCTGTTGTTGATCACTTTTGTAACCCATGTCATTATTTATTGTCATTAACGTTCTCAAAATATTATTTGTTGCAAGATCAAGACCATATTTGATAGGGTTATTTATATGTTGACAATGGTTTTGTGAATTAAAAATTAGTTTAAATAATTTTTTGTATCGGATTAAAAATAAATTAAAATGTAAATTTCCTATAGAATCGAAACTATCACTAAACCTTTTTTAACGTAACTTTAAGACAAGTTTAGTTAGTTTACACTTTAATTTTTAACTACATTTTTGCATCTAAAATATTTTGTATAAAATACAACCAACCTGATGCTCTAAGTATATTCTTAACGTGAATTTTTAATTCTTTGGCGACAAATAGGAAGTAACTTAATTTAATATTTTTTTTATTTGTATTGAGATATGCTTGTATTGGTTGGGCCTTCAATTCATTTAATAAGATTTTTTTTTCAGGTTATAGATTAAAATGGGGAAATGCAAATTTCAAAAGGAGTGGCTAGAAAGGAAAGATTCTAGTGGGTGTAAGATTTCTGTTTGGGGTGAAAGACGTGGAGATAGTGGTTTGCTTTGTGTCTTTTGCCAGAACCTCATCTCTACTGTTAAAGGATTCTATTATATTCGGCAGCATTATAAAACAGATAGGCACAAAAAGATGTGTCTTGAAAAACTTGATGGGAACCAACTTCACTTATCGACAAACAAAGATGATGAAGCTTCTGGAATGCGTCTGTATAGCGTAAAAGACTCTGCTTATACGACAGAGTTGATTTGGTGTTTGAAGATGATTTCAGGAAACATACCGACCAATTTTTGTCAAGATATTGCCCATGTTTTTCGAGCAATGTTTCCCAGTCCTGGTGCAGTTCCTGAGGAATTGAGTTTAAACCCGAAAAAAGCGCGTTATCTCATAAGCGATGCCCTTGGTCCACACTTCAGAAAAAAAATTCTAAACGATATTGGTTCTTCATACTTCACATTACTTTTTGATGAGACGACCAATAATGCTGGAGCTAAGGAGCTACAAACGGCAGTTCGTTATTGGTCGGAAGAAAGAAGGAATGTGGCAACCTGTCACCTAGAAACATTTTTTCTTGGTCATGCAACAGCCGAAACAGTCAAAGCTCATTTGCTTAAGGCGTTGGATAATGCCGATTTGCCCCTGGCTAAATTATTAATGCTGGGGAGCGATGGCCCGAAAGTAAACCAGAAAGTGTTCCTTCTTATGAACGAGGATGTAAAGGCAGTTCGAGGAAAAGGTCTCGTAAATTTGGGATTCTGTAATATACATATGGTACACAATGCTTTTCAAAAAGGTCTTGAAGAGCTGGGCTCGGATGCCTCAGAACTTATTATTTCCCTGTATAGTTTTTTTAAGGACTGGCCGTCCCGGTGGGAAGATTTTTGTTTAATTTTAGACCAGATGGACTTGCCTAATGTTCGCTTCTTAAAGCACGTTAGCTCTCGATGGTTAACAATCGAAGCGGCTGCACAGCGATTGCTGGGTCATTGGGATGCAGTAATTGAATATTTTCTTAAGTTTGTACCCCTGAAACAGGCAAGATTACTAAAGACCAATGCTTTCAAGAGAATTCTTCCTCTCCTAAAGAAATCGACAATCAAGGCTGAACTCAAATTTATTTGTGTTAGTGCCGGTTTATTTCAAGGGTTTACTGGGTTATACCAGAAAAACGAGCCCTTAGTGCATGTTTTGTCCAAGCATATAAACGAATTAATTATAGTGATCATGGGCCGTTCCTGTAAAAAGAAGGCTGTGAAGTCTTATGCGGAAGGCATTACGGAAAATGCATTTCAGGCAAAAAATCTTTTGCCTGTACAGGAAATAGTACTAGGAGATGATCTTGATAGTCTATTAGCTCACGTGTCAAGTGCAGAAAAAGACCAGTTTACATTACAAATTCGTAATCACTACACTGCAGCGGGAAAGTATATTCTGGAGAAAAACCTTATCTTTTCTCAGGTTTTAAAAAGATTTAGGTGTTTAAGACCAGAAAGTCAACACAGCCCAAAAGAGTTTAAACTTATGGCCGCTTTATTGCCTGTCCCTTATGATGAAACGAAACTCATGGATGAGGTAGTTCTGTTTAATTTAGAAAAGGTTGTCACTGAGAAGCAGGTTAGCAGTTATTGGGCTCAGCTCTCAACAGTTAAAACAGCCGAGGGAACTTTAAAGTTCCCCAACCTCTATATGGTGGTAAAGGCTTCTTTGGCTTTATCGCACGGTAATGCCGAAGTAGAAAGGGGTTTTTCTCGATCTGGTCGTGTTCTGACGGACGATAGATCTGCCTTATCAGTTCGATCACTAAATGCAATTTTAAACGTTGCCAATGGTTTGAAAATGGTTGATAATAAGCCACATTTAATTCCAATAACTAAAGAACTTATTGAAGCTGCAAGAGTGGCATATAAAAGTTACCAAACATACCTAGAGGAGGAAAAGTTAAAGTCGGAAAAAGCTGAAAAGGAAAAAAAAGCAGCAAAAGAAGCCCAAGCTCTTGAAGCGGAAAAGCATCAAGCTCTGGAGAAGAGTAAAATGGAGATGAGTAATTTGGAATCCAAACTAAAAGCAGCCAGAGGTTCAGAGGATCTTCAAACGGAAGCGGTGGATGACCTTATTCAAGAAGCGAATATTAAACTGAAAAAGGCCATATCACGAAATGATCTTGCAACCGTCCAAGTGGCACAAGCAATGTTAGAAGGGGCAGTGAAAAGTAGTGTCAAACGCAAGGAGAAAAGGAAATCTGTTGCTGGTTTGGAACGAAAACTAGATAAGAAAAGGCACATGATAACTAGTTTTTTCACAAAAGCCACCTAACTTGTTTTGTTAACTATGTCCAAGTATTCACAGGGATGCAATATATGTTTCGTATCGTACAACAAATTTATTCAAATTTCTTTTTCAAGCACAATTTTTTAAATTTTAGAAGCTTATTATTTGATAACTAGCTAAGGACCTTTCAAACTATTTTTTTATTCAATGTGAACAGCTTATTTTCTTGTAACTACTTTGAAACCAGCAGTGCACATTTAAAAATTCGAAAAAAAGGTGCGTTTCTTTTTTGATCATCTCATTGACTATAGTATCAATTAATCATTTTGCTATTAAGTTGTTTCTATATAAATTATTGCTCAAATATAGGTCCCTAAAAGTCCCTTTTTTGAAGAAAATAGTCCCTTTTTTTCCTAGGAACACAAGTAAAATCTGTTGCAAGGCCTGGGTTATTAACTTTGTGTAAATTATGTCTTTAACAGTATAATAATATTAGTATTGAATACATTGTTTTGAAAAATTAATCATAGAACTATTTAGTTATTATCAAAAATTTTGAGTAATGAAATATATTTCAATTGTAAACATATATTGAAGCTTTAAAAATTACTATGAAAACAATTTTTAAATACTTGTCAACTTACTAGAGAGATTCTCGGTTGAACAGACGTACTGGGTGAAACTTCTCCTAGAACATTTCCATTCGATGTCTGAAAAAAAATAGAATATATATATTTTTTAAAACTAAATAAAATTAGGCTCCAGCACTGGACTATAGAAGAGAAAAATATAGCTTCTAATCTCTTCACACTAAAACAAAAAAAAAACTTTAATAAGTAAAGCATTCATTAAAACTGAATATTTAGATATTAATGACCTCTTCATGCTGAAAACATAAAAACTCTTAATACATAAGGTTTTTCATTAAAACTTATTAATAAAAAAAATACTCACATGCGCGGCTAACACCTCACTGTATAGTTTACCAGAATTGTTGATGGTATTCATTTTTGACGAAGTTAAAAAAAAAACACCTGAGTTTTTCACACAAACGTGAGCTGAAAGAAATTAGATCCTAACTGTAGGTTGTCTAAAAAGCGAATGAAAGTATTGTGAAAAGCTTCTATCATTTCATGTAGGGAATGTCAGCGCCTAGGGGGGCTTAGACACGCAGAGATTTTATCACCTTCAAGGTAGACGTGAGTCTTTTAAGATTAATATCTCAACGTAGGTATATTGCATGGCTGGGGAGTATTCGCGATGGGGGGTAATTGATTTTTCCCATTAGCTTTCAGACATTGAGACTTTTAAAGTGACGCGTAATTGATCCTAAAGTGGTTTGATATGGAATACTTTAAAGTTGACTTGTAAAAATATCTGATAATTGATTTTCCATTACTTCTAATATGTATTTACTTTGAAGGAGATGCTTTTTAAGATTGTTTAGGATTATAACATTCTGTTAACTTAGTTTGAAAACTTTGTATGTAGGTAGTTATTTTTTAATTATAAGAGTTTAAAATATATTTCCTAGTTATCTAAATTTGTAATGGTTATTTAACTATTACCTTACAGATGATACTAAATGATTTTGTAATAGCCCTCGTGTAGCTCTAGTGCGACGATAATTCAAACCTACCTACCTACCTACCTAAATGATTTTGAAAATATATTTTCTAGTTATCTAAATTAGTATTTTAAAGGTGGTTTTATACTATGAAAAACTTAATAATTCTAAAAATTTAAATATATAATTAGCTTTTTAGACAATAAAAATACAAGAACAGGGTGAATCAATCACTCTTTATTTTTAAATCTTCAGATATATTATTATACAGTGTAAATTTTTTGTAACTTGTTTGTCATATTATAATGATACATAGGATCTTTAAAGAAATTCTTATTAAAGCAGTGCAAAACATTTTTAGATTGTAAATCATATGATATATTTTTAGCATTTAGCATAAGGAAGGCGTCAGAACCATGTAATGAATATTTTGTTTCATATGATATCATCATGCAGTCATGATTGTATTGGGAAGGATCATTTATTTTACATCCGTCGCATTGATATAGTTTGTATACGTTATTTTCTATTTCACTTTGAACAGATTGTAAAAATTCTTGCATGAGATTGGGGTGAAAAGTGACACTTGCAACATATTTTCTCTAAAAATTTTTCTGGTAATATATTATCAACTAATGCTTCGCGAATGGCCTCATCAATATCATAGATGATTTCACGAATTTTTTCGAGAGTATGATAACTAATTTTAAGTGGATTTGACTTTAATTTAAATTCATTGGCATGAAAAATCTGTTGTAAGATTAATTCACCTTCCCTTGAAAATACAACGAGTTGGTTATTGCATATGACAGAGGAACTTTCATATCCCGTATTCACACGATGAATTTTGCCTTTAAAGTCAATATATGTAGGAATTATCATCATTATTCCGCACTTTGAAACACTAAAACTCATTCCTGAAATGGTACATGGGTTCATAACAATATGAAGTTTATATCCGGTTTGTTGAAGTGACACTTGCAAACAATCATCTACTATCCATGTTCGTAGAACTTTACTAGCTTTTCGGTCTGTAACTTCGTCGACGGGGTGAGATGTCGTAGATGACTCGTCTACGAACTCGGGGTCTGCTGTTCCGGTGGGGTTCTGGAGTGAGTTGACCTCGTTGTGGACTGTTGTTGATTCATCATCGGGGGGAATCGATGCGGATGGCTCGCCTATGAACCCGGGACCTTTTGCTTCGACGAAAGTTTGAAGTTGCTCGTCGCTGGGGGTTGTTGATTCATCGGATGTGGTGAGGTTACTTGTAAGTTGAGAGTCAAGGATCAGCTGAGGATGATCATCTGAAGTTATGTCGATGACAGGAACTTCTCCTAGAGACTGGCATATATCAGTTAGCCAATCTCTCTGGGATTCCACTGCAATCGTCTATGGAGGTGGACACAGGAACTTTGTTGAAAGAAGTCTGCAATTTAGACTTTTTACTTGCTGGATACGTTCCGAAAAATCGTTTTCGTTGAATTTTAGAATTCATTTTTGGCGATACTGTAAGTTGTCGAAGGCTAGTGAAAGAATGAATGTTTAAATTCTGACGCTAGGATGAGTCGAAGATGAAAGCGCCCTCTATCTAAATTTTTCATTCGTTGTTGGGAAAAACAACGCCATCTATGTCTATTCCTCATTGGACGACAGTCATCATGACATCGGTTTGCACACGAAACTCTTGGTGCCATGGTGGCTGTAAACTATAAATCACTAATTGTTAAGTAACTAAGATATCGTCCCAATCTATACCATTAATCTAAAGTATTCAGACTTCATGTCTCCATTACTAAGTAACTATACCATTTATCTAAAGTATCCAGACTACATGTCTCCATTTAGCCATTATTTGGATATGAATTACCTTAATTACTATGAAAATATAACAGTAAAGTACACCTTTCAGCACTCAAACAACTCCACTCCACTCTACTTTCATATCTAAGGCATTTCCGCTACGTCATTAACATTTCCGTGACGTCATTGGCATTTCCGTGACGTCATTGGCATTTCCGTGACGTCATTGGCATTTCCGTGTATCAGCTCAAAACAACTCAACTCTACTTTCATATCTAAGGCATTTCCGCTACGTCATTAACATTTCCGTGACGTCATTGGCATTTCCGTGTATCAGCTCAAAACAACTCAACTCTACTTTCATATCTAAGGCATTTCCGCTACGTCATTAACATTTCCGTGACGTCATTGGCATTTCCGTGACGTCATCCCATCCTCCTCCTCCTCCACTGGCCCCAAAGCGGTGTTTCCTATCTACTAACATGTTTGAAACATCTTTTTTTTTTGTGGCATGATTTATACTTTGGCTTATAGCCGGGTTTCTGATTTTTTACGAATGTTTGGTTTTAAAAATTGGAGGTTGGCTTATACGGAAGTATATACGGTAACGCTAAAAAGAATTTCCTCAAGTAAGGAAAAACTTTTTAGAACGCCATTCTTATATATTATGCATGTCTGCCAATCATTGCCCGGTGACTAAGTTATACTCATATGAGTTTTGACAAATTATTAATAGCTCATTGGTACAAAATATTAGTATAAAATTTAATATATTTCCTTGCAATGTATTTTTCAAACAAAATTATTACAGTGATTTTTGTAAAGAAAATGGAAAGTAAAACTGACCATATTTATCTTGCAGCAAAGTGACAGCTTCACCCAGGTCATTCGATCTTTTATCTTGTGCTGCCAGATTTGACAGATCTTTTAATGTTACAATTTTCCCAGTATCTCTTTGTAACTTTTGTTGTAGCAACTTTTTATTCACATCTAGATCAAGCAGTACTTTTGCTTGTTCTCTAACTTCTGGTGGTAGCTTTCTTTGCTGAGGAAGGTGTCTGAATAGCTCCTATAAAAAAAAAACATTTTATTTAACAGCATCTAAAACCCACGGGTCAGGAAACGCTCATTGGCTGCTAGGTTGCTATTCTTTTTGACGTTATGTTTTGCAGTTGGCGACAAATACTGTGCCAATTTTTTTTGTTATTGAAATTGAATACGAATCGTACGTGCTCCGATTGTTTCAAATAATGGATTCTTTTGAATGTATCATATGTGATAAGGTATTTAAGAGGAAAAAAAACCTTAAAAGAACATATTTTTAAAATTCATCAAATATCTTTTGAAAAAACCACGAAATCCAATATTTCGTGCCCCGAATGCGCCTCTTCGATGTCCTCCCATGCAGAATTGGTGGAGCACGTGAAATCTTCTCATAATACCTTAATTGAAGTAGAATGGCTTAATTTCCAAAGTCATGAAGGTAATTAAATTTATTATTAGTAGTAAATATTTATTCATATTGTTTAGCATGTATAGGTAAAACATGCTTGAGTTGACATTGTTTCGTGTAAGTTTTTCATGTTGATAAATTTTATAGTTCTGAAGATATTTGTCGAATTAAGAATAACAAATTTTTTTCTTTGAGAAATGGACGCAATCATAATATTTAATCTAGAAGCCTTTTTTTTAGTCTAAAAGTCAACATTTACATTACCAGTTCAGTTGGCAAAATTTAGATCTTATTTTTAAAGAAATGTCACAAATATGTGCCGAAAATCCATAAAAAGTATTTTAAAGCTTTAGTAATGTTGTTAAACTCAACTTAATTTCTAAACTAACTTGGTTTTATTTGTCGTAAAACATTTTTTTAAAAAAAATCTTAACTGTGTTACAGATTTCAAGTCTTGGAAGGATAAACTGGAGTTTGAAGAAAAAACTGAGGTGCACGTGTTAACGCGCTGTAAGAATAGAAGTCAGAAGGTTTAAATGAAATACCAGCATGTGGATAAGAAATAACATTTATTAATTTAGGAAAGAATTATTTAAAGTAAATTAACTAGTAAAAGTTACAACTAGAATCAAGTGCAACATGGTAAAGCAAAGGCCGGTCTTGACAGGGCACAGTCCGATAGATTCTACAGTCCAGAGAGTTCTCTCGTCCCCAAGGGAGCGTCCTTTTCTCCGCGGCAAGAGGGTTGCCGGTCTGGTGGCGTGTCGCCAACTTGCCAAGCGTCCGTCGCCAAGGCAGCCGCCGCACACTCCCCTCGCAGTGCCAGCGTCAACGGTACCTTGCTGGAAAACGAACAGTTCTTCCTGTACGTGTGGTCCTTGGTTGCTGAATTGTTGAAGCATCACTTGAAGTTGCTGGTTCCGGGAGACTGTCTTTCGAAGAAGTCTGCCGACGCACGCTGGAAGAAGGAGTCTGCTGGCGCTCGCTGGAAGCAGGAGTCCGCTGGCGCTCGCTGGAAGAAGGAGTCTGCTGGCGCTCGCTGGAAGCAGGAGTCCGCTGGCGCTCGCTGGAAGCAGGAGTCCGCTGGCGCTCGCTGGAAGCAGGGGTCCGGGAGCCGTCAGAAACCGCAGTTGAAGTGTGACGTTGAGGAGCAGACAATGACCTAGGAGGGTCATTTTGGATGTCTTCGGCGCTTGGGAAGAATGCAGGTTTCAAGCGGTCGATTGAGATGTGGACTGCTTTGCCTCTGATGTCTAGTTGAAAAGTCTTGTCCTTTCGGCAGAGAACAGGAAATGGGCCGTCGTATGACTGCTGCAGTGGCTTCCTAACTCCATCGTGTCGAACAAAGGCGTGGGTGCAATCTTTCAGATGATGGTGCACGAAAGTTGCTCTTCTCCCATGGCTGGATGTAGGAACGGGCCGCAGACTGTTGAAGTAGGTCTTCAGGTTCTCCACCAGTTCTTTAGGTGATTCATCTGCTGGTGTGGGGTCAAAGAACTCCCCCGGCAACCTCAGCGCTCTACCGTAGACCATCTCGGCTGGAGTCGCCTGCAAATCTTCTTTGAAGGCCGCACGGAATCCCAGGAGCAGAGTCGGGAGTGCATCTGACCACTCTTCTGTATCGTAGGCTTTCAGCGCTGCCTTCATTGGCCGGTGAAAATTCTCTATCAGGCCGTTGGACTGTGGGTGGTAGGGAGTTGTTCTAATCCGCTGGATTCCAAATAATCTTGAAAATGCGGAGAACAGCTCGCTCTCGAACTGTCGTCCCTGGTCGGTTGTTATTCTTAGAGGACAGCCGTATCTCACTATCCAAATGTTGTAAAAGGACTTAGCCACCGTTGCCGCTGTCATGTCCGGCAAAGCCACAGCCTCCGGCCAACGCGTAAATCGGTCAATTAAAGTGAGAACATAATAGTTTCCCTGAGACGGTGGGAGCGGGCCAACTAGATCAATATGTACATGGTCGAACCTCTGTGATTGGTCAGAAAATTTACCTAAAGGTGTTTTGCTGTGTCTAGTTATTTTAGATTTTTGACAAGGAATGCATTGCCTAGCCCATGCGGCGCAGTCCATCCTTATCGAAGGCCAAACAAATCTTGAGCGTATTAATTTCGAAGTACCGCGTATGCCAGGGTGGGATAAACCATGCAAGGAAGCAAACACCGCCTTCCGAAAAGGCTGGGGAATATAAGGCCTTGCCGTCCCTGTAGAAACGTCGCAATAGACAGGTTCTTTACCGTCTAGCAGGTTGATTTTTTGGAATTGGAGAACCTCAGAGTTCTCTATTAACTGTTTCAGTTCAATATCGTCTATTTGTGCATTAGATATTTCCGTGTAGTCTATAGGGTTTGGCATAGTTATAGCTTCTATTCGAGACAGGGCATCTGCGACGATGTTTTCGGAACCTTTAATGTGTCTAATGTCGGTTGTAAATTGGGATATGAAATCCAATTGACGACACTGTCTGGGGGAACATTTTTCCGAGCGTTGTTTGAAAGCGTAAGTCAAAGGTTTTTGGTCGGTGTAAAGGCAAAATTCTCGGGCCTCGAGCATGTGCCTAAAATGTTTGATACTGGCGTAAGCGGCTAGCAATTCCCTATCATACGCACTATAGTTTTTCTCTGCCGGCGACAGTTTCCGAGAGAAAAAAGCAAGCGGTTGTAAATTGCCATCGTTAATTTGCGAAAGGGCCCCCCAATTGCGAAATCTGAAGCATCTACGTGCAAAGTTAGTTGTTCGCCCTGTTTTGGGTGGGCCAAAAGAACAGCGTTGGCTATTAGCTCCTTACATTTTTGAAATTCCTCATCTGCTCTAGTTGACCAGTTCAATTTAGTTTTATCGTTTTTTCTTGCGCCCCTTAAGAAAGAAGTTAGCTCAACCTGATGTCGTGCGATATTAGGCAAAAAACGACGGAAAAAGTTTAAAAAACCTAAAAAACGTTGTAGATCTTTGACAGTTTTAGGTTGGGGGTAATTTAGAATGGGTTCGACTTTTTCGGGTAGAGGCCTTGTTCCCTTATTGGTTACCAAATGGCCGAGAAAAGAAATCTCCGGAACGCCAAAAACACACTTTGAAACGTTAACGGTTAAGCCGTACTTGTTTAGTCGCTCTAAAACGGTTCGAAAATGGGCTCTATGCTCTTCCTCATTTTCACTAAAAATTAAAATATCGTCTAAATAGACATAACAAAAGTTTAAATCGCCTAGGATTTCGTTCATGAATCGCTGAAACGTCTGCGCGGCACCACAGAGACCAAAATTTAAAAAAGGGAATTCAAATAACCCAAACGGGGTGCAAACTGCAGTTTTTTGTATGTGGTCTGGGTGTACAGGTATGTGAAAATAAGCGCGGACGATATCGAGTTTTGAGAAAATGTTTTTGCCGTGTAAGGCGTTTGAAAAATCCTGGATATGTGGAATAGGGTAGCGATCGGGAATTGTGCAGGAATTCAACCGTTTGTAGTCCCCTACCGCGCGTATACTACCCGAACTCTTTGATACAACGTGGAGGGGCGACGCCCAAGGAGATTTAGAAGGGCGGCATAGGCCCTGTTTTAACATAAATTCGAACTCTTTCTTGACTTCCGCATGTTTTTTAGGGTCTAATCTTCGGGGTTTGCTATGAACGGGCGGACCCGTGGTTTCAATAAAATGAACAGTGTCATGTTTAATAGGCGCAGTACCAGGATTTAATTTGGTTAAATCAGGAAATTCCGATAATATTTTATGGTACACCGTATCGCCCGAGATTAGTTTAACAGAAAAAACATTAGAAGAATGCGAAATAATACCCGGCTGGGTTAACTTTGTAATATTGTCGATGAGTCTACGTCGTTTTAGGTCAATTAAAAGATCGAAATGTTGTAAAAAATCCGCACCTATAATTGGGGTTGGTACATTAGCAATTAAAAATTTCCACGTGAAATCGCGCCTTAATCCCAAATCCACATTAACTAATTTTGTGCCATAGGTCTGAATTTTAGTATTGTTAGCTGCGAAAAGTTGTAGAGAGTCGGGTCTTATAAATTTAGATTTGTCAGTTACAGGGATGCAACTTACATCAGAGCCGCTATCCACGAGAAATTTTAAATGCGACCTTTTGTCAAATATGTGTAGGCGATGAGAAAAAGCGACCGCCGCTGTTTCGGCGACAGCCGCCACAGCTAGTTTTCCTGATCGTTTTGTTCGGTCGGATCAGGTATCCAGCCGCACGGAGAATCGCATCTCCTTGCCTTCTTTCCAAACTTCCGATGGAAATAACATAATCGCCCGTTTCGCGATCGGCCGCGAGAAAACGAACGTCTCCTGTTAAAAGGGCGGGTGCCCGATCTCTTTCACGCGACAACCGTTCCACTTGACTGCTCAAGGCGGCTATTTCACTGCGCAGTGCCCCCAACTCTTCCATGGGAGAGCCATGTAGGGAACCTGTTCGGACCGGACCCGTTTGTGTTGTATTCTGTTGTAATGCGAATACACTTGGCGCGAGGCGAACTTCGGCCACCTTGTCTGCCATCTTGGCCAAATTGTCAAGGCTTTCGGTACTGATGGAAAGAATAGCCTGCATTTCGGGTGGGAGGCGTTGTAACCACAGGGTTTTTAAAAGCTCGTCGCCGACGCGAGTTCCCCCCAGTTCCCTCATTTTTCTCAAGAGATGAGAGGGCTTGTTGTCGCCCAAATGCATTTCCGAAATGAGTCGGCGTATTTGATCATTTTCCGAACCCGAAAATTCCGTAGTTAGGCGCTCCTTCAGCGCACCGTATTTATTTGAGGCGGGCGGATTGAGTAAAATGTCCGAGACGGATGTTAGGGTCTCCGGATCAATGGCTGACACTAAGTGGTTATACTTGGTGGTGTCGTTTGAAACATTAGCTAACGAAAAATTTGATTCGAGTTGTACGAACCAAAGCTTTATGTTGGCCTTCCATAATGGAGGAATTTTGACTGCAACATGTGATACTTGAGTTTCTGCGTTAGAATTTGGGCTCGCATTTTGGTCATCCGCGTCGCCTGGCGCCATGTGGAAACGTTTAAAAAAAAAAACACGGAGAATAAAAAAAATCAAGGGGAAACAAGATAATTGCAAAAATAAAGGGAAAAATTAATATCACATATGAAAAAACAACAACAACTGACCAATCACAGATAAACAAAAGTTCGAACACATACCTTTTTGCTGCGAAGTCCACGTTGGTCTTATAATCCAATGAATTAAAAAATATTTTTTTGGTTGCACAATACGCAGATATTATATTAATAAAAAAATTAATTGTATGCTGGTCTTCGGTAAATTTTGAAGATGGAATTAGATCACGTCGGGTGACCAGTGAGGTGCACGTGTTAACGCGCTGTAAGAATAGAAGTCAGAAGGTTTAAATGAAATACCAGCATGTGGATAAGAAATAACATTTATTAATTTAGGAAAGAATTATTTAAAGTAAATTAACTAGTAAAAGTTACAACTAGAATCAAGTGCAACATGGTAAAGCAAAGGCCGGTCTTGACAGGGCACAGTCCGATAGATTCTACAGTCCAGAGAGTTCTCTCGTCCCCAAGGGAGCGTCCTTTTCTCCGCGGCAAGAGGGTTGCCGGTCTGGTGGCGTGTCGCCAACTCGCCAAGCGTCCGTCGCCAAGGCAGCCGCCGCAAAACCTTCTTTAGGATAGCCAGAACGTATAAAACAGCCCTTTATAAACACAGCCCCTACAAGTGTCATCGTTCTGCTGACCCACGGCATGCTGCAACTGATGGTAAACTCCTTCAGAAGTTGCAAGATAAAAGGAGAGTGCACGGCTGCCCTCCACTGCAAACTCAATGGAAATCTTGTAGAAGTCACATACACCAAGACTCACTTTGGCCATGAAACGGAATTGAAACATATGCTGATTGCACAATTACATAAAAAAGAATTAAGCGGTAAGTTAGACTTCTATGTATTTGGGAAAGCCTGGGATGCAACTAGAATTTTTTTTTCTGGTGTTGAAAAAAAATAGTATATCAATTCAAATGTGATTCAAACATTAATGTAATTTAAATGGTTAAAGTTACTACAGTACTGCATTTTTTATGTAAAGGTTGAGTAACCACTGTTAAATAAGTTGTGCTTTACTAAAGGCATTACTTTAAGATATCATATGAAATAAAATGCATGCTGGCTGGAGAATGGAATAAAATGTTCTTGATTTGATGACTGATATGGCATTAGACCGAGGAACACAAACTGCAGGTAAATTCCTACTTCAGGGTCTGGTGACAAATTTACTTTAGTGACTTTTCAATGAGTGATTGGAATAATTATTTCTTGTAAAATTTTCAGGATGTCGCCAAGCACCGGACCACAAAGTAGTAATTGATCTAAACTGCATTTTAACATAGTCTATTTTTTCAAGGCTATTGTAGTTCTAAATATCAGGGTTGTAAAAAACTCAGCCAGGGCAGGTTTTATTTAAAAAAAAGAACTGGCTTTTTGGGCCAAATGGAAAAAAAAAATTTAATTACATTCTTTGATTCTTTTAAGTTTTTAATTAAAGCACATTTTATTATTGTATCTAGAACAAGATACTGAAGGGTTAAATTTTGTAAATTAAAATTATATATTAACAATTACTGTAATATGTTATACTCTAATTATGTCTACTTGATTAATTTAAGCCTTAGGTCGGAAGAAACATAAATGTATAGGTGTGGAGGGGATTTAACAAGTAGAAAATCTACTTCTAATTCTTTTTACTTTGGATAATAAAGAATGAATAATCAGAAAATGAATATCAGAAAAATTCTTGAAAATTAATAGAAATTCAGGTAAAATCCTACTTTGTGGTCTGGCGCCATTTGATAACTTTTCAGTCAGCAATAAGTAATTATTCCTGGCAACTTTAAAGGTTGCTGGACCTCGAAATAGGATTTTTCCTAATTTCATATATGCTCAATATTGACCTGAAATAATTTATCAGTAAAAAATATATATAAATTCAAACAAAACTTTAATTGTGTAATCCAAAATTTATAACAAAAACAAGTTTGAATTCCACATGTTTTTATGGTAAAAAACGCAGAAAAATGGGTGCCTATCCGGGCAGCAAATCTGACAACCCTGCAGTAAAAATTAAAGTTTAATGTTTGGGAATTTAGTCTATGTTGTTGGTATTGAAAATTTGAAGTGAAATAACTTCAAACATGGTTAAGTTTTTAAAAATTATCTTTTGACCAGTTGAAAATATTTTTACTTAGAACAAATATCACTAAGTAATGTTCTAATTCTGCTCCCGAGTTTTGTTAAAGCAACCTTTTAGGACAAAAAAATTAGTTGTTTATAAAATTTGAATAAATTATGTGTCAATAATTTGTAATTTGCTAATTATATATTTTATATTTCCAGCTAAACTTAGTGCTGGTGTGTCTATGAAGCATATTTTGAATGAAGTCAGATGTTCAGTTGAAGGTTCTCTGGAGAGATCCACCTTCTCACTAAGAAGGACTTGCATAACCTATCAGACAAATGTGGAGTGTTACATCCGGAAAAGTTACACAAGAATGATGCTATTAGTGTGAAGCTGTTTGTTGACCAATTTCAACATTTAGGTACAGACTCTCCTGTTCTTTTTTTCAAAGAACAAGGTAAGTCACTTGAAGGCTTTTCGGAAGAAGATTTTATGCTGATTTTCATGACCAAAGGCCAGGGTGAACTGCTTTCCAATCTAGGCAAAAAATAAAATCTGCATGGATTCCACGCATGGTACTAACTCGTATGATTTTCATCTAACTACAATAATGGTGGTTGATGAATTCAATTCCGGCTTTCCGGTAGCATTCTGTATTTCCAACAAGCTTGATTCGTTCCAAATGGAAACATTCTTTGAAGTGATTTGTAGGGAAACTTCGCCAATTAAAACTAATGTTTTCATGTCGGATGATGCTCCAGTATATTTCAATGCCTGGTGCAAAGTAATGGGTGCAGCTAATAATCGCTTACTTTGTACTTGGCATGTTGATAAATGTTGGAGGAAAAATTTGACGAAAGTTAAGTGTAGCGAAAAGAGAGAGGAAGTGTATAAGTATGCCGTGCAGTATTGGAGTGTACCGAAGAAGAAGATTTTCTTATTTGGCTCCGAAATTTCAAGAGCATTTAGAAGCCGATGAAGATACAAGGCCTTTGGTGTATATTTTTCTACCTTCTACCTCAATAGGCCCCATCTGTGGGCTTACTGCTACAGACAGCACATGGGAATCAATACAAACATGTATTTGGAGTCGCTTCATCGGACACTTAAGCACGTCTACATGAATGGAAACGTCGGACAGAGACTGGATGTGCTGCTATTCCATCTAGAAACTTTGGTGAGAGACAAAACTTTCGACAGGTTCCGAATGTTAATCAAAGGTGGTTGCCCAAGAAAGCCAACAAAATTTGAAACGGCACAGGGAAAGCAAATCAATATCCCCGATGATGTTGAAGTCAAGGAGGCAGGTTCTTGTTGGAATGTGCAGTCGGAAACGTGTCCGGATATGAAGTACATCGTAAAGAAGGTACCGAGTGAAGAAATAAATTGCAATTCTTGCCATTTGACATGCAATCATTGTTGCATCTGTGTCCATAACTATGTTTGCAACTGTTTGGACAATCTGGTAAGATACAATATATGCAAGCATATTCGTGCTGTACACATGACCTTTTCTTTCATTGCTTCTTCGTCTTCCACAGTTTTGCCTGCAGAGAGCAGCGTTGTGAACAGTAAATCCTTCAAGCACTATAATTCCTACTGACGACACTTCTAAATTAAAAGCCAAGATGCAGTACGCATTAACCTTACTGCCAAAGAACTTAGAGAAGGATAGACAACAGCGAGTGAATTCCCTTTTGGACAATTAGATTGAAGTATATGCAGAAAGTGCAGTAAAACAAAATAACTTAGAACCTCCAAATAAAAAAATGAAACTACAACCTAGATTGTTTTCGACAAAAAAGAAACGTAAACAAGTAAAAAAATACAATTTCAAAACCTTCTACCACTTATAAAAATTCCATTTTAAATGCCGTTCGTAAAAATGAAGAAACTATACATATACATTCTGGTAATGATCATACATATTAATTCTGTAAATAAACAATTGTTAATTATTATTTGTGTTATGACTTTCTATTTGATTTACCTTTTGAGTTTACTTTACATTGCCATTTTTTAAAAATATTTCTTTTATGAAAATTAAATATTTTTTAAACAGATTAACAATGAGTGTCAGACATAAAATTTTATATGTGTACTATTAATTTTTTTCGCTGACAGTTTGGAAGGGAGAAGTATTTTGGTGTTGGTCTTGAATTATATGCACTTAAATATTTGAGACTAATATAATTGAAAGTAATGGCAAATCGTTCTGGTGATTCTATAATGAGGTTCAAGTAATTTTCTGGTGGGTGAAAATTTTAATTGCATACCTAATATCTAAAAATAGTTGACTTCACAAGAAAGCAGTAATTATATTAGAAATACTTTTTTATCACCGTGTCCCAAAATGCATTTTTATGTATAAAAAAATTCTAAAATAGAATTATGGTGAAAAAGGAGTATTTTGGAATTGCACCCACTTTTTCCCCAACCTGACAACTTTAGGGGCTTGATTGAGCATAGATTACTTTAAAGACATTTTGTAATGTATTCTGTGAATTTGACAGCAACGTATAGTTAAGTTACTGCATCAAAACAAGCAGCGACCGTAAAGAGCCCCCCCTCTAGTTATTTAATGCACCTGCCCTTGGGGCATTTACAGATTAATAATAACTACTACTACAGCTTTTTAGAATGTATATTTTTTTAGACCAAGTACTGAATGTAACGTTTTTGTTCACAGTTGTTGCATCATTTAAATTATAATTTGCAATAAAAACATTAAAGTGAATGAAAAGGAGAAAATACTGCCCTAAATGGAAAAAGTTTTAATATTGTTAAATTTAATGATAATTCTGATCAGTCTACTGAAGTAAATATTTAAAAAGAAAATAAAAAAGGTAGTATTTAAAAAGAAAAAAAATCCTTTCAATATTTTTTCCTTAAAAATAAGTACAAGATTATTCAATAAAAATAAAATTTTATAATTGCTGTAGCACTTCTTTTAAACTTAATAATAATTATACACAATTTGAGAATAATACATCTTTAAACAATGATACCAACTATGATGAAAATATATAAACCTATTTATTAACTTTACATAACCCTTAAGAATAAATATTTTAAATACTAAATATAAAAAGTGTGTGTGTATTTTTTAACTATACACACATTACCATACCAGTTTCATTGTTTTAACATTTCTATTTTTTTACAAAAAAAAATGGTTAGAAGCATTTAATGAATAATAAAAATGGTTGGATTATTGAAAGTAATTTTATCCAATCTTTGTGCCCACATTACACATTCTTAAGTTTTTGAATACTGATATACATAGTAGTTAGTTAAAGCCTTAAGTGGTTTTTTAAACCAAACCTTTTAAGTTTAGTTGGACTATTTAAAAAACGAAAGGGTTTAATGAGGAAATCTTTGAACCTAACCTTGAAAGTTGAAGCTAAAAACCAATAGAAATACCAAAGATATTAGAAATACTAAACATGATCCCAAAATGGGGCACATTGGATCACCTTCAATAATTTTTTAACTAATAAAGTCAGAATGTAATAAATTTATACCAAAGTTGATGACATAATGCCCCATGTGTAATTGTATTATTATTATGAATACATTGAGAAATTATTGTTCTAGAAAATAGGAAGAAAAACACTTTTCGAGGTGAATGTGAAATATAAACTTTTTGCGTTCTTATTTGAAAGCTAATAAAGGCTAAGATGTAAATGATAGAAAATGGACTAGCGGGGCACATTGTTAATGGATTTATGCGGATACATTATAAGCGACAATAATTTTGTTTTATTACATTTATTTGAGTAAGTATGTTTGATAAATATCGTTATTATTAATAGATAGTCGTTTAGGATCAAATTGCCGACCTTCAGAATATCAGCAATATTTTTTTATAATTATTGACATCAAGAGCTTTTAAATTATGCGTAAGTAATCTAATAGAGTAGGCAGACAAATGAATCTGGAAGATTTTAGTTTTTGAATCTGAAACTCAGCATTTGCAGAACCCATTTAAGTAATTTTAAATTACCCAAAGCTAAGTTAGGTGTCATTTTTAAGGTAATGACACAAATATATGTGCCAAAATATTCCAATATTACAATGTGTCCCCCTCTCCCCTACTGAACGACCAATTTATGTAGGACAAATTAAGTTACACGAAAAACAAATTAAAAAAACTTTAAAGTTAACGTTTTTATTCTAAGCAGGTGTTAATGATATTCACAAATGGGACAATGGGTCGTTGCAGATAGTAAATTTACTATAATGAACAAAAAGTAATGAGAAAATATTTTTTTTCATAATACACTTATGGATTGAAATAACTCTTTAAATGTAAATAAAATGTCGCTTTTAAATACGCAATCCCTGTGTTATTGTTAAATTGTTTAAAATTTAATGAAAATTAAGAGTTAAATTCATAAAAAATAGTAATTTCCTACACCTTTCAATATAAAATAACTGTAACCGTAATACTTGGCAATCACAAACTATTTGGCGAGATTCGTGAAGCGATAAAATAAATTATCTAGCTACTGATAACACTGGCCAGCGTAGTTTGAATTGGCCAATGAGCGTTTCCTGACCCGTGGCTTTTAGACATATGTATTTTATTTATAAAAGCAACATAACAGTCACAGTTGGTGTTGATGCCCCTTTCAGAGTGTAAAGGTATACAATTAACAAAATTTGAATTATGTGGTTTGTGATATTAGGCTAAATATTGCGAATTTTAGGGATAAAAGTAGGTGTGCATAAATGTTGCCAGCTTGGAGATAGCTGACTAATAATTTTGAAATTCCCATTTAAATTAAGTTATTGAAGAAAATTATTATTAATTTATTGAAGAAAACTAGGATTGCCTTCAGAAACTGTTCTCTTTATGAGATTTTATTACTATGTTAATTTAGTTATGTTACTATGTTAATTTAGAGCAGAATTATGCTTGCATGCCTATGTGTCTTTGCCATATGGACCTGGGTAGCTGGACCTTAAGACGCGATTGACTGTATATCTCTATCTTAAAAAGTAAGCCCTGTCTGTCTGTCAGAAATCCATCTCCGTTTGACCATATCACGTAGAGATATGCAAGAGGTATCAAAATACGCGGAATAACATGCGGAAGTGAGTAGGCTACTTTAGAATATTCAATTAATGACCTGTGTTATAACTAAAGCCTCCCTTTACGATCTTTCCGAAGTCATCTTTTCACAACAATTTCACAACTTCACACATCAATTCACAAAGCCGACTTTTCTTGCTTTTGTGTGGGCTGTGCAGTCTTTTCCTGACCCTTAGAAATTGTCGTTTTCGACGCCAACTGAAGAATTTGGCGAAAAAAATAACTAAAAAACTTTTTTAGTAAAATAATTTAATGCTTAGATTTTGAAATGTTAATAAAATTTAATTTTGTTTTAATTCTTCTCAAAAGTTAAGTTATTAGTTTAGTTTGAATTATCGTCGCACTAGAGCTACACGAGGGCTATTGGCGACGGGCGTCGTATTTTAGAACCACAGTCAAGAAAGTTAAGTTATTAAATTTTGACTTATATTGTACCAGCAGAACTAGAAAAAAAACATTCTAGAATAATACTCAACAAAAGTTTACTTTGATATAAGTTATTCATTGCATTTTCGTTTAAACATAATGTGACATTTAATAAGCCAATTAAAGTGATTTAAAATTTAAATAATTCACTCGTTATTATAGTTGGAGGAAATATACCTGTGGCGATAACTAATCCACTGCAGCCATAACCAATAATGTTACTAAATATTTTCTTAACTGTATAACAGGAAATGTAACCGACAAGCTACAGACCAGTATGTAACCAATTACATTCGAAGTCTAACTCTCAATGTCTTAAAATAAATCGTTAAGTTTTTCTACAATAGCAATCTTCCTTCATCCATCCTTAATCCACTAGAATATATTAATTTAACTCAATAATTTAACAATGGTGACCCGGATAATAACGAGCATTATAAAATTTCAAATCAAATAGCCTTATTTTTCAAAATAATTTAACTTTGATTGCACGCGCTACCAGCATAACATCCGAACAATGGCAGACGCCGAAATTTCTGCAGTAAAAATACCTCCTTACAACTTCGCCGACCCAGCTTTATGGTTCTACATGTGCGAATCAACTTTTGAATTGGGCACACCCAAACCTGTGACGGAAAGCCGAACTAAATTCAACTACATCGTGGCGCACTTACCACCGGAAGCAGCGTCGGTGGTTCGAGATATTATTATGAAGCCGGATAGCGAGGATCCCTACAAAAGAATTAAGGAAGAACTGGTGAAAAGAATGAGCGAATCCTCGCAACAGGCAATGCGAAAGCTGATTTCCGGAGAGCAACTAGGAGACCGGAAGCCGTCGGAGCACATGAGGATTTTGAAACGACGTGCCGAATCACACGATTATGACATCCCTGACAAGCTCCTACTGGAAATATTCACTCAACAGCTCCCGTCATCAACTCAAGCCATCCTAGCATCGATTAAAGATCTCACTATCGAGCAAGCTGCCGAAATTGCAGATCGCGTGTTGGAAGTGAATCCGGTTCCGCAGGTCTGCGCAGTTGCCAAGCAATCGGCCGAAGATCGAATCATCCAGGAGATCAACAAACTTCACGCTCGGATGGATACGCTTGAACGCGGACGCAGTTTCAACCGCTGCAACAACCAACGGAAGCGAAGCAAATCTCGCCCAAAAGAAGACAACTCACAATGCTGGTACCATCGCAAATTTCAAGAAAAAGCTGATAGATGCACAGCACCCTGCTCCTACAAAGAAAAAAACGAAGATCGCGAAGCGTAGCGGCGACTTACGTTTTGCCAACAACTTCTCGTCGCCTATTTGTGAAGGACAAGAACACTGGCGTAACCTATCTAGTGGACACTGGATCTGATGTTTCAATAGTACCAGCATCATCCTTCAACAAACTAGGTAAAAGTTTAATGACCCTAACAGCTGCAAATGGATCAAAAATCACAGATTACACACAAAAACTGCTATTGCTTAACCTGCAGCTCCGGCGACCATTCAAGTGGCCTTTTCTCGTTGGGAACGTCTCAACACCAATCATAGGCGCAGACTTTTTGTACCATTTTCACTTACTACCTGACCTAGAAAAAGAAGTTTAGTCGATCAGGAAACCCAACTTTCTTCGAGCTGTACCTTACGTGGAGCAGAACTACACTCAATCAAGTTAGTTTCTGGTGACAGTGTCTACCATGAACTGCTTCGTGAATTTCCAGACATCACCAGACCTCCACAGCCTCAACAAGAGGTCAAGCATGATGTGTACCACTTCATTGAAACCAATGGTCCACCAGTATCTGCCAAAGCTCGTCGTTTAGCTCCAGATCGTCTAAAAGCTGCAAAATTAGAATTCCAACATATGCTGGATCTAGGACATATGAGACCATCAAAAAGCCAGTATCCATCACCTCTTCACATGGTGCCAAAGAAGGATTCTACTGACTGGAGACCTGTAGGAGACTACAGAGCCTTGAATAACCAGACAGTAAAGGATAAGTACGTTGTCCCAAATATTTTGGACTTCACAGCTGAACTGCATGGCAAAACAGTATTTTCGCACATTGATTTAGTGAAAGCGTACCACCAAATCCCAATAAATCCATCTGATGTACATAAAACAGCAATTGCAACTCCTTTCGGTCTTTTCGAGAGCACCAGGATGCAGTTCGGGCTATGCAACGCAGCCAGCACCTTTCAACGGTTCATTGACAATGTCATACGTGATTTGCCTTCCACTTATGCCTTCATCGACGATATCCTGGTGGCATCGACAACTGAAGAAGAGCATTTAGTACACCTACGTATGCTGTTTCAACGCCTTCAAGAATATGGTCTTAGTGTGAATGCTGCAAAATGTGTCTTCGGCGCCACCGAATTGGACTTCCTTGGCTACAAATTATCTGCTGAAGGAATCAAGCCTTTTCCTGACCGTGTACAAGCTATCAACGACTATCCAAAGCCCTCCAGTATCATTCAACTGAGACGTTATCTTGGACTTCCCTTGCTGACGCAACACTCCTTTGTCATCCTGTTCCAGGTGCTGACATAAGTGTCTGGGTTGATGCATCCAGTTTCGCCATAGGAGCCACATTGATGCAGAAGGTTCATACTCAGTGGGAACCAATTGCTTTCATGTCTCAACAACTAAATCCTAGTCAACAAAAATGGTCCACATATGACCGTGAATTATTGGCCATGTATACTGCAGTAAAGAAGTTCCAGTTTATGCTAGAAGCTCGCCAATTCACTATCTACACAGATCAAAAGCCTCTTATCTATGCATTCAAACAGAACCCTGACAAGTGTAGTCCACGCCAATATCGTCATTTGGATTACATCTCCCAATTCAGCACTGATGTTCGCCACATAAGCGGAACAGAAAATACAGTTGCTGATGCTCTTTCTCGAGTACACATTGACTCTGTTACCAATGCTGATTTCATTGATTTCGAAGCTTTTGCAGCTGCTCAACAGACAGATGATGAATTGACGAAAATAATCAACAGTGAAGAAACCTCACTAAAACTAAGGAAGCAAGCCTGTCCTTTTGTGCCAGTTGATGTTGTGTGTGATGTATCTACAGGTTCGCCAAGACCATTTGTTCCTCAACAACTCAGGAAAGCTATATTTGACCACTTCCATAACCTCTCTCACCCTGGTATCTCATCAACATATCGTCTGATATCTTCGAGGTATGTTTGGCCAAGCATGAGGAATGAAATCAAAGATTGGGTCAAAGGCTGCAGTGCTTGTCAACGTTCCAAGATTACCAAACACACGAAAACCCCTTTAGGAACCTTAGCAACACCTGATGCCAGATTTTCTCATACATATCGACCTTATTGGACCCTTACCACCATCTGATGGGAAGATCTACTGTTTAACCATCATTGACCGTTTTACTCGATGGCCAGAAGTAATACCAATTGAAGATATTACTGCAGAAACTGTTTGCCGCGCTTTGTTCAATGGTTGGATAACTCGTTTTGGCTGCCCCTCCAACATCACTCATGATCAAGGAAGTCAATTTGGATCCTCTCTATTTAAAGAGTTATCAAAACACTTAGGCACCAATTGCATCAGAACAACCGCATACCATCCACAAGCTAATGGTTGTGTGGAACGATTTCACAGAAGTCTTAAACAATCACTTAAAGCACATGAAAACACCAGATGGACTGATTCCTTACCTACAGTTCTCCTGGGACTCAGAGCGCAGTTAAACCTGAAATTAACTCTTCCAGTGCTGACCTAGTTTATGGTGTCTCATTAAGACTACCCGCAGATATGTGCACAAACTCGACCTCAACCAATTCTCCATCACAATCTACATTTGTTAGTGTACTACGCGAGAGAATGAAGGAAATCCAACCTTTACCTGGTGCGTCACATGGGAAGATCAACGCATTTGTTCACCCCCAACTAAATTCTTGCTCGCATGTTTTTCTGAGAGTTGATGAAATTGCTCCATCTCTTTTGCAACCATACACTGGTCCTCATCAAGTGATAAGTAGAAGTCAGAATAACAAAACCATTACAATTGACATAAACGGTAGAAGAAGTTGTGTGTCTCTTGATAGAGTAAAACCAGCTTTTATGTTTATGTCAACACCAGTAACTACTACTACCACTGATCCATCCCATGGTACTCTAAACATTCCAGAATCTTCTAATGAAGAAGCACAAGTAACTCCAGAAATACCAATACAAACTGTACCTAATAACCAAACTACACAGACCACAAGGTCTGGTCGCAGAGTAAAATTTAGCAAAAGACTCATTACAGAAATGAACTGACTAACTTTAGAATTTAAATGTGCTAATTAAAATTTTTGTTTCAGTTACTTGAAGGTTGATCATGATTATGAGCAAATTTTGTGTGATAATTATATCTTATATTGATTATTCTTTATATTTGATTATTTACTTTGTGGTAATTATACCTAATATTTGATTTACTGTGTGATACTTCTCACTGATTACAGGTTGTTTATGTATCGAATCTTATATTGCAGTACACATTACTTCTTAACAACATTTAAGATTCCAGAAGTTGTTTTAATTTTGTAATTCAAATGGGTTTTTTTCCTCATTGTATTGAATTTAAGTTCCTTTCATGATTGCCTAATCTTATGCTAGTTAATTGCTAATCTTAATCTAAGTAAATTTCTAATTAACTAATTGGCATAATTACTAAGTATTATTTTTTTGTGAGTGTTGTGATTTTGTTTGGAAAAATATTTGTGATTTTTTTATATATCCCCTCAATTCAAATTGTAGTATTTAATCGTTCGCTCCCTCACTGGGAGGATACTACTGTGGCGATAACTAATCCACTGTAGCCATAACCAATAATGTTACTAAATATTTTCTTAACTGTATAACAGGAAATGTAACCGACAAGCTACAGACCAGTATGTAACCAATTACATTCGAAGTCTAACTCTCAATGTCTTAAAATAAATCGTTAAGTTTTTCTACAATAGCAATCTTCCTTCATCCATCCTTAATCCACTAGAATATATTAATTTAACTCAATAATTTAACATACTTTATATTTTTAGTAGTATTAAGAGAAGAAGCATATAAAAGAGGAATTATTGATAAATTGAACTTTTTTTCTTCTCAGTTACTTTTAATTATACAATAAAAAAAGTTTTTTTTCAAAACAATTACTATTTGACACTTTAAATACTTATAGAAGCTTTTCGTTAACAAAAGATTTTGAAAAAAAACCTTCCCAATTTGGCGATAACAAACTATTTGTGGTATTTTTTGGCGATTGCTAATCTTGTATATAAGGTGTGCTACGACTTGATAATATCAATAACAGCATGCTTAAAAACCTCCCTATCTCGTCTATTCAACGAATTCTCGACATCTTTAATGCCTGCCTTAAGCTAGCCTATTTCCCTCAACCATGGAAGGTAGCCTCTGTCATCATGTTCCAAAAACCAGGGAAAATCCCAAGTCAACCTAGCAGCTATAGACCTATCAGCTTGCTTCCTTCAATGGCCAAAGTGTTTGAAAGAGTTATCAATGATAGAATAAAACCACACCTCACTTCTATCCCGACAGAGCAATATGGCTTTCTTAAGGGAAAATCAACAACGCACCAGCTTGTTAGAATCCTCGAATTTGTAGGAGCCGCAACCCATAACAAGCTGACTACTGCACTCCTCATGCTCGACATAGCCAAAGCCTTTGACAGAGTTTGGCACTCTGGACTTATTAAAAAACTGTTAGACTGTGGTATCCCACCAGGGTTGGTTAAATGCATCCACTCCTACCTTACGGCACGCACCTTCACCATCAAACATGGCTGCGCCTCTTCTACACTTCGACCTATAATGGCTGGTGTCCCCCAGGGCTCAATTCTGGGACCCATTTTGTATCTGTTTTATACGCATGATTTTCCTACCTTCAATAACGACACGCACTGCTTAACAGCTTTCTACGCTGATGACACAGCGATCGCTTGCAAATCGGCAAATCCTAACCATGCGGTAGAAAAGATTGCGGACAAGGTGCCAGGGATTGAGTCCTGGTGCAAAAATTGGAAAATTGCTATTAATGCTCAAAAATCTAATGTTTTGATAATTCGCAAAACTAAGAGAAATAAGCCCATTACAACCACGGTACACATCTTCGGAGATGCTGTCCCAGTTGTCAGAAAGGCCTCATCTGGGCCTCGTCATTAATGATAACCTTACCTGGAAGGACCACATCAAGCAGACCACCAACAAGGCTAAGGGTGTCATGGCTAAACTCAGGCCCCTTCTCGGACGTAAATCCAAGCTGCCACTAAACCTTAAAAGGCTACTCTATCTCACCACTATACGCCCCATCCTCACCTATGCATCGCCAGCCATTGCATGTATCTCCCCCAATGAACTCCACAAACTACAAGTGTGCCAAAACAAGATCCTCAGGGAGATGGTGGACGCTCACAGATACGTGAGAAACAACCTCATACGCAAAGACCTTAAGATCGAGAAGCTTGAATCACATATGGCCAAGCTTAATATCAAATTCTACGAAAGAGCCATTAAAAGGAACAATGACTTTATTCATTCTATCCAATATGAAGTCTTAAAGGAAGATGCCCACATTCGCCCCTACGCTGCATTTGCAACTTCTGATGCAATGCTAGCCTTAAGCCAATTAATCTAATTGTTGTCAGATGCCCTAGGGCCCCTCCCTGGACCAGGCCTTAACCTGGAGATAGAAAGCTGCCTAACAGCTATGTCAGACTCCTAATCTCAGGTGCCACTGGCATTCCTCACGACGAATCGGTATGGGGCCTTCGGCCCAACACCGAGTTACAGTTTATATTAAAGATTAAGCTGCAAGTTACATCTCTTGGAACGGAGACGGTGAAGCGAAAGGTTGCTCGCCATGTCCTCTCTTCCCTCCGATGATGGATCCTCGCGGACCACGCCCCCGGCCTTTTCGGCGCTTTCCCCTTTTGCCATTGAGCAGGACATGTCTCCTCGCTCGGGCGGTTCTGCCCCACCCAAATTGATTGTTACGGAAGCGCGTTTATGCTCCCCCAGAAAGATCTGTCGAGATATGATTTTTTGTAAGAATTCTCTCAATGCGCATATTACTACGATTAAGTCACAATTGGAAATGCTGGACAATTTGGGTCCCAACGAAGTCGCTGATCGCGAGTTTTTTCTAATTGACCTTGGCAATGCCAAGGCTTTTGCTCTATCTTACAGGAAAAAACTGGAGTCTTATAGGGTCTGTCCTATTGCTGGCTACAAGCTGTCACACGCTTGGAACACCGACTTCCAGGTAAGTATGGAACCGGCTGTTCAGAGCCCCCCCCACGGATCTTCCTAATGACGGTTTTAAAACAGTTTCCCATCGAAAAAGAAAACCGAACCCTAAAGGAACCAGCTCACCAATCTCTCGAAACTTCACTCCCTCTCCGACCCCCACAATCAATCAGGAAAAAACGGAATCATGGATACGTAATCAAAATTCTTTCGCCCCCCTAGGCAAACTTGCTGAGTCCGAATATGTCGTCATCGACGAAACTGCTGAGGAGCCAACCGCCTACTCTCCCCCCCCCCATCATGCTTCGGGAATTAATTTCGGATTATTAATACCCTTAATCAGACCATCAAACGTGAATTAACCCCCAAACTTATCGGTAATCACTTAAAACTACAACCAACGAGCACTGGCGAGCACAGGGAGATAACCAGGATACTTAAAGCTATGGAAGCGGAATACTACATCACCAAAGGATCTAACAATAGAACCTATAAAGTCTGCCTTAAAGGCCTCCCCTGCACTACTGATGCAAACGACATTGCACATAACCTAGAACAACTCAAATATGACGTGGAAAAGGTCGTCCAGCTTAAGGCTTGGCGAACCCGACTCCCCCTCCCCATATTTCAAATCACCCTTCGAGATAAATATGACGCAACCAGAATCTACAAACTCGATAGATTCATGCATCTAGCAATAACAGTTGAAGAGTACCAAAAACCCCGAAACGCCCTCCAATGTTATAACTGCCAATCATTTTGGCATTTAGCTTCTGAATGCAAAAGCAAAACTCGATGCGCCAAATACCATCAAACCAGAGATTGCAACATGGAAAAAGACGAGTATCCCAAATGTTCGAACTGTAAGGGAGCCCATCCGTCTTACTACAAACAATGCCCAATGTTCCCCCGGCCACTCCCACCCAAAGACGGCTCACAGCAACAGCCCCCTCCCCCCGCTCCTTTCAACAAAGTTTATCTAGACCAGGTGTGTCTTTTTCGACTGTCGCAGCTCCACAGGGTCCCCCCGCTGAAGTCTCTTTGGGTCCTGCTACCCCCCCCCCTCACCACCTGGCTTCTCGAACACCTCTCAGGACGCGCAGCTCGGAAGTATGTTCCAGGAGCTTTTTCAGGCTATGCTGGTCTAAATTAATAACCTTGTAAGCATTAACCAAAAACTTCTAACAAATCTTGAGAGCAAAAATGCCCCAGTTATAAACAACCCCACGGCCCCAAATTCAACTTAAAAACTAATTTTTTCCAAATTATCCACTGGAACGCTGCCGGACTCCGGAACAAATTTCAGGAACTTAAATTTTTTACAAACTCCCATAAGCCGGACCTTGTCCTGAAACCAAGCTTAACGATAAAATTAAAACTTATATTCCAAATTACTCCTCTTTCAGAGATGACCCTAACGCACAAACTACCGTGAAGCACGGAACGGCAATATTCATCAAAAATAACATCCCCCATCATAGAATCCTCACTCCACCATTAAATGTCATTGAAGCCACTATCATTAAAATCACCCCTGCTAAAATCCCCCCTACTATCATTGCCTCTATTTATGTCCCTAATAATGCCACAGATAACTTCCTTAATCTTGCCAACGGTGTAAGGAACTCCAGGACTGAAGGAGCAAATGTACGGATCTTCGCCATTGGAATTCTTCAGCATCTTTATGCCGGATGACATCGTGAGCTACATCGCCACTGAAACAAACCGCTTGCCGAAGACTTCGTTGAAAAAACTGATTAATGGATGTTTAGGTTTTATGGCACAAGGGGATCTAAGGCCATACTGCGCCAAACACTAGGTAATTTTAAAAGATTAAAATGAAAAAACTGATCTTACTCCAAGCTTAAGGGCACAACAGTGGAAAGAGGTTGGTAGCAGTGAGCTACGAGTGTTCTTTGCAATCATCCTGCTCCAGGGAATCATCTGAAAGCCACTGCAAAAATGGTATTGGTCCCAAAATCCACTGATTAGCACACCATATCTTTCTTCCATGATGTCTGAAAAGCGATTCAGCACAATAATGAGGTTTCTGCATTTCACTAACAACAATACCTTGGACTTAATAACGCATCCCCAGCCCGGTCTAAGAAAAATTTATGAAGTTTACCAGGCCATTAACCAGAAATTTAAATCAGCCTACGTCCCAGAAAAGGATATTTCTGTTGACGAATCTTTGATGCTCTTCAAGGGACGACTAGGATTCAAGCAGTACTTGCCTAAGAAGAAGGCAAGATTTGGAATCAAGTTTTATCAATTGTGTGAGTCATCTTCCGGGTATATATGGAACAGCATAATATACACCGGAAAAAATGTTCCCCTATGGAGTGAGACAGCAGCCTATAGAAATACAACAAACATTGTGATGACTCTAATGGACAATCTGCTCGACAAAGGTTATTGTGTTACGTTGGAAAAATTTTATACGTCACCGGAACTTTTAATTGCGAAAAGAACGGACATGTTTGGAACCCTTCGGTTAAACAGACGGGGACTTCCCCAGCAGCTTAATGACGCGAAACTAAAAAAAGGGGAAATTATAGGATTCCGGAAAGGAAAAATCTGCGTGATGAAATTCATAGACAAAACACGAAAAAAAAACTATCAGTATTCTAAGCACGGTACATAACATAAAGATCGTTGAACCTCAGAAAAAACGGAAAACCAGCGATTGAAGGGCAGAAAAAGTACCACCCCAAAAGAAACCACAGGCCATTGTCGACTACAGCTTCACAATGGGGGGGGGGGGGGGCGATCAGTGCCTGTTGTACTACCCCACTGTAAGAAACCAACAAAAGAAATACTATTTAAAAATATTTCGTCATATTTTGAATCAATGTGTTTGGAACTGTTTCGTACTATACAAAAAGATCAAAGGGACACTGTCTATATATATATTCTTAATTTTTTCATTATTTCAAAATTTAGAATTATTACATATTTCAGGTTCTACCATCGACCAGTACCTCTGACATGCCACCCACCCCAACTAGTACACTGAAGGCCTTGTCTCCACCGGCCACACTCGCATCTGCTCACGTAAGTTTTTAAATAAGACTGTTAATTCATTTTAAAATTACTTTTTACTAAAATAATTATTTTAAGTTAGCCATTTCAAAAGAATGAATAGTTCTATCTATAACTTTTTTTTATCTCTTTTTTTTTTATCTGGTGTAACTTGAAGGTGCTGAACCTCTATATGAAAAAAAAAATTAGGCGTTGCTATTGGATTTTTCAAAGTTTGTACTCATTTCAATATGAAGACGAACCCTTATATAAATTTTTGTTAACTGTTATCAATTTTTTAAATGACTACTTTCACAAAATCCCCTAATCGATTGCAGCCGAGTAAAGAGTGGAGCGTTTTTCCCACCCGAGCTGTACTATATTGTATAAAAAAAACCTTACTATAGTATTTCAAGACTTTAATCCTGGAAATTGCCCAATCGTCTTCTGGAAAAATGATTTCTTTCAGGCAGCGGTCCAGCGCTTTCTTTGTTTTCACGTTTGGGTAGCGACATGTATTATTTTGTGCTATCCAGGACGTGCACACCACACTCGGAGCTTCATCTTTGTCCAAAAAAAAAGACTACAGCGTAATTTTTACACATCTGAAAGAAACAAATTTTAAGTCTACATGAAAATTAAGTATGTAATGTTTTAAAGCATTATGAAAGTGTTTAGGTAATTATCAACATGTTAATTATTTTAGTAAATTATAAAATTATACATTTATACCAGCTATTCGCAAGTCAAGAAGCTGGGTAACAACCCAATGCTCCTGTGTATCAGTTTAAATTGTTATTTTGGCACCACTCCATTCATCATTTCATAATTATATTTTACAAAATTATATTTATAGTTAGAAAAATGGATGATGTTGGAATATTTGGTTTAAAATCAGTTTCCTTTAATAAGAGATAGATTAACATTGATTATAATTAAGTAGTATCAAAAAAGTTAACGTACTTGTAAAATTTTTTCATTGCTCAAAATATTCATATTAAATCTTAACTTTTAGGTGCACATAAAAAATAATGTTTTAATAAATTAATGCCTTTTGTAATAACAAAAGAGGCGCAATTGACAACTTACTTTTAAAAAATTAAAAGCAAAAAAACTTATAAACATATTTTTCGAGAAATTTTTTGTTATTTATTATAAAACAGTTATTTAGTTAGAAGAAAGCATTAGAAATTACATTTTATTTGATTTCAATACAAGTAGAAACATTTACATTCTGCATCCACTCTTATATTATTATGCCATTAGTATTAACTATCATCAAAACATCATTTCAATTGACATAATTGCATTTTCCGAATAAAAGAGATTTTTCTTTTCACTTTTCAAAGAATAACACCAAAATGATTTTCATTGGAATCTTTATGTTAAAAGTATTGACAATGTAAAAAAGAGAGTATTTACTTACTTTGATGTGGGGAGAATTCCTTAACAAAACTTCACCTTAATTCTTTCACAACGAAAAAGAAATTCTGCGTCCTGCGACTGTCAGTGAAAACTGAAAATATGAAATTGAAGCCGTTGGCTATTTAATATACTGCCCCTTCCAGGCTATGGCGGCAACAGCTAAGCTTGCCCCTCATTGAGTGATTAAGACCAGGGCCATAGAAAGTAGGAATAAGGGCTGGTTCACCAAGGTCGAAAAGCGCTCATTTTCGCGGAGGGGCCGTGACGTCACCATGTTAACACTCTCTTTCCCTTGCAATGCGATAATATGGGAAATGGACACAAATTAAGCTCGTTTTATAATCTATATTAGATATATCATCTGAATCATTCAAACCTCTCTCTCTCTCTCTCTAATGAAGATTTTATTTAATCCTAAACATATTTACAATACTAATAAATTTTTACTCAATAAGCATGGATATAAACATAAATAAATATTTTTTTTATATAAATACATCTAGGACAGAACAAAGACATCACAAAAATTCTTGCAAATATAAATATTTGTCATGATTAATCTCTTCATACTATCGCAGTTAACTGTAGCTTTATAAGTTTGGTTTTTTCCTGCAACAAAGTTTAGACTTATTTTTTTACTACTGTAGTATATTTAAACAAAAATTTAAATGCCGTCCAGTAAATTTTGTGGTTTTTTGATGTAATAGCATTAATCTGAGTATTCGTTAATACCTTTTTGAGACTAGTTTCCTTAACAATCATCTTTTTATATTTTTCTTTTAATGCAGCTATTTCTTTTTTTAAAAACCTATTTTCAGCTACTACTAACCTATGGTTTCTTTGTTGTTTTTTTCTTTGTTTCTGTTTTGACAATTTGGATTTTTGAGATTTTAGCTTTTTCAATTCATCTTCAAGAGATTTAACTTTCTTGAGTAACAGTGGACAAGAAGAACACGTTTGATTTTCCAATATTTCATCGTTAGATACGTATTCTTGGCGTTTCTTTTTTGGACTTAATTCATATAGTCTTATTTTGAAGGCTCTTTGCAATGTACTTCTTTTTCGTTTTCTAGATTCTCTTAAATTTTTTGAATCGTTGATGTCGCAATTTATGTTTATTGATGTTGGCAAAAATAGAGAAGGCACAGCATTTTTCTTTAAAATCTTTTTTTGCGGCAATCCAAGTAGTCTGTTTTTCATATCGTCTTCATAATTGTCATCTGTGAAGTGGCTACTGCAGATTCGAGCAAAAGTAATATTTACAACATCATCTCGTTTACAACATTGAAGCCATTCCTTTGCTGCATTGGGTTCCTTTGGAAAAGCATGATAGATCAATCCTCTCTGCTTAGTTTTTTTAAAATAGTTTCCGCAAGTGGCTATTGCGCATGCCATTTTTAAATATTTAATTAAATCATAAAAAACTTAATCAATAGAAATACCTGAACAAAATTGACAATTAACTAAAACAAAACCCTTCTCTTGAAACCCTTCTCTGTGTGACTCTATCGCATTCTATACGATTTCAGTATTCGTGCACTGTATACGCCGGTCGTGTTGTTAACGCAGCTACGTCACAAACTTGTTTTTCGTCGCCTCACGGGGAGACGTCGGAGAAGGCGAAAGATCAAAGGAATGACATAGCCCTTACTCTTATTTTACTAGCCCTGGATTAAGACTGACTTTCGGCTTTTTTCAGAAGTGTTGCCGTTGGTCACAGTCTTTCGTGTCAAATGCTGTTTTACCCTTTCTGAAAGAAAGAATGGGGATTTTGAGCCTTTCGGCATTCTATTTTTTGTCAAGCAAAACCTTCCAGATGTGCATGTTGCACCGAACCTAAACACGTGTGGTATCCCAATGTTTCCCACACATACATATGGCCTGACTCTATTCCCGTCAAAGGGCATAAGGTTTAATTGGGAAATGATCTGTGGTAAAGCGCGTTTAAGGTCTGCCAGATGTTCCATGTTTAGCTTTAAATTTTAAATACCTTGCGTTGTTAATATATAGGTCGCAGGTGTTATGTTGAAGCTTATAGTTAGTGATAAAGACCTGGCCCGAATTAGCTCTTAAGGAGCCTTCGGCTAGTGGCGTGTGGCATTTTGGAGGCCCATAGATAAAAACAAAGTTATAACACATAAAATGATTTATTGCCAAAGCAATAAAATCTAATATATTCATTTCATCAATACAGCTGGCGTGTATGGAAAATGTGAACAATGCCTTAAATGAGCTTATTTTTCTTAAATAAGTATTGTTATAAATATTAAACAAATTATCTTTTTTAAATATTTAGCTCTAAAAAAATGAAACAACTTCAAATTGCATTAAAAAAATTTCGAAATGTAAATTAAAACTAAAGAGCCTTTGATGCAAAAAAAAAATGAAACGCCTTGCCGCTTCTTTTAGTAAACAAATACTAATGAACAATCAAAGAATCACATTAAGCATCTTATGATGTCATTATTAGCTGATTTTTCGTAAGCTATTGTGGTTTGTATGGTATCACTTGGCTGTGAGACGTGTACTTTGACCAAACAATTAGCGTAGGTGACGATATTTTATTTCAAACTAATACATTTGCATCCACAAGAGCACATTGTTTGAAGTCAGCAATTTTTACAAATCTGGATTGGAATATATATTTGTATTATTTGAAAATCTATACATCGTGTCATTAATACTTTGGACCACGACCGATTTAACGTGCACCAGTTTAATATACACGGCGCTAGTTATTGGAGAGATTTTTTACGCATAACACGATCAGCTCATACCAGTTTAGGCCCTAGGCATTTAAACGTTTGAAAAAATTAGAAGGATCTAGTTTTGGAGTAGTCAAGAGTTTTTGTGCTTTAAAGATAATCGAAAACAATGCTCTGCAAATGACCAAAACTGAAGTTTAGAAAACTTTTTTTGAAGCTAACAAAATATTGCTATAATATTTTTTAATGCTGAAATCGAATTTGGTTTTTGCTTCGAGCTACACTCAATTATGCCTTCACATTTTTTATTATCTAAAAAAAAAGTATTTAACTTTTTTTCTGAACCTCATAATATTTTATTATATAGTATTTTTTTAAAGTTAGGTTAGCTGAATTGTCGTCGCACTAGAGCTACACGAGGGCTATTGGCGACGGGCGTTGCAAATTAAAACCACGGTCAAGTGACGAGCCGACACCCGAGTAGGCACCCAACGCAAACGTTAAGCTTAAGGGCGACATTGTACGCAGCGTAGGGACTTTGAATCATATTTAACATGCACTACCTCTAGCCGGGTATATTTCATCGGACATTTTTAGTTGTACGGGCCGTTTGTATTTCCCCGGACCCGAACCTGGGACCTTCCACATGCGAGGCGAACACCTTGACCGACTGGGCTCCCCAGCCTCCCTATATTTTTTAAAAATAGTTTTCGTTGACCTTTAAGATGTAGAATAAAGTATACTTCTCGGAAGTAGATTTAGGTATTTTTTTAACAAAGAAAATATAAGTTTTTTAGGCATATTGGTTTATTTGGCATTAAAATTTTAAAATATTCCATTTTCAAGTTAAACTTTACCGGTACCACCTTTGTTAAAATTCGGTTTTGACAAGTTTTAGTATATAATAGTAAAATTCAATGTATTAATTACCGTTTATAAAAAAGAGCTACAAAATAGGATTATTCATCATTCGATCTGAAAATCCTTTCCAAATATGTGGACAACGTCATCAATACATAAGCTAAGAAATCAGTAACTTATATCGTTTTTACTTTTTTTGCACGCATTATGTTTCTTCCTTTTTTTTGGTAATTAAAACGATTCATTTCAAAGTAAGGCAAGCGTAAAATAGAAAATAAAATCTCGACTTGATGTAGCAATGATGTTATTCAGAGTCATTAATATGTAAACAAAACGTTGAATTTTCCGTAAACTTTTATAAGACTTTTAACTAGCTTCCACACTAAGTTTATAACGCTAAAGACAATGTCCATCCGTCTGTCCGTCACCCACTTTCATAGCCCAAACTACAAATGCTACAGACAAGTTTGACATATCAAAAAAATCTGCGCATGAAAAGACATTGAAAATCTCGAAAAAATTCGAATTCGAAGTGCTCATTTTAATGGTACGTGTTTTTTATGTTATGTATTTGTAAATTAATACGGTTATTGTTTAAATGTAAATAAATCTCTTGTATTTTGTACGAATTTGAATTTTCCTTTTATCTAATTAATGTAGTACAGCTGGGGAAAAAAAGCTCCACCCCTCTTTATCGGTGATATTGGAAAAAGGATATGGTTAATAAAGGTGTCATTTGTCAGAAAAGGCGTAAGAATCGATTAATGAATCTAACGTACTAAAAACGAACTACAATAATATTTTAGGGTATAAGTGTATAAATGATAGGTCTCTAATGACATTTCTAAAACAAAAATAAGATTGATACAACCTATTTTGGAAAGGAGTGGTGTGTGAGTACGGGGTAAATCTGCCGATGGTGCTTCGATCATCTTCGATATCCTTGCAGATTTTACTTTGTTTATTTTAATATCCCCATGTATTTTCTTCCCTACAAAATATATATTAAATATCCGGATTCATTTAAATTGTTTTTCTGTTTTAATTTTGTGTATGATCTTTTCTGCCTTGCATACTCCGCCTGGTTTTTCCAGTAATCACCCGTGCTAGGCCTTTCCCAAAGACGTTACAAGCTTGTTTGCAGTCAGTTTCAATTTCAGGTTCTAACAAACCGATTTTAAAAATTCGTGTTAGAATGGTATGATAACCAGGGCTAATTTTTTCCTATTTTTTATCTGTTTTTTCGCATTCTAAGAAAATTCGAGTAACAAGCAAGTAGACTATTTTAGTTGGATAAAAAAGAAGAAAAAAACAAAATTTTCCTCCTAAATTTTTCCCCCGTCCACCCTCTCCCTCCCCTTGCTCTATGCTCCCCCTAACTTAGATCCTAACTTAGATTCCCCTAACTTAGAGAATGCACCTCCTACTATCGTCCAATGGTACCATAGCCTTGATGACGTTCTTCAGACAGGACCAATGATATCTCATCATGACATGGTCGGGGAATCATGACTGTGAATTTGAGGAGGATTACCACCTAACGACCTGTCACCAGTAGTTCAGATCACTCGATAGACCTGAACCTGAAACTTACGTTTCATCTTCCCTTCCGACGTCGTCTTCAGACCAGATATTTTGTAGAGGTATGTTAATTGCATTTTAATTATGACCATTAAATAGTGTTTTTTTCGATTTGAACAGTCTTTGATTGATGAGATATGCGGCTGTAAAAAAAAATCTACACTTAAAATGTTTTATTTAAAAGAAATTAAGTTTAAAAAAAATTTCACAGAAAACCTTTAAACTTTTGTTAAGTCCTAAAATTCTTAATTCTTAAAAAAAACTTTTCATGTAACAACTATTTTGGCTACTATTGTAAAAAAAATCTAGGCAAGTAAAGCATTTTTTTTTACTTAAACTGACAGGCAACTCTGCAATGTTAGCTATTAGCTGAAGACTCATACCGGGTTTTTTTTAGAGGAAAATGTCCCGGAAAAGCTTTCTTGATTTGACTAGACAGGGGAAGCATAAAAGATTGTAAACACTTTTACAAACGGCAGAGGATGCTGATGTTTCGTTTGGATGCTCTGCATCCTCATTACGCCTGAATTTGTTGAAGTCGCTTTTGTAAAGTATGATATCACTTAATATGATAATTTTCGGAAATGTTGGACTTGCACCTTTGTACATTCATGACATTTTGCAATTAGTAATGGCTATTAATGTAAAATAAGTCAATCATCATTTCTAAAGGTGTAACAATTTACAATGATTTGAAAATGACAACTAATTTCATGGCTTTGATCAATTAATGCAAAATTGTCATAATAACAAGTTGAAAATTGTAACTACAACTTAATTGTTAAAGGACCCTAAGCATGAAGGCAACTATGTATGAAAAGAACAACGATCACTGTACTAAAGTTTTGCAACATTATTTCGGCCTACTTGATGATAGCGATGCAAATCAGCAATTCAAAGCTATTCAGTTTCCTTTATTTAAAATGTCTTTAAAACATCCCAATTCAACCTGTCTTCTTAAAAGTGGTCGCATTGTAACTGTCTACAACATTGTTTTTTCAATGAAGCTCCAATCCATGACTATACTATGTAAAGAATTTAAAAAAAAAAAGAAAATTTTTATGACTAACTTTATTGATAGCACCAGTTTAAAGGTATTTTTGGTTAGTAATCTTTCCGAATTACAAGAGATATTAGTTTCGGACATTTTAGTAAAAATGATGTTGCTTCCTTTAGAAAACAAGCATGTAGCCATTCCACTTCTTAATACAGATTTCTAATTTCTTTTATTAATTGACCTTTTGCTTATTTTTATTTAAAGTTTTTCTTTTCAATCTTTTGAAAATGAATTTTCAATTGTGCCTTTTTTTGTTTTTACAAAAGGCATTAATTTATAAAAATATTTATTATTTTTTATATGCATCTTAAAATTTCAATATGAATTAAATACAATTGTGAAATGATGAGTGAAGTGGTGCCAAAACAAAAATTTAGACTGATACACTGCTGCATTGGGGATGTTACCCAGGGACTCTCTTGAGGATTAAGGTAAAGTACTACTGCTACTAATGATAAAATGTTATAGAGAAAGGAAAATTTTGTGTCTGCGAATAGCTTCTATAAATGTATAATTTTATTATTTAATTTACTAAAATAATTAACATGTAATTTCCTAAACACTTTCATGTAATACTTTCAAACATTGTTATACTTAAATTTTCATGAAAACTTAATTTTTTTTCTTTCCAGATGAGTAAAAATCATGCCGTAGTCCTTTTTGTGGACGAAGATGATGCTCCGGGAGTCGTGTGTACAAGCTGGATAGCAGAAACAAACGATTGCTGCATATATCCGAATGTGAAAACAAATGAAGCGCGGGACCGCTACTTAAAAGAAATTCATACACCGGAAGACAATTGGGCAATTTGTCGAATCAAAATCTTGAAATATTATAGTAAGTTTTTTTGTAATATAGTATTTTTACCCAATATGGACAGTGTTCTCAATATATACACTCCTTTAAAAATTAAATTTATAACCGATAGATAGTGCTACATATGTTCGTGAAGAAACGGAGTTAAGGTAGACCTGTAGCATGAAAATCAAAAAATAATTAAATTTCAAATCGTCGAAAAAATATTTATCAGAAATAATACCTTGCATATTGAAGAATATGATGTCGACGACAGCAGTTTGCAGGGATACCAGACTTCTGCCGAACGGAATTCCTCTATTTTCCTATTTTCTCAAAGAGTAATTCCACTTTTTCCCGATTTTTTCAAAAATTCCGCTTACCCAAGGTTTTCAAAAATTTATGAAATAAAATTTTCATTTTCATCTGTACAAAATTTGCAGTCCAATAATACTACCCGATTAACTTACGGTTAGGTTAGTTTCGTTTTTATATATAAACACACATATTTTACATTCGGCTCAAAATTAATTTTCCTTAGGGTGTCACTATTTGAGGTACCATATAAAATTACTTTGTTTTGAAAGGTATAAGAGTGATTTTTTAAAATAACTTATGGTTGTAATTACTGTTCCGTTCCCTCATTTAAATCCCAATTAAGGGTACTAGTTGTCACAATATCACATGTTTTTTTAGTTTTAAATTTTATAACTAATTTTTTAATATTTTAATAGATATTCTACAATAACCAAATAGATTCCACAACTACTTTTGTTTTCTAACAAAAAAAATATTTCATTCCAAGGATTAAATGCAAGCCGATAAGCGTTTCATCCCTCGGGTTCCCTGAAAAACGAACGATAAGGTTTTTGTTGTAAATTTTATCAATAACACTTGTCTGCTATGGTACATTAACCCTATATTATTTTCATTTTAGGAAAATTTGAGTTTGCTCTTAGGAATTCGAAACACGCAGAGGAGACGTCCCATCTGGAAAGCGAGACTGAGGAGGAACCAGTCCTTTATACAAAGAGGAAAATAAGGGAGAGGCATATTGTGTTGCCTGGAGAAGAAAACTCAGAAGCAGCCCCGAAAAGGCGCAGAATATTAGAAATGAGAACGAGTCTGCCCAGTCTGCCACCATTCCCAAAACCTTTAATCCACCACCGTTCTGAATCTCCGAGCCCAACAAGATCATCCAGCCAGAGCTTGCAGGATTCCTCTCCGGGCATACACGAGTCGGGATGGAGATCCCCCTCAGTGTCAACGGGTGAGTTTTCATCGTTTTTAGCGAACGTCCCATTAAATCAGCATTGAAATTATTTATTAGTTATTTAAGCTGTTGCCATACGAACAATAGCATGACAAACTTTAGTTATTTTATATTAATAAATGAAAGAAAATTTATTTTCTATCCGTTTGAGTTGACTTCATAAAATGTAGCACAATGCAAGACTTAAATTGTTCAGTAGTTGTTTACATAGCAGCTAAACAATCATTTTTTTGCATAAAAAAGGGATTGGTTTTCATTTACATTTCTTATATTTTAATGCAGTTTAGAGTACTTTCGCCTTTTTTGTTAATATTTGTTCTTTGAACTTCAAATAAATTAATAAATTGATTAATATTTAATTTTTCGAAAGAAAATTAATGAAAACAGTTGATTTTGGCTTTTAAAAGTTTAAATTGCTACTTGATACTGTGTTTGTCGATGTTTTTTCTCTCTAATGTGGATAAATCTTGTGTAGAAGCGGTTCTAGTTGACAGGTACTATTTCAAACCTACTTATTTTTTTCATAAGCAGTAAGTATTGTAATAGGAAAGTAGGTTACTTTAGTTCTTTTATAACTTTTTTTTATTTTTAACTGTCCAACATATTTTTTTTTAAGTCCAATTGATTTTCTAATTTCCTTTCAAAGAAAATGAAAAGCACCAAGCTTGACCGCTACATTTTTTTAAACATAACAAAATTAAAAGTAATATTAAACGAATCTGATTTGACACGGGAAATGTTTTCAAAACTTTAAACTGTACAATACTTATACATTTCGGGAAATCCCCTAACTACCCCTTAGGGGCGACGCTAATTAAAAATGCATTATTTTTATAATTATTTTTTTTAACAGGTGCTAGCACACAGATGCTGATCACTCAGTTAAAGCTTTTGAATTCGAAAATAGGATATTTTATGTCTGATGTATCACAAGCTTTAACTGAGTTGAAAAGCGAAGTTAAATGGATCAAAGAGAGACTGAGCGGTGGAAGTGCAGCAGCATAGGAAGCAGGCTCGGATGCTCTTGGAGCGTTGCCTCGGGACTCTTTGGAGAATTTATTGTCTTTGGATGAAAACATAAAAACCGATGCAAATTTACAAAACATGTTGGTAAGTAAAGCTTTATGCTTTCTTAAATTTAAAAAAAGAAACCTAATAGGGCTTCTTTAGTAATTTTAATTTTCATATTAATCTATTCTGAACTGTGACAAACTTTTAAATTACAAATTTTATGCAAATCTGAATCGGTTTCGAAAGATTTGAGTGGTTAATGTGGGACAGCGCAAAATTGATCAAAATTGATATTTAAAAATGCGGCAGTCCACGTCAGTTATGATTACCTTGCAAAGAACACATTGAATAATAGTCTATTGAATATAAACATAATATTTATAGCAAAAAATGAATATTTAATTAGCATAAATATTAACATGGTAGATTAGAATTGCTTCATTTTTACAATTTATGCAAAAAAATTATTTGCAGACCCAAGTACTAGCTGCTGTGGGAGGGGGTGTTTCCGCCGTAGTTTTCAAATAGCCTAGAGGTCGCTGTGTGACAGGTGTAAGCAGTGACGTATTACTTCGTACCTGGCAATAGTCGAAGTCAGCTCTTGAGGAGGTGTTTTTGTGTGTAACGTGGCTGCCGGTGTAGTCATTCTCCTTCCCGAAATTAATCTTTACTTGTTGTGTTTTTATAATAAAGAAAGTGAATTGCAAATGAGGTTTTTTTGTTGAAAGTGCTTTTTGAGAACATGAAGAGTGCTAATGAATATTAGGGTGATATGGTCCGTCGATTGAAGTACATACAAGTCGGGATTTTGGAAGAATATTTGTGGTCCGGTCGTGCCTGGATAAGTTCCGAGCTACCTATGGAAAGTTTTAGTGTGAGTTTTTAAGAGTTTGTGAATGTTGTGTCTTAGAGTTTCGACTGTATGTAGAGTGTTGTTGTGTTTTTATGCTTGAAGATTTTAGCGATTAAGTGTTTTGCTAGCTGAGGTGTTGTGTGGTAGTGCGTGGAGATTTTTTAGCAATTATGTATATGCTAGCTGAGGTATTGTGGTTCTTTAGTTCTGAAATTTTAATAGTTATGTGTTAAGCTAGTTGAATGTTGTTTTTGTGTGTGGTATTGTCTAAAAATTTACCTGATATTTATTTTAGTTGATTTTATGGATATACAGGTCTTGGGTTAAATTGTAGCTGAGAATTGCCTTTTTTAAACTTGCATTAATTAATCATTATAATGTCTTTGAGTGCTAAATTAAGAAAAAACGAATTGCGACTGATTGCGGAGGAGTTGGGGTTGACGATACCTGAGAATATCAAGGTTATTGGGTTACGAGAACTAATTGAGGGGAGTTCAATATTTAAATCTAAGCCCGATGCAGTTCAAGGTGTTATTGACGAAATTGTGGCTACGGAAAAGGAGAGGCGGGAAGAGGAGGTTGCAAAGCGGGAAAGTGAGGCTGCGGTGCAGTTAGAAAATTTAAAGATATCCCAGCTTAGATTAGAATTAGATCTAGCAAATGCCAGGAAAGACTGGTCAAATACCTCTCAGTCTATGGAATTATCGGAGCTGAATTCTTCAAGGGATAAATTAGAAAGTTTGATTAGAAGTGTTAAGACCTTGACAATTCCGATACCCTCCAGTTCAGAGTCGTTTAATCTCTTTTTTCAATCGTTAGAAAAGGCCTTCCAGACTAAAAATGTGCCAGACGAACTTAAAGCCGAGATCTTGCTAAACATTTTGGGTGAAAGGATAAATAATTTGTTGGTGTATGTAAGTCAGGAGGACCTGTGTGACTATCTTAAAATTAAGGATTTAGTTTTGAAAGAGTTAGAGTCCACCCCTCAGGAATGCCTTCATAATTTTAAAAAAGCTCAAAAATTGCCCTCTGAGACTTACGTGCATTTTGCTTCTCGGTTAACCGCCGCGTTTGCATATTATTGCCAATTGCGCAAGGTTAGTGATTTTAAGTCCCTCTGCGAACTTATCGTGTCGGATAAGATTTTCGAAACCCTCGATCGAGATCTAATGACTCACATTGGTGTCAAACAGGCCAAGAGCTTCTTCAGACCTCAACAGCTTGGTCGGGAGTGTGATATTTTCTTATCGTCAAAAATAAAAAGTGAACCAATTAATAGGAATGTTTCGGTAGAATCAAAACGGTTTATGGTAAATAAGACGCAAAAGGGAAATAATTGGCGATCTGATAAGTCCAAAGTGTTTATGACTCAAACAAAAAATACGGAATGTGTTATTTGTAAAAATAACGTGACCCATCCACTTTATACGTGTCCACAGTTTAAAAGGCTTTCTGTTTGGGAGAGATCAGATGTAGTTAAGCGGAATGGGTTGTGCTTCCGGTGCCTATCGCCTCATAAACTGCGAGATTGCCGATCAAATAGAAATTGTTTTTGTGGGCAGCCCCATAATCAACTGATTCATTACCTCCGCGAAGAGAGGATATTCTGGGTTGCGGGCAAGTGCTGCTCCTTTCGTTCCGAACCATAGGGTAAGGGGGGGAGAACCGGAGGTGGTTCCTCAAAATCAAATAGTTGCTACAAGCTATGAAAAAAGTCGTACAAAAAGTGTTCTGTTGAGTACTGTTCGTGCAGTGGTCAAGAATAGGTATTCAGAGTGGGTTGAAGTGCGATGCCTGTTGGATGTGGGTTCTCAGTCTTGTCTGTGTACCAGAGCTTGTGCAGAGAGGTTACAGTTAAAAATGCACAAAATTAACACTGTGGTCTCATGTGTTAACGATGCGACAATGGCCATTAGTAATTGTGTTAAGACAATAGTGGCAAATAAGGATAAGAACTTTGTGAAGGAGTTGTCAATGTTAGTAGTGAATAAAATAACCAATGTAATCCCAAATAGGTTAATTAATGTGCATGAGGATTTGTCGGAGTTTGTTACGTTGGCAGATCCAGGTTTTAATGTTCCAGGTGCGGTTGACGTACTATTGGGTGCCGAGGTGTTTTATTCGTTGTTGAAACCAGGACAGTTCCAGGCTCAGGACTCGCAACTGGTGTTACAAAATACTGTATTTGGCTACGTAGTCAGTGGTAGTGTTAACCAAGAGATCGAAAGTAGGGTTCATTGTGGAGTCATTCTGGAAGATCTTAATAAAACATTGAGGCAGTTTTGGGAAGTTGAAAGTGTTGAAGGGGAGCTGCCAAAGTGTAAGGAGTCTTTGTTGTGTGAGGGGCATTTTGTGAGCACTCATAAGAGAGATGAGGAGGGAAGATTTGTGGTGTCGATGCCTTTGAGTAGAGATCCGTCGTGCTTGGAACAATCGAAGGGCATTGCCTTAAAACGGCTTGAGTCACTGTGGAAGCGGTTGTCCAGAGATCAAGACTACTTGACATTGTACAAAGATTTCATGGACGAGTAGATCAGACTGAGCGTTCAGATTGAGGGAATGCTTAATTCAAGACCCTTAACCCCTTTATCGAGTACCATTGATGATCTTGAAGTTTTAACTCCTGCGCATTTTCTAGTAGGCCGATCACTTAACTATATCGTTGAACCTGACCTAACTAAGTTAAATGAAAATTGTTTAAAAAAGTGGCAAAAAGTGACCCGTTTGGTCCAACTAATCTGGAATAGGTGGAGCCGTAGTTATTTGAGCGGGTTGCAGCAAAGAACCAAGTGGCGCTTCCAGAAGGCAAATGTAAAGGTCGGTGATCTGGTAATTTTGGTGGAGGATGGTATGCCCAGTTTTCAATGGCCTTTAGGTCGTATTTTGGAATTGTATAGTGGTAATGATAACTTGGTGCGAGTTGTAAAGGTAAAAACCCAGACTGGAGTGTATAAAAGAGCAATTTCTCGCGTATGTTTACTACCTATAGCAGATTAAAATGAATTTTGCTGATGTTTTACATATTTAAATTTTATTGTTCCAGAAAATTTTCTGTTTATTGTATTTCATAGAACCTGTTATATTGAAATTTTGTGAAATTTATATTGCTTATGTGTTGAATGTTTATAACATTGCAACGGGGGGAGAATGTTTCCGCCGTAGTTTTCAAATAGCCTAGAGGTCGCTGTGTGACAGGTGTAAGCAGTGACGTATTACTTCGTACCTGGCAATAGTCGAAGTCAGCTCTTGAGGAGGTGTTTTTGTGTGTAACGTGGCTGCCGGTGTAGTCATTCTCCTTCCCGAAATTAATCTTTTTACTTGTTGTGTTTTTATAATAAAGAAAGTGAATTGCAAATGAGGTTTTTTTGTTGAAAGTGCTTTTTGAGAACATGAAGAGTGCTAATGAATATTAGGGTGATATGGTCCGTCGATTGAAGTACATACAAGTCGGGATTTTGGAAGAATAGGGGGGAAGGATGTTCGGAGCTTTTTGTTCAACTGTCTACGGAGGATCATGACAGATGATGTGGCCGAAATGATTTCCTTGTCGGGAAAAGCGCTTCCTGGTTACGGGTCAAAGCACCCGTTTTTACAAATGGAGTTATGCAAAGTGCTATTTGGTAAGTATGCATTTGTCCACCCATTCCTTTCTCAAATTGAAATTTGATTTTCCAGTGCACAAGGTGCAGCGAATGTGTATTTTGAGACATTGGATCGTTATATATTTCCTGTTATTTTAACAATAACGCGAGAGTCTGACTTTTTTTTTAAAGGATAATAAAACTTTCTCGCATATCTATAAATTTTGTAATATTGTGATAAATATCAAAGAAAATTAAACTTTATAATTGTTATAGATTATTCTCTTTATTATGTTACTCATTAATTACGTTACCTACTAAATACTGATATGCATTTTTGAAAATTTTAGTAAATGCCTGTCATATATATGCTTAAAGTTTCTCCGTTTGAATTTTATTTTGAATTTAACTCTGGGCTGGCCAGTTTTAATTGTTTGGAGAATTTTAAATCTATGTAGAAGTGGATCAGATGAAAGTTTTAAATCCTATTAAATTTTTTATTTTGTTCGTTCAACTGTTTATTGCTACTGTTAAGTGTGCTGTAAGTATTAACTATTGAAATGTTCTTGTTATGTTCTTGCAGGCCTATGCCGTAAAACATTTGAAGGAGTTACAGAAACCGCCATGAGGCCAATTATTGGGGACTTTCTGCATCAGGCAAAAGTCAGGATAGCCCGCAGGTAAGAATCTTTTTTCACCAGAATCTATGTCATTATATGATAGATTAAGTAAAAAGAATGTACAAGTCTGATAGGACGAGTCGGTTTTCTGTTTCAACTTAACTCAAAATGCATTTAAATTGGTCGAATTACGAAGCTTATCTTTAAAAATAGTAATTGATAATATTTCATAAATTAGTTTTTAAGAATGTCTCCAAAAATTTTAATCTATTAAAAATAAAATATTTACTTTTTATATTAACTATGCTTAAGATATGTTATTACTATTAATAAACGACACGTTTGAAGAAATTAAATGCCAATTTCGATAAAAACTTTAAAAAGCGGAAAAAAAATGTACTGCGAAGAGCATCTAGTCTGTCATGAGGTAGATTGGAAAATTTTTTAAGGAAATTTTTCCCTACCTTTACTAACAAATTGTTGACTAACAGCATGTCTTGTATGTTTTCCTAAAAACTCGGTTTATAAAATTACTATTACTATTTTTACTACTAAAAATTACTATTCTTATTTTCAGATCGAAAAAACTAGAAAATTCTAAAGACTAAGAAACTTGTTCCCAGTTTAACTTGTTGCTTTGTATTTGCAGTTCTTTAATTAATTATGTCAATATTTCTTATATCATAGACTGTAATGAGAGAGTTATTGTTTATTTTTTTTCAGGGAATTCTTTTTCCCTTTTTATTAACAAATTGTTAAATAACTGCATATTTTGTATATTTTCGCTTGAAATTCAGTTTATAATTTTTTTTTAGTATAGAGTTTTTTTTTAATTTTAATGTTCAATGTCTAATAAAATAATAGTTTCCTTTAATTTCAAGGAGCTACATTCTCATATTAGATTTATTCTTGATATTTTGAATTTTGCTTTATATTTGCAGTTTAATATTTTTAATATCTGCACTTACATCGTTTTTGTTACAGTTTATGCTGTTAAGCTGATCTATACTTGAAATATTATTCATGTGATTAAACTATTTTAAGATAACAAATTATTTTCTTTACTCGTATTAACTATGATTAAGATTTTATTTTTGATGTTAATAACAGTTTTGGACTAATTTACGGATCAGTTTCAATAGAAAGTGTAATAAGTGGCAGTGAAATGCATAGATTTTCATGAGATATTTGTAGAGTTTTATTTGAATTCTTTTCCCCTTTTCACTGAATTAAAATAACTAAAATAGCTAAATAACTGCATGCCTTGTATATATTTTCTTTGAAAGATTCATTTTTAAAAATTTATTTTTTCCAAAAAATTACATTATTAAATTATATATTGTAGCACGTAAAAAAAACTTTCACTTTAATGTTTAATTAGAAAAAAAAACCAGTTTCAATGCTTCATTTTCATGAAAATATTATACTTCATATTTAAAATTTTGCTTTATATTTGCAGTTCTTCCATTTTTATGTCAATGTGTTTATCATGTGCCCTTATATGATTATGTTACAGTTTATACTGTTAAGCTGACGAATATTGAAATATTAATGATGTAATTAAACTGTTTTTCAACTTATGTATACTTGGAATTATTTATGTGATTAAAACTATTTTGAACTTGGACTTTTTTTATGTCTGTATTTAAAACGACTTTTAAGTTCAATGGTTAAATTTTAACTATTGCTATAGTAATAAACTCAAAATGACTTATTGGAAATATTTTACAGGCTATTACGAAATTTAGAAAAAAGAAGCTATAGTAATAAACTCAAAATGAGTTATTGGAAATATTTTACAGGCTATTACGAAATTTAGAAAAAAGAATTTTAAAACCTTATCTGAAGTATGGCAATAATTTTTAAATCTCAACCAAATTAAGTTAGCGAATTTGTTTATTTTAATTAATCACTTTTGTGATTAATTTCTTACAAATTAAACTCGAAAAAAATAAATTAATCGGTGAGTATTTGAAAGAAAACGCCAAAGTAATCAGTATAATATAATAAAATCAACTTGTACAACAATCCCCCTCCCTTTTCTTCTCCCCCCTCCGTACCCCCACTACAACGCCCCTCCACCTTTTCCTCCCTCCGAAGTCCCCTTCCCCACACACACCCTTTCCTCCCTCCAAAGTACCTCCCCACCGCTACGAAGACACCCCCCCCCCCCCCGTACCTCATTACAACGACCCCCCCGACCTTTTTCGCCCCCCCGCAGTACCCGCCCCCCCCCCACACACCCTTTCCTCCCGCCAAAGTACCCCCCCCCCCCCCCCCACTGTCAATCACGGCTATGTTTGCATTTCAAGTTTGCAGCAAGTTTAAAATCAAGGTAAATAAACATTTGCAACAAGTTTATTGCAAGTTTGCAGGTTTGTTTCGTAAGTTTGATTCAAACTTGCATTGCAAACTTGCAGCAAGTGTGAATTGTGTCAACTAGGAAGTTTGAATCAAGTTTGCATCAAACTTGCAGGCTTGCTTTGCACACTTGCTGCAAGTGTGCAGACTTGCATTGTAAGTTTGATGCAAGTTTGTTGCAAATGTAAATTGCTATCTGGGATTTGTATTTTGAAAATATCATGTAATGTGAATGTATCAGGGTATCAAGTTAATTAATATATATAATCAAAGAAAAACATTAAATTAAAATGTTAAGTATGGGAAATTATATATATTTTTTATTTATATTTTTCAGAAACTTTTAAGTTTTTTTCATCATGTACTGTGTGGCCGAGGAAATATTAATAAAAAGATGATCCAGACACTCCGAAAGAAAGATCAAATCCGATCGTAATAGTTCGGGATAATTGGCTTTCCCCTTTAAAAAGGTGTTACTGGCCGCCCACACCGCTCTATAAGAAAGTGCTAGCTTCCGGAGATAAACCGCAATCAACTTGGTCAGTCATGTACATTAAAAGGATTTTTTACGATACAGGTACATATTATTATTTCTATTGTGTACATATTTATTAACCAAAAATATCTATTTTACAAAAAAAAAAGATATTCAAAATTTCACATCGTACGAATTCGATATCATTTTTTCAATAAACCTAAATCTGATATCTTTATTCTTAAACATGTTTCATTCAATCGGAGGAAATTTTACTGACAAGTTTACTGCCACATTTCCGTGAATTGATAACATTTTCATTTCTGTCAAATGCACATGCCCAAGCGTGGTGGCTTCAAATTCACTAACAGTAATCAAGTGATATAAACGGAAAATATTTATGAAAACAAGAGAAAATTTAATGTCTTGCAAACTAGTCTAAACATATCCAGATCCTTACACAATAAAACTACTTTGCAAATTGTAAAAACTAATTATTTCCCTCCCAATAGATGTCTTATTAAAAGCGCGAAAAAGAGCCAAGGAAGCAGAAGTAACTTCAGATGTCGGAACCACTGACACCGATGCTCCTAGACCAATTATAAACCCATACTCTGAAGATTCAGAGGACTCGGCGGACTCGCCATCTCTTCTTAGGAACCAAAAGGATTTTCCTAATTCGAAAAGTATTAGTGAGGTTTATGAAGTAAAAGGTAATATTTAGTTTTACATAAGAATTTGTAAAAAAATTTTATTTTTAATTAACTGTACATGAAAAAAACTTTGAATAGTTCTATTATTCCATTTTCATAAGTATATTTTCGGCTAATTTAGAGGTACTAAATATTTTATTTTTGTAAGATCGTATTGATTTTTTTCGATGGTAAAGATCAATGGATGATTTTGTCACATGGAATGGATTTTTCGAATAAAAAAACATCATTAGCAAAACTTAAGAAATTTTTTATCGTTGTCATAAGTAATACAATGCTAGCATTTATAGATTTTTTTTAGTTTACTCTTTTTGTCATAGTAACAATCACAATTCAACTTGTAGCAGTGACATGCACAAACAAATAAATGAATTCCTTAAAGTTTTTTTTTTTTGATAAATTTGAATTATCCGGTCGACCATTTTCTCCAAATCCAATAAATTTAAAGTACTTAGTTTTATTTTGCAATTTTTTCATTATGATGGTGATTTGAGCATTTTCGTGAGCATTGATTGACAGGTCAACGAAATAATCCCAACATATTGATTTTGTGACTTAATAATTATTTTACTACGTAGATCTAAAAAATCTTTCTAAAATATTTGCAATTAAAAATCTGGAGAAAATTAAAACGAAAAAATTATTTTAAAATATGCATGTCATTCGAATACAATTGTCAATTTCGCCTGACTTGTCGCTGTTTCTGTTATTGAAATTTTTCCAATGTAGCTACATGTTTCAGTTTTTTTAAACATTTTTATTTATGTAGACACCTTGGCCCTAAGCCAATCAGCATCAACCTCGGCAAGTTAAAGTTTGGTGTTACCTACTCCAGAAAGGTGTGAAGAAATTCCTCCATCAACGGCATCAACCTCTGCGAGTTTTGAATTAGACTTTTAATCCACCCCGGTGAGATCGCAGCCCCTTCACCAATCCACCCCATTGGCATCACACCAGGCCAAAATTCTGGCGATTCTAGTTGAAATCAGGGAACAGAACAACCAGATACTGCAATCTCTCAAGCAACGGGAGACGCAAGAAGCCTCAACATCCAAGGCTGCAATTGAACTCCCAGTTCATTTGCCTATCTCCAACGAGCGTGAATATCTAAAGTTGGAAACTCACTTGGGAGAGCCGGCAAATTTCTCCAATTTCGTAAGTGATATGTATTTTATCTTAATGCACACATATATATCAATAAATACAAGTATTAATTTTTAACAACTTAGCTTTAGTAAAGTGTAAACTATTTTTAGGAATATTTTTTACTTTTGGAAAGCTTCAAAAAGTGTAATTCCATTAGAAGTATGTTTAAAGCTAACCCATTAATTATATGAACGATAAATCGTAAACAACAGTAAGCCGTAATACTACACGCTCACTTACTCTAATGAGGTAAAGTTCTTGGGTGTTTACTTCGACAAAATGCTCAACTGGTCTAAGCATTCCGATTATAGCATCTGCAAAGCCAAAAGAATATTTTGGAGCTGCAGGAACGCTATTGGACGTACCTGGGGTCTCAGACCCAAAGTTCTCCATTGGATATATTCAATGATTATCTGTCCTATTCTCACCTATGGTTCTGTAGTATGGTGGTCTAGGACCAAGCTTATTTGTAAACAGAATCTTGCAAAAATCCAGAGGATGGTCATTGTGACTATTTCTGGCTGCATTAGAACTACTCCTTCTGCCTCTTTGGAGCTCCTCCTAGGGTTGCATCCACTGCACATGCGTATTGAAGCTGAGGCCATTATTTGCACAAAAAGACTTTTTTGGGGTCATTGGAAAGATTACTCCAAATACCTTTCCTGGGGCTCTTTCAGTACCAATGTCTCTGAGAATGATCTTCTCAATATGCCCAGCGACTGCATGCTCGGAAGAAACGGTTTTCACAAACCCTTCAAAGTCCTCTTTCCCTCACGGAATGATTGGAACACTGATCCTTTCGGTGCCAGTAACTATGTTGTCTGGTACACAGATGGCTCTAAGATGGGCTGCTCTACGGGCGCAGGTGTTTTCTGTTCATCAGATGGGACAAAAATGTCATTCCCACTTGGCAGATACTCAACAGTCTTCCATGCTGAAGTCTTTGCAATACTTATGTGCTGCCACATTTGTCTACATAGGGGCTATCACAGCAGATCCATTTCTATCTGCTCTGACAGCCAAGCAGCTCTTTTAGCTCTACTAAAGCCCAAATTCACCTCACCTTTGGTATGGGAATGCTACACTCTTCTTTGCAGCCTTGTAATCGCTAACCAGGTTACTCTATCCTGGGTTCCTGGCCAAGTCAGGTTCTAGTAACTCGTTTGTTGGTCCAGAGCCAGCTCTTGTCTTTTCCAGTGACATTATCAGAGGTACTGTATTATCCATTTTCAGTGATTAACAGTACACCGATTGGCGTAGATCAACTAATCAAAGACAAGCTAGGGAACTTAACTCAGGTTGCCCCAGCTCTCGCCATAAAGAGCTTCTCGGTCTTAGCCGTAATGGTATACGCAGGGTTGTAGGTCTACTTACTGGCCACTGCACCCTTAAAAGGCACCTTACCATTATGAAGGTCCTCGACGATCCCACTTGTAGGGGCTGTAAGGACAAGGACGAATCGGTCACCCACATTCTTTGCGAATGCGAGAATTATGCAGCTCACAGATTTGAGCATCTAGGGCATCGCTTACTTGAGCCCTGGGAACTCCAGGATATACCTATCAGATCCTTGCTGAATTTTGCTTCGGCAACGGGGCTCTTCTTATAAGAACGAGGGATTTATTTCTTGGGGATGGTACAATAGACCCCTGGTCGCAGTGCTTGGCTCACACAGAGCCCCCCTACAAAGTCATAAGTCAAGTTAAGTCAAGCCGTAATATATTCTTAATTCGAATTGTCTGTAATTTGTTTTCTTCATTCGAATTGTTAATAAAAAGTAAAAAAAAAAATCCGGGCTGATTGATTATTTTACTTATAAGGATTAAACTATTGCAAACTTCATAATGGTTTATATTTGTACTTTTCTGAATGATTTTTTTAAAGGGTATTTTTGCACATATTATTTGTTGGTATAAAAATATTTTGCTTTCCAGTGTATTTATCTATCAGCCAGAATTTGGAAAGGAGACGTCACTAGAGCTGTAAATTTCACCTTGCGGCACATCTTTACAGACCATGTTGCAAGCCTCTTCAACTTTAAAGGCACAAAAGAAAAAAAGCCCTTTGGATCGACATCCCTTTGCTGCGTTCTAATACGTTAGTTCAATTAATTTTAATCTACAATTTATAACTGATCTGCTTAACTTTGTTGTGGCCATGTTTCGGTTTGGGATTCATTTGAAGATCGTTTGTAGAGATTTAAAACTTTGTGCCATTAGTTTCCATTGGATATTCAGGAGTTACGTAACAAACCCAATTGCAAATTCATAGACGTTGGTTTACTAGTCATTTAATTTTTTTACTGAATTAAAATTAACGTTCTTGAAATTTATATTCAGAAATCGAAGCTAAAAAGTTAAAATATCATAAGAATAGTTTTTTGTTTTAAATAAGTAGGTATTCATTGAAACAAGCTTCCATCATCCTAAATGGTCGCCACACACATCATTTAGTTGTAATTTAAACTTTCAATCAAAAGATAAAACATTATCCTTAATTTTCATTCACAAGTTAAATTAATTATTTAACTATTTCCATTAATTTTCTTTCACAAGTTAAATTAAATTCTTTATCGTTTTCTAAACATATTTCATATTCTATTCATTTGTTATAGATTGCATCTAAATATTGTTAATATTGCACAGCACATAAAATATCGATTGAACTGTTATGCACTTTTATATAAGCCTTTTATCAGTTATATGAGCCTTTCTTTCGCGAACTGATGCTATCGATCAAATCGTATCTTTTCCACTATAAATAATATAGTACACTAGTACATGCAACATTTACATAAATTAGAGAAAAGTTCATTTCATGAAAATTTTCACAAATTAAAAGATTGTAAATGATAGTTATTTCAAATGATGATATAATATAAGCTATTTTTTTTAATAACTTTTAGGAGCTTTAAAAGGCAAAATGATGGCTCTTCAGAAGAAACGATAAAAAATGCCATAAAAATCTGGCTGAAGCATGCGCCCCAGCGATTTTCAAAATCTCTTTTGCGGAAAAGTTTGCAGTAAATAACTTTCTTATTTATTGTTCCATTTAGATACTGTATGATTTTTAAAAAAAATTTGTTATATTTTTTGTGAGGGTTGTTTTTATAATATTTTATAAAATGTGTACCTTAAGATTTTTTCTTTTGGAATTTGTATCCAAAAAATGCCTAGAAAAGGTATAGTTAGCAAAAAGCAAACTAAACGAAGGGCTAATAAAGCCCTAAAAGATTTGATAAATAACAGTTCCAATAACCTTTTGGACACTTCAATAAACAATCCTTCTAAATACAATTTAAATGAATCTTCCCACATCCATATTAAATAATGAAGAAATGGAAACGACTTCGTGTTCTGAAACCATTAATTCCGAATCTGATACTGAAGCCGGACTAGAAAATCTTAAAGAAATTCGTACAGCCAACCATATACCTAATTTAAAAGATGATTTAAGAGATTGGGCTTGTAAAAATAAAATTTCAGGTGTCACACTGTCAAATTTGTTAAAGATTTTAGCCACACACCATCCTGATTTGCCTAGATCCAGTCGTACTCTGTTAAATACCCCTTCAACATCTTCTTTCAATATTATAAAACCGACGGATTATACTTGACGGCCTTCCACTGTTTAAAAGTTCTAAAATGCAATTTTGGCCAATTCTTATGCAAATTTTTAATTGTATAGTTATTTCTCCTATCGTTGTTGGGATTTTTTGCGGAACTTCAAAGCCAAATCCACTAGAAAGTTTTTTTAACAGTTTTGTTTTAGAATTGGAACAACTGCCGAGTTCTGGTTTCATACATGAAACAAAACACATAAAGGTTATACTACATTCCATCATTTGCGATGCACCTGCCCGTGCATATCTAAAATGCGTAAAAGGTCACGGGGTTATGCGCCGTGCGACAAATGTGTTGTTACGGGGAATATATAGCAGAAGGGCGAACTGTTGTGTTAAATGACTTAAATGCAAAAAAACAAGATAATAAATTCTTTAAAGAAAAAAGACACAGAGCACCACATGGGAACATCTCCCCTTTCGGTCCTTGATATAAACATGGATGTTTTCCCCCTTGATTACATGCATTGTGTATGTCTTGGCGTTATGCGAAAATTGCTTAACTTTTGGGTTGGTGGCAGAGTTCCCTTAAACTTAGACAGCAAAACCGTGACAGAATTCAGTTCCCGTTTGATTTCTTTAAAACCCTATTTTTGTAATGATTTTATAAGGACATCAAGAGGATTAAGTGACTTAGACTGATGGAAAGCTACTGGATTCCGAACTTTTCTCTTATATTCTGGGACAGTGGTTATGTGTAATCTTGTGTTCACTGCCATATATAATCATTTTCTTTTGCTGCATTTTGCAATAAGAGTGTTGTGTTCAGAAAACCTAACAAATTGTTATGACATTGCAAATGCTTGTTTAAGGGAATTCGTTGAACATTCTGCAAAGCTCTACGGTAGAAATTTCATTGTGTACAATGTCCATGTCTTAATTCACTTAGTAGACGATGTAAAGAAATTTGGCCCCCTTGACAACTTTTCGGCTTTTATATTTGAAAATTTTTTGGGTACTCTGAAAAGAAACATAAGGTTGGGAAATAAACCATTGGAACAAATATGTTATAGATTAAGTGAGCAAGAATCGATTAAACCCAATGAAGTACGGAAATTAACATTTGAAGACGGAAACGAGCATAACCTAGGACCAATTCCACCCAACTTTTTTGGTAAACAGTATAAAAAAGTAGTACACCCCAACAAATACACAATTTCAACTTTTTTGAACAGTCCATCTAACAGTTATTATTTTACTACAGACAAAAGCGTTCTTCAAATACACAATTTACTGGTTATAAACGATATTCTTTATGTTTTCGGATTAAAATTTCTTGAAAAACTTGACTTTTTCAAATACCCATTTCCATCTTCTTGTGTTAATGTGATACGGTTGTGTAAAGGTTAAATTGGAGACTGTCAACACAAAGTCTGACAAATTTGTTAGGTTTGGTATTCATTTTTTTTAACAGCATGACTACTATTAATACTATCATTCAATAGACTGAACATTTATTATATCATAGACAAATATTCATAGAAACATGTATTCAGTAATTTTGAAATCATTAAATAGGAGAATGAGAAACAAAGTGTTTGATATGATTATTATTAATATTATAATGTACACAAAATAATTTCTAGTTAAAGAAATATTTATTGAATCTCCAGTTAAGGGAAAGTAATTACATTATCGCAGGCTTTTTTAATTATATTGGATTATTAAATTAATTTACTTATGTTTTTGTGGGGATATGAATTGCAAAACAATAAAGGCTTATAACACATGAAAAACTATTTTATTTGTTTTATTGTTATTCATAGTTTATAAATTTTACTACACACTACATTTAATACAACACAGAAACATGAAATATAACAAATATTTTCATAAAAGATGTTGACCAGGAAAAAAAATCATCCCTTATAATTAGTTGTACTTTTTATGTTTGCTTAAAGAAAAATATTTTTATTTTCAGGAAGGATTAGTTGGACAGATAACCACCTACAATAATCACAATCATACTTTAAACACAGCAGAGTCCCTAAAATTTTGCCAGCTAGCACAAAGTGTGCACGAGATGCTGAGATGCCCAATTATAATTTATTTTACGCTAGTCCTGCTGTTCCTGCCCAGCTAGTTGTAGGGGTTGCAAACCCCATTGAATTCCCATTCTAAATTAGGGCAAACTTCCAACTACACCACCAGAGATAGATACGAGATTGCGCCTCTCGCCCTACGGGAAAAAGTGCCACCAATGGAATTTTACGAACCTTTTTGTGGCGAAACAAAAGATCTTGTTCTTGTAGAACAAAAGATGCAGGTTGGAAAGTTAAGAATTAACTACAACGCACTTTTGTTGACAGTAAAATTAATACAAATTATATACAATAGCACATAAATTACAAAAAAAAAATTCTAAAACTGTTCTAACAGCTTAAACTTATCAAACATTTTCCTAAATTGCAAGCGTGACATTTTTGGGGAAATTTTGATTTATTATTATTATTGTGTTATACTATTCTGGTGTGTTGTAGCGAAAAAATTATTAAATTACAATTTTTACTTATACCTGCTTATTTTAAAATGCACTTTTTTGTACTTTGAGATTAAAATTCGAACCGTACCAAGTTAAGATCTGCTCCGACTATCTGCTTCCATAGCTTCAGAAAAGTTTTAATCAAAATATTTTTAGCTTAATTTGATTAAATTATGGTAAAAAGCATTAAAAAAATTTATTGTTAAAAATATTAAATCTTCATATAACTAATTACAGACACCTCATCTTATAATACCAACAAACGAAATGGAGGACCACTTCATGCGAGGAAGAATGTAACACAAAAGAGGAGTTAAAAAAAAAGAATTTGATGGAAATAACAAAAATTCTAGACTACTTTGACCGTTCAATACCAGGTATACTATTTTGCCAAAACTTTACTTCAACTGTTGTACATTTGTGTAAATACACCAAAAAGGGTTTTAGCCTGGAACTGGATGCAATATAAACATACTATTAATTCAGTTTCCATTTTATAGCTTTGGGAGAAAGGATTATCTCGCCTGACAAGAATAAAAACCGAGGGGCAGTGTGAGACTATGCTGCATACAATAAGCAGCAATGTTCCTCTTCGGAGAAAAGCTGGTGCCACAATAAAAGTTCAGTCCACTTCTATTGCCAGAAGGTCAGCAACAGTTGTAAGGGGCAACAAGCGCCTTTTTTCAAGACGTCCAGTCACTGCATCATCCTCTAAAAAGAGAAAACATAATCTCTCTTACAATGTAAAGCTAAACCAACCCAATGCAAAAAAAAACATTAGCTAAACTGTTTATTACCTGCCCTGCATGTTATTCAATTAAAGACATAAAGCCCATTAAATAAATACTTAAATGTATGATAAGATTAGACTACCCCCCCCCCCCCCTTCAGAAAAAAACGCTTTAATCATTCAAATCCAGTACTAACTTCTAAGAAAATTTTGCCATTGATCTAGTTATCAAATGCATATTTTATATGCCAAAGTTATACTGTATAATTATATTATAATTTACCCATTGGGTAAAATTGGAGTTCTGTGTTTCATCTTAAGACGATCAAAGGCAAATATGATACCTATATATATATATATTACTTGTGTGTAATTACAATATCTATAATAGAATATTCTAAATTATGTATTCTTACTGTAATATTGTAATATGTATTTCAAGCATACTTTGTAAGCAAAGAAACAACTCAACTCCACTTGGAGTCATGCCAGAAAATAAACAACGCTTTTCCTAACATGTGATCTTCTTGTAATCAATTATTACATTTAATAGAATATATACCAATAATATAACATGGTGAACAGCGGTAAAAGTACCCTAAAAGAAGAATAACAAAGTGAAGACTGCCATTTTCGCAGATGCTTTCGGCTGATCGACAGATGCTTGAAACGGTTCGACGCGATTGACTTTTCCTGCCTAATAGAGGAGAAGAAGCGATCGGGATCTCTGTAGAAGAAAGAATTATTTTCACAGAAAATAAAGAATCAGAAGAATTCAAAGAAAGATGGCAGATATGAAGTCGCCAAGTTCTATGCGTTTAGAAGGAAACGTGGCAGAAAATTGGGCGAAGTTCAAGCAACGGTTCACGTTCTACCTTGAGGCTACTGAGAAAACAAGTAAGCCTGACAAAACCAAAGTTGCTCTCTTACTTGGAATAATGGGAGAGGACTGTATAGAAATTTATAATAATTTTAAACTTAGTGATGAAGATTCTCAAAAATTTGATACAGTAATAGATAGATTTGATAAGCATTTCGCTCCTAGTACTAATACCGTAATTGCTAGATACAAATTTTTCAATTGTCGACAGCAACCTAGTGAATCTATAGATTCCTTCATAAATAATTTGAAAACACTTGCTAAAGATTGCAAATTTGAGGATCAGGAAGAAAGTTTAGTCAGAGATTTACTCATAATGGGGGTTAAAGATGTAGATGTTAAAGAAAAGCTACTGATAGATTCTGAATTAAATTTAGACAAAGCAATTAATTATTGTCGAGCTAAAGAAACTAGCCAGAATGAGATTAAATTGATGCAAGAAGGCGGCAATTCTCTTAAAACAGAAATTAATGCTGTTAAGTACAACAAAAAGAATACAAAACCAATGGGTAACAAGGATAATTTTAAGAAGGGCACTAAATTTACAAAAAAGAATGATCAAACAAAAACATGTCAAAAATGTCTAACTAAACATGATTTTGGGCAATGTCCAGCTTGGGGTAAAAAATGCCATGGATGCCAAAAACTAAATCACTTTTATAAAGCTTGTAAAAATAAAAGAGTTCAAGAAATTGTAAATAGTGATAATAACAGTGATGGGGAAACATTTCAGTTGGAATCCATAGTATGCCAGGTTCAATCTCAAAAATCAGAATGGAAAGAAACTGTTATGGTTAACGGTGACACTAAAGTCTGTTTCAAAATTGACTCAGGGGCAGAAGTAAATATATTACCTGCCAAAAAGTTAAATGAATTCAAATTTAAAGTAGATTTGTCAAAAACAAACAAAACGTTAAAGTCATATACGGGGCATAATCTTAAGGTTATAGGTACATGTAAACTGAAGTGTAAGATTGGTAAACAATCAAAATTACTAGAATTTTATGTAGTAGATCAGAATGCTAATGCTTTGCTTGGTTTAGAAGCAAGTGAATGTTTGGGGTTGATAAATAGAAATAATTTCAAACAAGTAAACATAATTTCTTCAAATGACATAATAAAGGAGTACCAAGATGTGTTTAAGGGTAAACTTGGAAAGTTACCGTACACTTATAAAATTGAATTGGACAGTAGGGCAGAACCAAAAATAGCTCCACCTAGGGTAATTCCTATCTCATTAAAGGATAAAGTTAAAGATGAGCTAGATTTAATGGTCAAAGAGGGTATTTTAAAACCAGTAACAGAACCTACAGATTGGGTACACCCTATAGTTGTGGTACAAAAACCAAATAACAAAATAAGGATCTGTATGGATCCCAGACCTCTTAACAAGTACATTAAAAGGGAACATTATCCGATTCCTACTCAACAAGCTATATTCTCACAAATAGAAGGGGCAAAATATTTTACAGTTTTGGACGCTTCTTCAGCTTTTCTGCAGATACCACTTGCAGAAGAAAGCTCAAAACTTTGTACTATAGCTACACCATTTGGGAGATATTGTTTTTGTAGATTACCATATGGCTTGGCAAGTTCTCCAGAGGTGTATCAGAAAGCTATAGACAACATCTTCTCAGGGTTAGAGGGAATTCTAGTTTATATAGACGATATTCTAGTATATGGCAAAACAGAGGAGGAACATGACATAAGATTGAAATCTGTTCTAGATATGGCTCGAAAACAGGGTCTTAACTTATCTAAAGAGAAAAGCCAAATAAAAGTAAATTCAGTTAAATATCTAGGCTATAATTTAACCAGTGAGGGATTATCAGTAAATGTAGATAAAATCAAAGCCATTTCTGAATATAAAAGTCCCGAGAATAAAGCCGAATTGCAAAGGTTCTTAGGTATGGTTACATATTTGGGTAAATTCATCAGCAATCTCTCGGACAAAACAGGAATCCTTCGGCAATTGTTAAGCAAGGATAATGAATTCATATGGTCAGATAATGAACAGAGGGCCTTTAATCATCTTAAGGAATGCATTGTTAATGCACCAGTTTTATCCTATTATGATCCAAATAAGAGATCAACTGTATCGGTGGATGCTAGTCAGTATGGACTGGGGGCAGTGTTATTGCAAGGTGAAAATGCAGTAGCATATGCATCTGTGTCTTTGACCGACACACAACAAAGGTACAGTCAAATCGAGAAAGAACTATTGGCCATACTCAACGGTTGTAGAAAATTCCATTATTACGTCTACGGAACAAGATTTACAGTTGAAACGGACCACAAACCACTTTTGGGTTTGTTAAAGAAGCCAATTGAAAAGCTGTCGCCAAGACTACAAAGGATGGCTCTTGAACTGTTTAAGTACAGCTTTGACATTGTTCATGTTCCAGGGAAGAGGCTCTACGTTGCAGACGCCCTTTCAAGAGCACCAGGATCTGATGTTTTGAACACACCATTCTTGGAGGCTGGAGCAGCGACAGTGCATGCGGTTCTAACTTCAAGTAAGGAGAAGACCGAACAGCTGCAGCACGCCACAGAAGAAGATCCAGAGCTGTCAATGGTGAAGACATATCTCAAGGAAGGTTGGCCTTCCAGTATTCAACACCTAACTCCTGAAGTGAGGCCATATTGGAATATCAAGTCAGAAATTCATCATTATGAAGGACTTTTATTTCTTGGAAGAAGAACAATTATTCCAAAGGCGATGAGAGAAGAAGTCCTGATGAAACTACATGTGGCACATCAAGGAATAACATCATGCCAAAGAAAAGCAAAGAACACCATATATTGGCCAAATTTGATGGCAGACATCAAGAAGATGGTAGAATGTTGCCAAACATGTCAAGCATATCAACGGTCCAACACAAGACAACCTCTTATTCCTTATGAGGTACCGACCCTACCATGGGAAAATATCGGAATTGACTTTCTGTATGTAAATGGAGACGAGTTTCTTCAGGTCATAGACTATCATTCAAAGTTCATTGAAGTCAAAAAAGTTTCCAGCAAAACGGCTGAGTCCATTGTGAGTGCACTGAAACAAATCTTCAGAACTCATGGTATCCCTAAACAACTGCATTCGGATAATGGACCACCTTTCAATAGCCAAGTTTTCCATAAATTTGTACAAGATTATGAAATCAAGCATGTTACTTCATCTCCATGTTTCCCACAGTCCAATGGGATGGTTGAAAGGTCGATCGAAACTTTGAAAGGAATACTGTTCAAAGTACATCAAAGCCAAGGAGATCCAAATTTGGCGTTAATAGAGTATAATAACACACCAAAGCAAAACCTATCATCTCCTGCAGAAATGCTCATGGGAAGAGTTTTACGGTCTCTTACTCCAGTGAAGAACATCTTGCTGAAACCTAAATTTCCAACAACGAAGACTCTCCAAATGCTGAAACAACAACAAAGAGAACAGAAAGAAAAATATGACAAGAAGTCATCATCACTGAAGCCACTCAACGTCAACCAGAAAGTATATGTGCAGATGGCACACAGGAATTGGTCTCCTGCAACCGTCATAGAAGAACACCAAACACCACGGTCGTACATTGTGCAGTAGGAAAATAGTTCAGAGATTAGGAGAAACCGAGTACACATCCGTCCAGATAATGGTATTGCAAACGACAATCTCCAAAGTAATACCGAAAATCCAAAGGTGAATTCACCAACATCACCCAGCGGACAATTACCACCGTCCAATAACCAAACAACTCCTCCAAACAGTCCAGCAACTCCTGTAAGACAGAACGAAAGACCAAAAAGACTTATAAAGCGGCCAATCAAACTAAATGACTTAATTACCAATTAATTGATATCTAGAAACTTTAAATTGAATTGATTTAGTAACATTTAAGCAATAACTTTTTAAATTCCATAATTTCTTAAAATTTTGTTTTTATGTATTTTATATTTATTTCATTCTCTTTAAAAGAAAGGGCATGTAATATTGTAATATGTATTTCAAGCATACTTTGTAAGCAAAGAAACAACTCAACTCCACTTGGAGTCATGCCAGAAAATAAACAACGCTTTTCCTAACATGTGATCTTCTTGTAATCAATTATTACATTTAATAGAATATATACCAATAATATAACACTTACAAACTATCAAAATTAGTTAAATTTTTTTTTTCTTTTGTAATCATCAAGTAAATTAAAATCATTTTTATATAGCTGTAAATAATGTTTGTTTTATATTGTTTACGTCACATAAACCTATACTAAAACTGACGTCACATAAACCTACACTAAAACAATTCAACCGACGCCATATAAACCTATACTATAACAACTGATGTCAGATAAACCTACACTATTACAAACAACAACTCGTGTCATAAGACTATGCGCCATATCCGGTCTGTGCGTTTACGTCATATCCGATGACGTCATCAGTGGTGGTGGGTGACGTCATTGATCCACCACTGTTGCAGAACCCCCATTTCTTATCTACTCATGGTGGGAGCGGCTTATTCGTGTGGTTAAAGATCTTTTAAAACGCACTTTGGGGAAGTCTATTTTATCTTACGAAGAGCTGCTAACCATTCTATGTGATTGAGTCTGTCATCAACTCCCGTCCTTTGACTTATATTTCAGAGGATTCGGAGGACTTACTAGCGATAACACTAGCAATGTTTTTAATGAGTGATAACTCAATGGATGTAACTGATTTTGACAGAAGTGATTTTTCATAGAAGGTTCCAGAGAAGGGTGAAATTTCGCTCTAAATTGCTTAAAGATCTGAGAGGTAGATTTCGAAGAGAATATTTGGGTTTATTAGTAGAGGAAAATCATAAGGAATTCACTCGTCCCTTAGTTGCTGGCGAAATCGTACTAGTTGAAAATCCAAACAAAAAACGATTGTATTGGCCTCTAGCCAGGATTGTAGAATTGTTGCCTGGCAAAGATGGAAAATGTCGCACTGTTAAACTTAAATGTGGAATTAATGTGATTATTCGTCCTATCCAGCGGGTTTTTCCTCTAGAAATCCAGTCGTCTGAGATCCCGGTGAAGGCAACTTTGCCTTCTGACGGTCAAGGAGTTCCGCCAACCCAATCTGATGATCCACGAGTGGTAGTTGATGCAGCTTGTGGTCCAATGCCCCCTGATATCTCAAAAGGCATCATCGACAAAGTCTCTCGCCATGGGCGGAGAATAAAAACACCAGAAAGACTGGACTGAATTTAACTTTGTTTTTTGAGTGATGGATAACTCAAAAAAAGGGGAGGATGTTACGTCATTGCTCTCTCCCTCATAACAACACTCACGCTCCGAGAGGAGCAGCAGTGAACTGCTCAACTTCTAAAGTTTCGGTTCGGGATCTAGAGTTTCGGTTCCTGTTTTTTTACATAGACGTTTTCGATGTTATATTAATTGTGTAGTATGTAGAAGTAGTTGCGTCCTGGCCATTAAAGAGCGAACATGTGTATCAGTGCTCTACGTGTTTTTGTTCTTTTGTTTGAGCTTCATGTTAAAATTAACCTGTTAAATTTAACAAATTAGGATATTGCGTAAGTGTGAATAGGTCCCGCAACAATAGTAATCATCTCCATGTCTGGCCTTTACAACGGATCCAACCACATGGCCTAGACCGCCAATCTCGTCTCTTATTTTCTTCTGTTGGCTGGTTAACTTTAAGTCGCGGATGGGGTTATAGTTGATCCGATAGTTGTTCTTTTATCCAGAAGATGTAGGCGTGGGTCATGATTTATTATTTGTTTTAAACTAAAAGTTATAAAAATAGTAACAAAGAATGCAGTTTGATTTGGTGTTTACTAATATTACGATGAAGCCTCAAGTCTTCCGCTACTATTGCCATCTGCCGTGATCAAATTGCCGGAAAACAATTTTTTCTGAAAATGCAAATTTATTTTAATAATCAAATTGCATTTTTTTAAATTTTATTTTGATATGCCTTTTATTTTGTACATATAGTTTTTTAATTTGATATTTCTTTGTTATTATTTTTAACATGAGTATGAAGTGTTGACTCGTCATTTTGACTACTTTTGACGTGTAGCTCTAGGGCGACGATAATTCAAACTAACCTTTTTGTTTAGTTTAGTTTGAATTATCGTCGTTACACGAGGGCTATTGGCGAGGGGCGTCGTATTTTAGAACCACAGTCAAGTGACGAGCCGACACCTGAGTAGGCACCCAACACAACCGTTAAGGGCGACATCGTGCGCAGCGTTAGGACTTTGAAGGATATTTAACGTGCACTCCCGCCACACGGGGTATTATTCGTCGGACATTTTTGGGTGCACGGGCCGTTTATAGGCCGGCAGTTATTTTGGCGATGCCTGGACCCGAACTTGGGACCATCCGCATGCTAGACGAATGCCTAACCGACTGGGCACCCCAGCCCCCCTAACTAACCTTTAAACAAATGACCAGTTATTCCTTCGTCAAAAGGAATAAAATATTCATGTTTTTGTGATGATTTCTACTAAAGATCTCTTCATTTGCTTTAGGTATATTAGTCGTTACATGTCACTGTTTCTTTTTAATAATTTTAATTTTTTAAACAAAAGAAGCATATTTATTATAATTTAGTTCCCTGCGATTTTTTTCAAAACACATTTAATTTGTATTAAGACTATTTTTGAATACTAAAACATGTATATTTGCCACTTCTTTTATAAAAAAATTTATCAAATTGTCTATTTATTATTAAATTTAAACGCAGTGCTATTCATACCTTTTCAATTGACGCATGTGTGCGCGCGCACAATTGGTGTATTGAGTTCAAAATTAATTTATTAACTAGTTATTTTCAAAAGTTGGTTAGTTATTTTTCTCTATTTTATTGTTTTTAAATTGTAATTCAAATCGTCTATAAACAATTTTCTTTGGAACCAATCATTATTTTTTGCCATGTTTTAAAACAGTGATATTCTGACTGTTTGAATAACTGTTGATTGCTGTTAAATGACTGTTTTTCAGAATTAAGAAATGGATGGGCTTGCTTGGGCGAAACGATTTGTTTGAGTTGGAACCTAACTATTTGTATAACGGTGCATGAGTTTGTGTCAACCATATCTCTGAGTGGGCCTTTTCATCCACTGAAAAAAACTCATTAATAATGCTCTCCCGGAGACTTTGCAATCGCCATTTCTAAATATCCCTAATAATCCCTTCTAAATATCTATATGAAGGACCAGTTACCACCATATTTGTAGGAATTTCTACTCCTAAAATAATAAATTTATCAGGCGGTATAAATTTAGTTTCTAAAAATAATTTGCCATTTCCTTTATCAAAATTCATTAAACTGTTTACTTTTTAATTTATGCCACATGTTATGTGTTTTTAGTGCCTTATTATTCTTAATATGATTAAATACTATTTCATTTCACTAAAAAATAATTTTCCATCTTGGCTATTAAAATTTAATGTCTAATCTTTCCAAACATCCATATCCTACTTAAGATTTTCATCACTATACCTGTATCGACTAGCACAGCAGAGCGCTCCTTTTCTACTCTTCGGAGAATCAAGACATACTTAAGAAGCACAATGTCTGAAAGCAGGCTAAATGGCTTAGCCAATCTTAACATCCACAAGGAAATTCCAGTCGACACAGACAGTGTATTATCCATACTGACGACCACCCAAAGAAGACTCAATTTTGTTTTGTAAGACAGCTAATAAAAAGATTTTGTCAAAATAAAAACCTAAAATCTTATTTTATCTGCTGGGTTTTATCATTCATTCCTTTAGTCCATACTCAAAACTTGCATTCAAAGAGCTAAAATAAATTTAAAGTAGTGCCTTAAAATACCGGTTATATAATAAGTCTACCAAGTTTTAAAAGTCTAGCTATATTTTTAAAAAAAAGTTATTCCACTTTTTATGAGGAAAGGTAGGATAAAAATGCAAACGAATGAAAACTTTAAATGTGTTTTTCTCGTTATTCTTTTTTCCTTGACAAATTTTTCAAAACGCTAAGGCTTTTTTAGGTTAGGTTTTTGAATTATCGTCGCACTAGAGCTACACGACTAAGGCTTTTTTAATTATTGATAAAAGTCTAAGGAATTTTGTATGCATTCTGTCAAATATGTTAACATTAAGAATTGGTATTAAAATTGTTGTCATAAGTAATACTTTTTTTATAAAAAATATTAGTCGAAATTTTTCAAATATGCAAGAATAATTTAAGATTTTCTAGATAAATATTTTTTATAAAACAACTACTGAAGATAAATCAAATTTGGAAACCAATTCTTATGTAAAACAGTTTAAAGTAGATGAGAAAAAAATTGTGTGTGGGTTAAAATATTTGTTTTTAAGAAAGCCTTAGCATTTTAAAAAAGTTCTAAAAATTTAATTTTTTTAAAAATAATTTTTAAAATTAATTTTTTTTTTCTTGTCTTATTGTGTTTAAATACAGATTGAAGTAATGAAACATCATTTTTTTTGTGAATATGTCTAAATTAAAGATTTTTTTGAAAGTGGTACCGTGTCCCCTTAAAAACTTTTTCGTTGGTTGGCCCAGGGTCATGGTCACTCTGTTACCATAGAAAAAGAAGCGAACTTTTTTATGAGCCCAGCGCCTCCAATTCTTAACTACGAACTAATTAGACATAAAAGTTTTGATTGTTGCTTGGCATATGTGGAATTTCAGATGACATGGGAACTTATTTGTAACTATAAATAATTGCGAGTCACATATTATTAAATATTTGATTAAACAGAAGAATTTTTAATCATATCGCATTTTTTTAACCTTATCGGAGTCTACAATTACGATCACTGCTCTTAATCATAATCTTTAAGAAGACATATAATCACGTTGATGAAAAGGTATTCTCCGTATGCACTAGTGAGACGTAGCTTAAAGGCAACCCCACATCCTTCGAAAATCCAAAATATATTTTGTAGCTAAAACTAGATTTGTAGCTAAAAAGCATGGATTGTATTTTTCGTATACAGTGGATTTGTGTAGCTTAATTTTTTGCAGTATGAAACTAATTAAATCTTGTTTTAAGCTGATCGTATTTGCTGTTCGTTTTAACTCTTTCGGCAAAAGCCGATGCAGCGAAAAAGCGATTCTGTAAATTTCTGTATTTAGTTTGGGATTTGTGCAAAGTATTTTTGCTTGTGTTTTTATTAATCCTTTTTTTAAACTTATGCGTGACTTAAATGTTATTTTGTCAACAGCAGAGTTTTAAAATTAGGTGGACAAATTTAGATTTTGAAATTTTGAAACAATTATTGATGATATTTTTTTTAATATATAGAGATTAGGTTTCATTTTATTAGCATTAATATTTTTATGACAATGGAGTAGGGATACTTTAAGTACATTTTTAGAAATCAATTTAATAAACAATAATATAACAATGAACTATTATTGGTATAAATTATTAATAAATTTATTTACAAGTAAAGATTATTTATTTTTATTTATTTATTAAAATATCATTTATATAATATTTTGAGTAATTATTGTCTTATTTAAAAAAAAATGTAGAACTTTTTTATGACCTTTATTGATTTTGTGCTTGCCTCAAAATGATTTTTTTATTTAAAAAATCTAGCTGTAACACGTTCTTTTTATTATAAGGCTTTTTTTATATTTTAAGGAAAATTTTAATTTGTTATTTAACTCTTATTATAAAAATATTATGCGCAATCACTGGCGTAGTGGTCAGCGCTTCTTGCTCTTATTCTGCAGACCCGGGTTCGTATACGGGTCCGGTAGGTCATGAATATACTCAGCTCTTCATTCAACCACCTTCTACACAATGAATACTAAGCTTTAGTGATTGGAAAGTCAACTGAAGGTCCATTGTCGAACTTGCCACTTGACATGGACAATCAATATCGCTCGTGTAAGCACAATGGCTATTAGGTTTGGGCAAACTTTAATTAGTAGTAAAAAATATAAAAAATGAATTAAAAAATCTCAAAGCATTTCCAATTCAAATGTAATAAAAGTTAAAAATCTGTTATTAAAACCAACAATTAAATTTGTTACACTGAATTTTAATATTACTAACCAAATTTAATTTTTTCATATCAATGTTGAAATCGCTAAAGCAAGCGATGAAATATTTTCATCCCGTTCCACGTTTCTAGCACACCAGCATCGGTTTATATGTCCAGATCAAAGAGATCCAGACGCATGCGATTGAAAAAAACCTACGATTTGGCGAAAAAAACGGCCGCTATTGCATCGCTTGGCGGTTGCCTTTGTGGCGTTTGGCGTCGTAGTGAGGACATAGCCTTTCCTTATCCACTAATAATACCATATAAGCATAATAACATTATTGCAATATATCCATAGACATCGTTAATAGTTCGTCGTTTGCGATATCTGAAGTTTGAATAAAATATAAATATTTAGATTCATTTTCGTTAGCGAAGGTTTTTCCTACCATGTCGGAGGAATTATCAAATAAAAATCGACCTTTAAAAAGGCCAAACCCTGAAGATTTGGATTTTTGTGCAACTGATTTTGCTGGATGTTCAAGGTGGATTGCGTGGAGAAGTAAATCGAAACAAAAGACGGTTTTAACCACCGCCATAGATGTATTCCAATCGGACGTAGTAGGCTCATCATCTGTACAAGAAAACAAGAATAAAATGAAATTAGTGGAGGTAAGAATAAAATTCTCAAAGCGATTTACTCTTAATAATATACATAGGCATACTATTATAGTAGCAGTAAAGCTGTATTGCAGTGTTTTCCCTTTTGGAAATTTTTGTTGACAATATGTTTTGTAGACAAAATTTGTGGTTTTATTTATTGGCATTTCTTTTTCTAAAATAAACAGCCTTTTTAAAATAAGCACATCAATTTGATGTTTTTAAAAAGTTTACATATGGACCCCTTTTTTAAAGGCAAACATAAGCATTTTCTCAAACCCTGCTCCCTCAGGGGCCCACTTCGGTTTGTATGTGGATTGGGGCCCTTAGGTACCCTGTCCAAGTATCCTGGGACATGTGCTCATTAAATCTGTAGAGTCCATAGTCCTGACATTGCGAGGGGTATGTTGGGTGCCTGTTCAGGTGTTGTTTCGTCACTTGACCAGGTTTCTAAGTTATGATGCTCAGTCCCCAATAGCCCTTGTGTAGTGCAACGTTAATTCAACGGATTAGGTGTGAACATTGGAAATTGAACTAAATTTTCGCCACTCTTTAATTCATTTAAGAAACTGGGCTTATTATTGTTTTTACTGGCTTTCAAAAAAATTTCCAATCATCGAATAAAAATCTTTTAGTTTCTGGATTATTATACAGAAGACAAAAATACTGTTATAATGAAAACCCGATTATAAAGATTCCAATTTATTAGCAATTGCTATTTATGACTCGAAATAATTTTAAAATAAAAATTATAAATATTCGTAAACTGAACTTTGACCACACAGAATCTAAATAATATTTATTAAAAAACTAAACTAAGTATTACTTAATACAGAAAGTAATTGAATTAGAAATTATATAACTAATTATATATTTATAAAATATATATATATAGTAAACATTAAACTATTCAGAAAAAAGTTTCTATTTTTATATTTAGTAATTTATTTGATATATATATATATATATATATATATATATATATATATATATATATATATATATATATATATATATTATATTTCTCGCTTCACTTATGTCCAAGAAACTCATATAACTTATTTTTATATAAAAGTTAGAATTTGGGATTATTTTTCCTATTATGATATTCTTATTTAAAAAGGGGGTTGATAGTAACAAACCAAACCTTCGTTTGGAAAGAGAATAAATAAAACAATTGATACAAATGTATTAAACATGAATAATTTTAATAATTGATTATTAATCATTCATAAAATTGACTTTTGTAAGTTGTTCTGCGACTTAAAAAATATACTATTGATGTGAGCAGAATTTAATATAGCACTATTAGTATATTGCCTCTTTTTGCAAGCGTTACGGGTGTAAATGGCATGCCACATCAAATATCTCAAAACTCAGCATTACCTTTGAACAATGCACACCAAGGCGATATGGTGACACAAGTGCCCCCCCCCCCCCCCCCCAAGTAGAAAAGAAGCGGGGGTAGTATTCTTTCTTGAATGGAGCGTGAGAACCGATAACGGGGGCAAGTGTTCGCTGCCACTGATTTGATAATGATCTTTACTGCTTTACACTGCCTGATTGGGACTGTCTGTCCCAAAATATAAAAGCTGTTTGGTCATTACGGGGTGTAAACTTATGGCAGGATGTTTCTTTTCTATGAGAAAAAAATCTGATACTGTTTTTTGGAGAAAATCTGCGAAAGCCAGCAAAACAAAAGCTGCCAATGTTGAATGTACACTGTCTTTTGAATCGCCGAAAAAAACTTCCACGAAAGAAGCCTGTATGGGGAAATCGACGATTTTTATTTAAATATTGTGAGACCTACTGTACATGATTTTTACGATCAGGGTGAGTATCCGACTTTCAGAAAATTGAAACAACATTTGGAGAAAAGTATTGGATTTTTGGATGTGTAGAATCTCTAAGGAATTTTTTTAAAAAATTGGGATTTAAAAAAAAAAAATAGTGATGATGGCCGAAAATTTCTATTGGAAAACAATGATATTGTGGCTTTTAGAATGAATTTTTTAAAGAAAAATGCACATCTTTCGTGGCGAAATAAATCCAAGGCAAGTCGTCTACTTAGAGGAAACCTGGGTAAATGAACACCATTAAAAATTTCGTCTGGCAGTCGTTAACAGGCAAAGGAGGATTAAAGGTTCCTGTGGGAAAAGGTTCCCGTTTCATTATATGCCATACTAGGTCAGCCAATGAAGGTTTTATTCAATCGGCTCAATCGATTTTTCTGTCAAAAAGTACAGTGGACTATCCACCAAGAGATAAATGGGGAAGTTTTCGAGGAATGGTTCCTGGATTTGTTAAGACAGCTGGAAACACCAAGTGTTATTGTGATGGACAATGCCAGCCTACCATTCAGTATATATACGCTGAAACAATCCCGGCTACAAAAACCAGAAAAGCCGACATTGTGGCATGGCTGCAATCAAAAAGCATCCTGCACGATCCCCTTACCACAAGACCTGACCTCCTGGAAATTGTACAACATCAAACAAAAATATGAAGTGTATAAATTATACAAAATTGCGTATAAAATGGGACACGAAGTATTGAGACTGCCACCTTACCACTGCCACTGTAATCCAATCGAGCTCATATGGATGGGGCCAAATTAAAAATGAAGTTGCGGATAGAAATAAGACATTCAAACTAAAAAATATTAGAAACTGACGCAAGAAGCGATCAGCCATGTGTCGGTGGACAATTGGAAAAAGTACACAGCTCATGCTGAAAATCTACAAGAAGATTTTGAGAAGGAAGGATTGAGAGACAGTGCGATGCAGAGCTTAATCATCAATTTAGAAGATGACAGCGACAGCAGTTCCGATGAAACCGAATAACTTTAAGAAATAAAAAATCTTATACCTTTAATAAACTTTTTATGGCATCCTAATTTATTTATTTTTATCAAGAACCCCCTTACAAAGGTTTTGAGAATTTGAAAATGTAAAAACACTCGCTTACAATTTAATAAAGAACGACAAAAACCAAAAAAGTTTGAGACAGCACACCCTCGCTATATCGCACCTAGTTATATCAATCATTCAGATACATTGCAATCAAAACTATACACATCTCTCAATTTTTAGCTTTTACACTATGTTTTATAACGTAAAAATTAACAGTGGTTTATCATATTAAAGCAGTTTCTTTTTTAAACTTGACAAACCACATTAATTTAATTATCATTGTTGATAGCTAGTGGAAATTGCGATTTCGGAACCAAATTTAAAAGTTTATTGTTAGCAGGGTTGCCACACTTTTTGGTTAAAAAAAATTAAGGACTTAGGATATATTTCTCCATTTTCAAGGACTGTATTGATGGTTTTGACTGAGAGGGGGCTACGGGGGCTGTTGGTGAGAGGGGGCTACGGTTTGCGTTTTACAGGAAAGTATCCACGTCTACTTCCGTTTTGCTGTGTTTGTTTGCATTTTCTAGCGGTCATCGAAAATTTCATTTTCTTAAAATCAGCATAATGAACGGAGTTAAAAATAAAAGTAGAATAGGCACTTGTTGCTCTGTTCCTCAATGCTCAATGACGGTAGGAACAAATCTTTCCTTAATTAAAGTGTATAAATTCCCCAAGGCTTTAGAGCGACGTGCAGCTTGGATTCAAGCGATTCTCTGTGACCAATGGTCTCCTACTGAAAGCCGTGTGATTTGTTCCTAACACTTCATTGAAGGTAAATGTATTTTACTTATACTAATATTGTAAAAAAAATCCATTTTCGATTTTTTTTCAGGGAATCATTATTTAAAACTGACTTTTGACTGTAAATTAAGGAAACTGCTTTTAGGATGATTAAAAATTTTAAAACAGATTCTCCTAACTAAAGTTAGTGATTAATAATAAGGTTTTCAATAAAATTTATTTTTAGTGTAGAAATTAAAAATATTTTATGAAGAAAAAAGTTGTATGATTTTAATTTGGCATGTTTACGAGTTCATCAGGAAAAAAAAGTCCTTAGTGAAAGCTTTTGTTTGTTTTACTAATCAGTTAACTGATTGCTTTCTTTAAGGGGGACCAGACTCGAAAATTTTCCAAAAAACACATTTTGAGATTTTTAGAGTGGAATAATATTTCAAATGTTACCTACAAAATGGTATAATTTGGTAGGCAATATGTCCATTAGAAGTATTTTTAATTATTTTTTAAAAAAAATACCTTCCGCATGAAAAATTGTCTGCATAACAAATTACATTTGGTTTTGTTTTCTACTTTTTGATACTGCTAATCAATTAATTTATTTTAAATGTTTAATTTTATGAATTTTGATTTATGATAACTGTAAGTTAAACTGAAAAGAGTTTAACTTCTACTTCAACTCATACCGATTATTTTGTTTTCGAGTTTTGAAATATTTTTAGTGAGATTTTGGCTTGGTTTTATGTTTTAAAAGTATTGTTAAGATTGGCTAAATTTTTTATCGAATATGGGTCGTTCAAAACGCATTTACAAGAAGAAAATACCTGTTGGGAGGTGGAAGCATGGTGCAGTGAAAATTGTTCCTGTGAATCAATTTTTACAGGAACTACAACACGATGATTTGAAAAAAGAAAATGTCTCCTTTAGGAAATTGAGTCTAAGTAACTTTTACTATTCGCAATTCGACAATGATGAGAACTATGATATTGTGAATTTAGAATATTTAAGCAATATCATTAATGACATTGCAGTTTGCAAAGAATGTGGTGACAAAATCGAAATTGCCATAACAAAACGTGTTGGGTTTGCTATTGAGATGTGTGTGTCTTGTGAGGGAAAATGCAATAGTGTCACTGCTAACAATCAACATTTCGAAAAGATGTCAACGTGTATGCAATAAATACTAGGTTTATTTACGCTATGAGATGCATAGGTAAGGGATAGGCTAACGCCAAAACTTTCTGCGGACTGATGAATTTGCCACCCCCGCCAGCGAAATACAAGAACTATATTGAGGTTCTCCATACAGCTGCTACGACTGTTTTGAGCAATTCCATGTTGCAAGCTGCAAATGAAGCTTTTGACCACAATGAAGGCTCTCGTGATATTGCCGTTGTTGTTGATGGCACATGGCAAAAAAAGAGGGTATTCGTCTAATAACGGTGTGGTCACTGCCACAAGTTATGATACGGGTAAGGTAATCGACATTCAAGTATATTCCATTTTCTGCCGTTGCCCTAAGCGTTTGGATAAGATACACCAGACAAATTGTATCACTAATTTCTGTGGAACAAGTGGAGCCATGGAGGTGGCTGGTGTCAAAGCTATTTTTGAACGCTCGCAATCTAAATACAATGCACGTTATTTGCAGTTTTTGGGCGCATGCTAGGCGAATGCCTAACCGACTGGACTCCCCAGCCCCTTAAGTAACAAGAGTAACCATACTTTAGGAAAATAACCGTTTAAAACTAGTGTAATACATCAGACTTTCTGCTACATAATTTAGCCAAATATTCTATTGTAAAACAAGAACACTAAAAAATAATACAAATTGTATTAAAACACCATGAAACCTGGAAAATTGCCCAATGCGCTTTTTCTTGTGTCACAAAGTTTATCTATGTGCAGTCCAAAAAGTCCGACAAATAATAGCCCGTGTAGAGGGAGTACACATTAAATATGTTCCAAAGTCCTGACGTCGCATTTGAGGCTGCCTTTTAAGTTGCATTGGGTGCCTACTCAAGTGTTGGCTCGTCACTTGACTGGTTTTAAATTACAATGCCTACCGCTCTCTCGTGTAGCTCTAGTGTGACAACAAAAAAACGCATCAAAAAGTTGAAAATCATATTCATTTTGTGTTCATTGGATTTTCAGGAAAACTGTCGAAGGATCCTAATCATCCTGACTGGGTTAACAGCATCTTCAACTTCAAGCAGAAGGATGAGATGGCAAATAAACGCAAGCTGGTTCGATATAAAAGATTCCAAGATAGACGGGAGGCTGGACCATCATCAGAAGTAATCCAACTAGAGGCATCCAGAAGCAACCATACAGAGGTTGATGTCGATTCTGCCATTTTATCCATCCCTACCACAAAGGAGGCAGAATTTTTGACCGATTTCACCGGCAACCATTATGCTAACTTGGCTAATGAAAATGCCAAGTTGTTGAAGAGATCAAGAGATGCTGGCTACCATGCAGGTGAAATTGAAGGCACTTGCGAGTGCCAATGAAAGCTTACAAGAGCAGTTGAAGTTGCAAAACAACTTGCATCAAATTCTGCAGGATGACGATAAGTTGCATTTCCATACAGGGCTTCAAAACAAAGGCGTTTTGAGCACTCTTCTGAAGTTCTGTATTCTAGATTGGCAGCCAGCTACTAAGTCGTCCCTTTCATTTGAATTTCAACTTCTCATAGTCCTTATGAGATTGCGGCTGGGACTGATGATTAAAGACTTGTCACATCGCTTCGGGGTACACTTCACTACAGCAAGTCAGTTGATAAATGATTGGATCGACGGTTTGTACCGGCTGTGCAGCCTGTTTAATGCTTGGCCATTCAAACGAAATATCCGCAGAAACCGGTCACGGGCCTTCAAGAACTCAACTTTTCAGGATACTAGGGATATTATAGATTGTTCAGAAATATTTACAGAGGCCATCAAATCTAAACACATGCGCTCAAACCTATTCCTCATACAAAACACACAATACTGTCAAATTGTTGGTAGTTTCTACTCCATCTGGTGTGGTGTCGTTTATCTCGCAAGCATGGGGTGGAAGAACCACTGACCAACAAATTGTTGTAGAGTCGAGCCTTCTCGATCTTGAAGCAGGGGACCTTTACCAGGTAGACTACGGCTTCAACTGGGAAGATTTATTTGCAACTAAAGGGGCAAGGATTTTGATTCCCTCGTTTACAAAGTAAAAATCCCAGTTAAGTGGGGAGGGAGTTATCGTTTCCAGGAAGTACTCCAATGTGAGGATCCACATTGAAAGAAGGATTGAAAGGTTGAAGAACTATCGTATTCTTCAAAGAACACTAGCCATCTCCTGCTTGAAAAAAATCATCAGATGGGGATGTTTGCACGGTAGACAAAGTGCTTGCAGTTTGTTCTGCCTTGACCAACCTTCAAAAGCCAATTATAAAAATCGAAAAATGATGAAGAAATTTTTATGTATTTCGTTTAAAATGTCTATTATATTTTAAGAACGATTTTGTAAGCTACCGTCATGTGGGTTAACTGTGGCCCAAGCTTTTGATGAAAAGATTTGCTCAATAATTGCTCTTTCTAAAATGATCTTATACTTTATATTTTTGTAGCTGTTGTAGACCAGAGGTATGCCAATCCTTCAGATTACCAAACTGTCAACTTCCAGTCAGAAGATGATTCCTATCCTCCTAAGGGCCGAAATTCCAGAAACCAAAATCGTCCGGTTCCATCGAGAAAATCCCCAACACCGAACAACCACGCCGACACGAAGATCCGCAACACCCACTAGAAGAGCAGCCACATCATCAAGACAGAAGAACAGACTACAGCCCGAAACCAGCTTCATCGTCCAAGCTCTGTTCAGCAATCAGCAGACTGACACCTCGACATGGATTTTTGACACTGCTGCCAGTTCCCACTTCTGTTGTGACAAGACCTTTCTTGACAACTATCAGGAGCTTGACGGAACATCATTGAATGTTGCCATTGCTGGTGTCACCTGCTCAGTCGAAGGAAAAGGGACTGTCAAGCTGGAGTTCAATAAAAAGGGCGAGTCAAAAATTGTAAAACTTGCAAACGACCTGTACTCCTCCCGTTTAAGACAAAATTTGATTTCTGCCCCTGACGTAGATAATGCTGGTGGTTCTTGTAAGGGTGAAAAGGGCTAAAATTTGTGTATATAATAAGGAAGGAAGATAATTGTTTTATGCTTTTAAACGTAATAACTTGTTTTTTTGTTAAACTTAAGTATTTAAAAAATGTTTCAGCAAATAATGCATCTCAAAATGTATCAAGTAATGTAACTAAAAAGGTTCTCACAGATGCGAGGCGGAAAATTAATAAATCAACCTCAAATGTTAACGATTTAAAGGTTTGGCATCGTAACTTTTGCCATATTAATACTAAATCAATCGTAGAAACTTTTCAGCATAATGCTGTCAAGGGTTTACCCGCCGTCAAAAATCAAGACGTAGACTGTAGGCGCGTTCACATGTCCTGGGAAATTGGCGGCATTTAGCCGATATGAGTTTTTTTTTCTTTTTCCTCTGATTTTTGAGGGTTTATTTTTTCATTTTTCCCAGACTTTTCCCTGTTATTTGCCTAAGCAAAAAAATCCCTGACAATTCCCTGATTTCCCGGTCTTGTGACCACCCTGTTTTTTTATACATGTAGTTATATATTTAATTAATTTAGTACATACAATTTCAGATAATGCAACATACTTCCGCTCACCTGTGGATACTAATACTCACCAAGAACAAAGTGATGTTGATGACATAGAAGCTGACAATTTTCCTGACCTTCAAGGAAATGGTATGTTTAATCTCTAAGTAGGCCAACTTTGTGTTGAACTGTTATTTTTACTGTTATTTGTTTACGTATAACATTTTACAAAGTACATTTCATACTTCAGAAATGGGTAGTTCAAAGTTTGGCTACTCTTATTGAAAACAAAAAATTTTCATTCTATGATGTATTTCTATAATAATATAGGCACATTTTATTTTAGATGTTTTCAATTCCGAGGAAGAAGATGAAGATTTTGGGGAAGAGGAAAAGGTTTTATACCCTTGTATTCTGGATCACCAATCACAGTTATTGAAAGTGTCGTATTGTTATTGGTTTTCTTTTTAAAACATTCTTTAACGTTAGCTTGCCTCTCTGATTTGTTAACGTTTATCAAAGTGCACTGCCCTTCGCCAAACTTTTGTCCTAAGTCTGTTTACCTTTTTAAAAAGTTTCTTGCTTGTCAACAAAAAGTAAACAATATATATTACTGCAGCACATGTTATACAACCCATAAAAATGCCTATTCAGTATGTCCCCAATGTAAATACACCCATCATAAAAAGTCTGCGTACAAGCCAATAAAAAACTTTCTATCTTGAAAAATTTGTACAAAATGTTGATCGATGCAGTTTTAAATCACGAATTTGTGTTAAGCACACCTATATGCATATTTTAGATGCAGTTTTAAAGTCTCGCAGATTTTCGATCTTTGATTAGCCAATGAAAACCAAGGTCAGACAGCGGCACGTGTCAGAAAAAGTCTGCATACACCTTTGAAAGGGATTGATAATTAACACGTTGTTCATTAAATTCGCAGTTTTGGTGTCTTTGAGTCTTTGTGTACCTTCAGGATCTTTAAAGTATATTTTCTAAAAGAACTGAAATTTAACTGTAATAATTGTGTGATGAATTCCACGAATAAAGAAATATCTCCGAGCGAGAGAAAGATTATCCTAAAATTGCGTAGCGAGGGTAAATCATTTCGTGAAATAGGTCGAATAGTTGGCAGAACTCATTCTTCAGTTCAAAAAGTGGTGAAAAACTACGAAAGAAGTGGATCCCTTATATCAAAGCCCCGTTCTGGACGCCCCTCAAAGCTGACCCGCCGAGAAAAACGGAGTGTGGTGAGGTACGTGAAGATTAATCCTCGTGTTACATCCAAACAAATTAAAGCTTACATAGAAAGTAGTTTTGGCAAAGTTTTGCAACGAGACACTGTATGTAAAATACTAAAAAAAGCTGAATGGCACTGTCGAGTCGCTCGTAAGAAACCATACGTATCTGATATTAATAAGAAAAAGCGTATGGCATTTGCTAATCAGCATGTAAATAAACCTCCAGAGTTTGGAAAAAGGTTATTTTTTCTGATGAAAGTCAATTTTGCATCTTTGGTATGAAAGGCAAGAAGTTGGTGTGGCGAAAGAAGGGTACAGCATTTGACCCACGGAATATAATACCAACAGTGAAACATAGTGGTGGTGGAGTAATGGTTTGGGGCTGCATGGCTGCCAATGGCGTTGGTAATCTTGTGTTTATTGACGGTATAATGGACCATAAGGTCTATCTAGACATATTAAAAAACAATCTCAAACAAAGTTCTCAAAAATTGGGTCTTAATAATGACTTTTGCTTCCAGCAAGATAACGATCCGAAACATACTGCTCATTTGGTCCGGCTGTGGTTACTGTACCACACTAAAACACAGTTGCATTCTCCACCTCAGTCACCGGACTTGAACCCCAGTGAACATTTGTGGGACTTATTGGAGCGCAAGATTCGACAGCATGACATAACGTCCAAAAATATGCTAAAAGATGTTATCCTCCAGGAATGGGACAAAATAACCCCCCAGGAGACATCCAAATTAGTACTATCTATGCCAAAACGACTTAGAGAGGTTCTTAAACGTAGAGGCCATTCGACAAGCTACTAAAGTAGTTTTCTTCTAACTGGAAAAAAATAATAAATTACATTACCTGAACTGTACGCAGACTTTTTCTGCACTGTTTTGCATCCTTGCTTCACTTTTGATTTTTTAAAAAATATTTATGTTTTATGTATAAGTCTACTCATTATATATTTTCATTATCATAGTATAATGTACACAAATAAAAAAAATTGGATGCAAAATGACCTATTTTTCCTATATAATTTTATTTGAAATGTTTTAGAATCAGTCTGTACGCAGACTTTTTATGATGGGTGTATGTTAAACGGAAAGATTGTAACTTCATCGCCCAATTGTCTGCTAGCATTCAGCTGAAATCTATCCTAGAAAGACCAGGTGTGTTGCATAGCATTAATGATAACAAGGTTAATCATGTTTGCAATTCTGGCAAAAAATGCGACTTGCATGATGGAAGTGTATACAAAAAATTTAAAGAGCAGCATTGGATTGGCATTAACAATCTTACATTTATGTGGTTTACAGATGGTGCTGCATTGTTTAAATCTTCCAATGTTTCAATATGGCCATTATATTTGGCAATAAATGAATTGCCATTTGTTCGAAGATTCAAACCACAAAACTTAATCCTGGTGACACTTTAGGTTGGTGAAAAAAAGCCAGACATGAATTTATTTTTTAAATGCTGCGACAACTTTTTAAATGATGTTGGGAAAGGGTTGTCTGTGGTTGTAAAAGGTGTTAGCCATTTTGTGAAGGGGCACATTTTGTGTGGAACTTGCGACTTGCCAGAAAAATGTTCAATTTTAAATATGATCCAGTTTAATGGATCATATGGGTGTGCTAAATGCTTACAAAAAGTGCGACACCCCTTGGGGAATGACCCAGGTAAATGAAGAAAATACACAAAAAGTCAGGTGTCGATTGTAGTTTATTGAAATTAAAATATCACATCTTGTCACGGAGTATATGGCATGCTCACACTGTTCAGAAATAAATAATTAGCATTTAACAATTAAAGTCCAAACTAAGTAAACAATTTAAGTCCAAAAAGCCTTAATCATACAGAATATTTAGAGCCGATGACTTGGGACACTTAGCTGTCGAATGGGCGGAGGCGGATGAGCCTGGCAGCCAGACCTCAGACACCGGAACCATTGACGCCTTTGCCGGGACGGTCACGGGAGGCTCCTGGTATGGTTGTCGCTCGGATTGGAATGGATGACTTCAAACTTCAATTAGGCATTTAAAGAAAGGGTGGCGTAGCCTGCCTGCAGGACTACGGGAAGACAAAGAAACTAACGCAGACAACGGTACAGACAGGAAACGATAAGGGCAAGGTCCTTTTGAACCGATAGCCTTTTATCTGATCTGAGAGCTCAATTAATTTGCATAACTTGGCAGCTTCTTTACGGCTTTTCTTAGTAATTTTGGCTGTGTTGAGGTCGGACCGCCACACTAGGGAAAACGTATAAGGAGCTACAAAAGCACGTTGTGGCAGGGTTCATGTGTATCCATTTGAAAAGACCATTGACAAACCTCAAAGAACTCATATGGCGACAATGAACCAGGCCAAAAAAGCACGCAATAAAAAAAAGTATTGTTTTTGGCATAAAAGGCCCTTCGCAATTGTCCCTTTATGTGCCAGACATAATAAGGTCAACTGGTTTGGACTACATGCATGGTGTGTGCCTTGGCGTCATAAAAAAGGTGCTGAGTTTGTTTCTAGATCCAACCTATTCCAAGTATGAATTTTCCCTATTTAAATTTCGAACATTAATTGACCAGAGCATCCAATCCATCAGTGTCCCACACATGTTTCAATGAGTGCTTCGAAGCGTCACCCTCATCAAAAAGTGGAAGGGTTCAGAATTCAAAAATTTTCTTTTGTATTTTAGTATTCCTGTGTTTAGGCCAGTCCTGAATGGGAAACATTTTGAGCATCATATGCTACTTGTGTATGGAATTTCCATACTTCTAAAAGAAAATCTTTTGCATTCAGAATTGGTCTTAGCAGAACATGCTTTGTAGCATTATGTATATTTATTTGAACAACTATATGGAAAGCGCCACATGAGTGCAAATGTGCACAACTTGCTTCACTTAGCAGACATTGTCAGGGATTTGGGACCGTTATGGGCATCCTCATGTTTTGGATGGGAAAGTGTCAATGGTTTTCTGATAAAATATGTCCATGGTACCCAATATATACAAACCTAAATAAATCCTGCTATTTCATCACAACTAAGTCATCCACTATGAATTTCGAAGTTGTCTAACCCTAATATGCAACTTTTTTGTGCAAATATGATGAAAAGTTTGAGGTATAAGGTAACCGATGTTTTGTCTGACGATACTTATGTCATTGGCGCTATGCATAATTGCTCAACAGGGAAGCCATTCAAATAATGAGCTTGCTTGGCGAAGCATTTAAAAATGGCAAAATATTTCACAGAATGATTATTAAAAAAAATTATTACATCAGTTACACTTACAGCAAGACATATAAAAAAAATCTTGCTATGTCAAATACCTTGACGATGATTGAATGAATTTGGCTGCATAAAATATTTTGTCAAACTGTCTGTATGTGAAATTGACCAAAATATATAAATTGTTCCTGTCCAACAAAATATGGTTGTGTAGTACAAAAATTTAATTGTCTGGCACCCTTGTATACAAATGAACATAAAAAAATATGTTACAACATATCACTACAATTTCTAAATCAAATGAATATGTCCTTGTTCCCTACGAGAAATTATTATTTTTCTGTGTCTATTAACTATGCAAGGAAACTAATAATATACTTTTCAAATGTTGTAAATTTAATAAAAATTGGAAGTGTAATTTTTAAAAAATTTGTATTTTCAAACTTTTTATATTTATCTAAAGGAGATAGTATTTGATTGAATCATAATAGGTCTATATGAAGTAGACTATTGTTTAGTAGAAAAGTTATATTTTTATTAACTGTGCTCTGCCAAACTTATTTGGCCTTTGTCAATTTTCTCAACATACCGAGAAAAACTCATTTGGGCTTTTATATAAATTTTTATTGGAACTCTCTCATATGTAACAATATTTCATTTTCCAGCAGATGATAAGTTAAAGGTCTATATAATTCCTGATGCTTGCTATATGGTTAAATTGATGAGAAATGTGTTTGCAGATCTAACACTAATAGATGGAAATGGCCAATACATTAGATGGTTGTATGTAAAAGATTTGAATGCACTGCAAGAGAGTGAAGGGTTACATCTAGCCAATAAGCTAAAAAAGAAGCATGTAGATTTCCACCAAAACAAAATGAAGGTTTCTCTTGCAGTGCAGGTCTTTAGTACCTCAGTGGCTGAGGCACTAAAATTTGTCTCGACATCCCTAAAAATGTCTCACTTTAAGAACTGTTCTGCCACAGTCGAGTTTATTACATTGATAAATGATTTGTTTGATACTTGCAATTATAAAAATTGTTTAGGCAAGGGCCTCAAAGGTGCATTAAAGGAAAGTAATAAGAAAGTATGGGAACCATTTCTCAAAAATGCACTGACTTATCTATTGCAGCTTAAAGATGCGAAAACAGGGAAGCTTTTATATCAAACAAGGCGAAGGACACCCATCCTTGGATTTATTTGCCTCATAAAAAGCCTTCAAGGCCTGTTTCAAAATTTGGTCTTTTCAAGCAAAATCAACTATTTGACAGCATACAAAATGAGCCAGGATCACCTGGAGATGTTTTTTTTTCAAAGGTTAGATTAAGGGGTGGTTGGAATAACAACCCAACACCAATTCAGTTTATGTCTGCTTTCAAGCAACTTCTTTGTAAAGAATGACATTCGAGCAAATGAGAATGCAAATGTTCGTCCTCAAAAGGGGGACATAATCTCAAGTTTGGCTTGCTTATCGGCGGTCGTTCCTGAAGTTGATGAATCTTTATTTCATAACGTAACGCTCAAAATGTTATTTGATTTTGACATGGATTTTGAAGAAGATGAACAGATACAGCAAGAGCCAGATACACATATTATTTATTCAGATTACAAAAACAATACTGTTGTATACATTTCTGGATTTGTCGTACGGAGAGTGTCAAAGAAAATTAAGTGTCAACAATGCATTGCATCACTGGAGTCTGATGCTACTGCCATAAAAAAAACTCTGCATTTTTAGTACAAAAAGACAAAGGTGGGTTACAAACACCCTCCAGAGATGTAGTGGAAGTGTGCACTCGGGTCGAAAATTTTCTAATGTTTGAAGTCAAATTAGCCACCCGCATCTGCCGAAAGGCAATGCCAAAGCAAATGTAGTAAGTCAAGTTCTTAAGCAGACTCTGCAGTCTAATATATTTGACAGCTTATTACCTCGTGTCCTTGACTGTTGTATGTTTCCTGACAACCATATTTCCGCACTAATTAAAGAAATTTGTAATGTTTATCTAAACATTAGGCTGCATCATATATCGAAATCAAAGAACATACAGTTACAAAATCGAAGTGTGCGCCAAAAACTTATATTGTTTAAAAGTCAGTAAATGCAATATCTAGTTCATGAATAGTTTGTTTTGTCCTACCTTTTAACATACAAATGATTTAAAAAGCTTTGAATCGAAACTTTGTTGGAAAATAAAATTGTTACTATTATTATAAATTTATTTTGTTTTATTTATACACAACAAAAAAATACTGTTTTAATTAATTGTAGTAATTTTTTTTCTTCAATTACAGTCAACTTTTTTTATTATAAGTTTCAACATAATGTAAAAACATCCAGTTATATAAACTGAAGAAGCAAAAACATTGCTCTGCATTTTTCTTTAACATAATTTGCTTTTAACTGGGTAGATATGAATTTAATAAGCTAGTTGTGAAAAACAAAATCCTAACTTTTATGTAAAATGCCCTGAGAAATGGAAATAAACTCCTCCACAAAGTCCCAGCTATGCAATACAATCCAATACGATCCTCCTCTTTTCTCTTCCCAACTGCCCAACTAATGGTCGCGCCGCCAGAGAGACGGGAGAATCACGTTCCTTCGGACGGTGCTGTATCTACCCTATTACTATGTCTATGTATAGAAATGAAAACTACTGCTTGGTTTATTGAAAAAGTATCAAAATGGTTCGACTTGATGAGCTCTAGATATGCTACATTAGCTTTAAGTAAATTAAATCCAACAGTTTACCAAGAAACTATATCTTTTCTTCAGGAGATGATGGTTTTATTTAAAGAACTTGAAGTAGTTCAGAAAGATGGCCAAAAGAGATGGAAGCCTTTTCAAACTGGTGCCCTCTTATCAACTGCTTCGGTACTTGATATGGAAAAATATTATTTAGAAGTTTAAATTTCTTCTAATTTCACGGTTTTCCCAAGACTCATTAGAAAACTTATTCAGTGTTGTGCGGTTCAGGCAATCGGTGCCCACAGCTCTAGAATTTAAGAACAATTTAAAGTTAATAACTATAGCTCAATTTATGACAAAATCTACTTCAACCAACTATGAGCAGGATGATAGAGAGTTGCTCTCTGGTTTCTTAAATGTAATTAGCGAATCTCCTCCAAAACCCGCCGTACACACCATAACTATACCCAAGGATTGGGATAAAAACCTTACCGAATTATCTTTATTAGAAAGAAACTGTTTGTACAACATAGCTGGATACGTTGTAAAATGCCTATGCACGCTTAATGTTTGTGATTCTTGCATATCCAGCTTAGGCTCAATGAAATAATAAAAATACGAATAATTAAGGGTCCAAATCAAAGCTGTACACTTGGTATTTATATAAATTAAAATATGGTAAGTATATAAATTAAAATAGAAATATAAAATAAGGAAAAGAGAATAAAAAATTAGAACTCAGCCAAAATAAATAACGCAAGAAAAATAGGCCAGGGAAAAATTCTGCAACTAAGATTCTTATAACAGTAAAGAAAGCCGGAATCAACACAAAACCGGACCTTTGCAGAGAGGAAAGAAGAATGCAAAGGCCCAGCTAGGGAACCTCGGGGTCGCCACTCCCGTGCTCACAAGAAGTGAGCTCCCTGAGAAGCTAGGGACCTCGGGATTGCCACACCCGTACCCACCGAAGTGGGCCCCCTGAGGGGTATTTTGGTTATAAATCCACAAAATTATCTCCTAACTATCTGATATTATTCTGATTGAGTGTGTGTGATTACTATATTACTATAAATTTCTTTAAATTAGTATTTAAAAAATATTTAATAAATATTGAAAATCTATTAAAAAATATTTTTCAACTTTTAACAATGGATAGACAGTTTCGAGATATTTTTTGTTTGTTTCAAAAATGCAATTAAACATTCACAGTCTATGTAATTATTGTAAACCACCTTATATTAAACATGCGGAACTTTATCTTATTTGATGTTACAAAACTAGGACAATTTTTAAGAATTTTATTTTAAGGCAAAATATCAACAAATCTGTGGTTTGTAAACATAATACAATACTATTCAAAGTTGGGTAATTTGGTTTTTATAATAACATATATATTATAACTTTTATAATATATATGTTAAGTGTAAGGAATTATTTTCTAATACTATTAGTTGTACTGTTGATATTTTTTAAAAATTATTATGCTTGACTATTTTGTTCATAACTTCTATTATTAAATATTAACCTCTTTGCAACAAAATTTATGATAATCCAAAAATATATGTACAATTAAAATTTTTATTATAAAATTGTGAATTTTCTTGAGTGGAGTGTCTAAATAAAAAAAAACTCAGTAATATTTTATTTAAATTTTATATATTTCTATTCTATTAAAATTTTATATTCCACTAGAAATTCTAGTTTAGTTTAGTTTGAATTATCGTCGCACTAGAGCTACACGAGGGCTACTGGCGACGGGCGTCATATTTTAGTTTGTTTTGTTTAGTTTGAATTATCGTCGCACTAAAGCTACACGAGGGCTATGCGTCGTATTTTAGAACCACAGTCAAGTGACGAGCCGACACCTGCCTAGAAATTCTAAAAAGTTAAGATTTTTTTTAATTGCTCTATTTTTTTTAATAATCAAAATAAAAAACAGTTTTTTAAAGCTATTTTACGGTCTTTAAGTGAAAAAGGAAAATATTTCTCAAATTTATTTGTAGATATATGTAGTTTATTTTCTTTAACAAAGTATCATTCTTTGATACGAAGCATGATTGTTTAAATTATGCAAGTAATATTTAATAGAACACCTGCAAATTGTAATGAGAAAAGAAAACACTCTGTTTAGCCGTCGCGCTCACCCACCTCAGGTTACAAAACTGAGGTTGGAGGAAGCCGGTCCACTAGTTTAACGTCATGGCAGGAGTAGATAGGCCTTCTCCGTTGATCTAGGTGGTAATGCTCCGACTGACTTCTCCATATAATTTAAAAGTTTAGTTTAGTTTTGAATTATCGTCGCACTAGAGCTACACGAGGGCTATTGGCGACGGGCGAGAGAGACACTCTAGAACCTTTAGTACTTTAGAACCACAGTTAAGTGACGAGCCGACACCTGAGTTGGCACCCACCGCAACCGTTAAGGGCGACATCGTACGCAGCGTTAGGACTTTGAAGGATATTTAACGTGCACCTCCTCCACACGGGGTATTATTCGTCGGACATTTTGGCGGCACGGGCCGTTTATAGGTTCTCAGTTATTTTGGCGATGCCCGGACCCAAACCTGGGACCTTCCGCATAGGCGAGCGCCTAACCGACTGGGCTCCCCAGCCCCCATGTAATTTAAAAAAACATTTGAATGACAATACACTTTGTGATGGCGAAGATAAGTTATTTAAGTTGCGACCTAATATTGATATTTTGAAGGAGGAAGTTTTTATTAATTTCTATTTAAGAATCCTTGTGTGTTGAGGAACAAATGTATGCTACAAAAGCTCGTCACCATATGAAACAATACATGCCGAAGAATCCTCACAAGTAGGGATTTCAGTTGTTTGTTTTAGCTGGAGTGTCAGGTTATGCCTACAACTTTGAAGTGTATATTAATATTGGAGGAAGTAACAGCACTCTTCAAAATATACCTGATGACTTGGTGGCAAGTGGATCTGTAGTTGACAGTCTAACACATCCAGTTAATGAGCATCAAAACTTCAAATTATACTTTGACAACTACTATACCTCTTATGACATACCTAAAGGGAAAAGGCATTTTGTGCCTTGGAACTGTGAAAAGTGATAGTTCCATTATTCCATAGATAGTTCCATTACCCAATAAGAAGGAGATGAAAAACACAACCCGTGGAACCATTGTTGAATATGTGACAAATGAGGGAGGATGTGAAGTTTAATTTTCTTAATAATATTGACAATTTCATCCTTAAAATTTCTTATCAGTATAACACACCCTTGGAACAGTTCACTATGTGGAAGTGGACACTTTTTAAACATTTTCAAACCTTCATAGATAATAACTTTTATAATTTTAATTTCTCCCACTACAACCAAAAACACTTAAAAGCTTCTGTCAAACACATCCAAAATAATTTTATTATAACTCCAGTGGACAAAGCCTCCAATAATTATGCTTTCATTTGTAAAAACTTCTACTTGTCTCTTCTTGACAATGAACTACAATCATCCGACACAAACTCTCCAATTTGGACTACCAAAGTATATGTAAAAAGATTATTGCCTTCAATAAATATTTTAAAATTAATAACTCCTCCATTAAATTTCCCTATGTTACCATCACTCCAAAATTCCGCAAAAACCCTTTAGCTTTTCGCTATATAACCTGTGGTTCTAACACTTACATCAATAAACCTGGTGATATCTTTTTTAATTTGCTGAACAAACTTTACAATTTTATTGTCAGTGAAGGCTTTACTTGGATTATTAACAACAATAAACCTGTTTTAGAACACTTGCATAACAAAAATATTCATTTTCTAGCCTACCTTTATTCCACCTAAAAGACTTCCTCACTGCTTATTATAATGATTACAATAGTATATTAAATACTAGTCAGGAATATTGGAATAAACTCATTAATTTTTCCATTTTTAATAATTTTATTTACAATAGTGAACAAATCTATCAACAAGTTAATAGAATACCACAAGGTAGTTCCTTTTCAACTATCCTTGCAAATCTGTTTTTACACTGGTTTGAAAAAAACTACTCTTTTAAACTTCACTGCTTTCCGATTTGTTGATGACCTGATTGTCTTTGATTATCCTGATTTTATACACCTCTGGCACAAAATTTACCTATCAGAACTTCTCCTTAAGAAAACCAATAGCTCCATTTCTTCATTACAATTCTTAGACATACAAATTCAGATCTCAGATAACTCTGCCAACACCAACATTTATGATAAATGTAATGACTTTGATTTTGATGTTATTCGACTTATTCCTTGGAATTCTAAACTTTCTGTTAAAGTCTATAGAAATTGCATTATAAATCAACTACATCGCATTAATATCAACTGCAACGTCAATAACTTTATTCCCAAAAACTTGACCTCCATCGTACACTTATCAACAACAATTTCCCTCCAAAATTTATAAAGAAGTATCTGCAATAATTTTCTTTGTGACATCACTAAAATTTTACTCATTGTCCATATTTTTTTTTCCTTCACTGCACTTATTTTCTATACCGTCAATAGTTCTACACTGTAACCGTCAATAGTTTCATTTGAGTTTTAGTTAGGGTTTTCTGAGTGGCGGTTGGCTTCGAAGTTGTGTTTTTTGTGTATATATATAGTGTGTGTATATATATATAATTAACTTTAATATAAGGTTTTTCCCATACAAGATTTTGCCTAAAATGCTCTTTTATAATTCTAGACAGCGGAAGTTGAACAAAGACCACAGGAAAGCTTAGGTCCTTCTTCCATTGCTCCTTCTTCTGGTGCCCATCATCAGGGTGCTCCTTCTCCCGGCGCTCCTTCTCTTGGTGCCTCTTCTTCCGGTGCTCCTTCTCTTGGTGCCTCTTCTTCCGGTGCTCCTTCTCCTGCTGCGGCCGAAAAGGCCAAACAAAAAACGCCGCAGGAAAAACGGAAGAAGATGACAAATGAAGTTAAAGAAGCTAAATCTCAAATGGCTACATTTGCCAGTCTGAACGATGTTCTTTCAAAGAAAGAGCCGGAGGATTGTGACCTTGATGGGCAGCTCTTGGCCTTAAAGCTAAGGCAATATCCAATTGCGAGAGCGGCATATCATCATGCACGAAATCGACTCTATTACTCAATAAACCACCCACCACCACATTCTCTTCTTATACTGTGTATCAAAATCCACGATTCACTACACCTTCAACTTCTACCTTTTCCTCTGCAGCATCTACTTTCTGTATGACCACAACTGCTGAAATGAATGAAGATGTTACAGATTCATTTCCTACTTATTTTGATTTTTTAACAATTCTTTTAATCATAACTATAATTTTATTTTTATAGGTTTTAATACACGCACACGCGCACACGGTTTGGTTAGGTAAGGTTATAAGGTTTGTTTGTGTAAAGTTTTTTTGTTTGTGCTTGTTATATTATTTGTAGTCTTGTTATGCTTGTTGTTTTTGGTATGTTGTCTAGGTACATGTCCTCTTAAGGGAGCGCGAGCGTCGGGTCTCCAAACCAAAATCTTCTCTCTGTATTAGTCCTATGAGGAAAAATAATTTTCTAAGCCAGACGTAATGTCCTCCTACTGCAAAGGCTGCAGTTTATACAAAAGGAAGGAAGAGTGGAAAGCTCTACAAAAAAATTCTAACGGGGTATACTAAGTTTTGAAAGAAAAACCATGGTCGTAGTCCAGGAAAAATGGAAATCGACGGGATGAAACGAATTTTCCAGCGCTCCATCCAGGAAAAAGGCATCCGATATACTTCCTATATTGGTGATGGTGACTCCAGCACATTTTCCAGCATTTCAGCTAATGAACCATATGGTGCAGAGGCGACACAAGAAATATTTGAATGTGTTGGACAAATTAAAAAACGATTGAGGGTCTCGGGGGGGGGGGGGGGGGTATTGTTGCACTTCTTGGAGGGCATTATTATTTTAGGCTGGTGCTTAGTGTCGTTCATTCTCTAATCTTGAGAATGAACTGGTTGTGAGTTGATGATTATAGTTATTAACAGATTAGTTAAATCCTTATGGTATTAATATTGATTAAGACAATACAGTTTAGTTGAATATTCGTGATAATTATCTTAGCCGTTAGTAATAGTGGAGTAATTAGCAATAACCTCAATTGGAATGAATAGTAGTCATTAGAATACAACACAATATTTATTTAAGGCTATCTTCTCATACATTAATCAATCCTTCAATTCGACATTAATGATTAATTATTACATTGGGTAATATTTGATCTGGAGAGTCCTGGACCAGAAGGGATGTAAATGACTTGCTTATTATGATGATCAGCTTCAGCATGATGGAGGTTGGATGGAACGATTATTTTTTAATTAGTCGGTTCGAATGAACAAGACTAACGTCCTTAACTATTATGGATACTATAATGTCCTTACAGAATTAGAAGTTCGAGGATCGGACTTGCATATGACTGGACATATATGGACAGTACATATGACTACCTCAGACAAATTGCAGACTATGACCCTATTGTTGAACAGAAGTTCAAACGTCCCAGGACCATACATCACGATCCAGATTGGTAATTTTTGACTTGCGTGTCAACTTGACATGTGATTATTGACTGTTTTATTTTGACGATGCTTTTCTGCATTTGTGTTTTGTCTATGTTATGTCTTTTTTTATTGTGCTATATTGTTATGTCTTTTTCTTAATTTGCTTTTATTATTTGATTACTAATCTCTCGTTTCCTTTTCAGAAGTTTTAGATCCCACTTTGCAGAGCCCTTGTGGCATCCATTTTCCAGTTTTTAGCGAGGACTTTGTCCACATTTATTCCCAGTCTGAAGTTAACCCCTTTTTGGGAAGCTTTCGATGAAGGAGTAAGGGAGCTTCGCGCCGACACTCGTCGGTTATTGTTCGATTTCCGAAAATTATTGTTTTCATGTTCATTCCAGCTAAAAAGATTCCTCGAAGGCTCGAACCACCAACCTTCCGGTTAACAGCCGAACGCGCTAGCCAATTGCGCCACGGAGGCTCATTGAAAGAAACTACGAAAGAGTATTAATACTCATTACAAAAAATTTATTGTTTTCATGTTCACTCCAGCTAAAAAGACACACGCCCCCGGGTGGGCTGGAACCACCAACCTTTCCCTACTACAACCCTACTGTTTTAACAATAAAATTTTTCAACTGCAACACAATGTAAAATTAAGATTGATTCAAGACAATTTAAAACACTTCCAAAAACTTTATTACAAAATAATTTTATCACATATCATAAATTCTGAGTAACGTTTACAAATAAAAAATATCAACAATTAAACAACTAAACTTTGTACCTTAATAATGACCTATATGCCAAAAACAGACATGTTACATGTCCATGTTTGATTAGGACTGAACATCAAAACTTTTTGGCATATCCGGTGTCTGTTAAGAATTGTTGTCACTTATTTATTTGTTGATTTTCGAAAAGCAATGTATTTAATTAACAAAAGTGGGTTACAAAAAAAATATGCAACAAAAGATTGACATTACTATTATTTATTAATGAAATATAAAATGAAACAATAGCCATTATCATATTTATAGAAAGCTACAATTAATTTAAAGTTTTAAGTGCTACAAATAAATTTTCGTTAAGATCCGTAATGGGACTTAAGTATAAGATCCTTAAAAGAACCCAAATTGCTCTTAGTCCTTGAAAAGCTTACTAAAAGAAATAAGAACTAACTCAATTTTTTATTATAATTACAAGGTTTACAGTATGATCATGTGGAACAGTTCCCTTATACACACTTTAGAAAACTGGAACAGAATAATTTAATTTTAACTTCATTATTTTCAGCATTACAGTAAGTTTTTCATAAACAAGGTTCAACTAACTTAAAAAGATGTAGATTTATCTTAGACGTTATCAAACACTTAACATATTACCAAAAGCAATTGTTTTTAATATTTCTGTTGCACATCCAATATTGTGAACACAACTTGAGTATAAAATTTAGACATATCAAGGTCCTCACAAAACCTGTTAGGTCCTTTGAAAATAAATTTTGACAATAAAAATTACAAAAGTTTGGCATGTGAGGTTAGATTTACTCAGGTGGAAAGGCGAGGAAATCCTTTAAGCGAGGTCCTCCCCTACCCAATGGATCTTCAGGAAACATAATCACATCCCCGGCGAAACAGAACATTAGGAGCCTGCAAGATAAACAGTTTTACAAAGGGAAATTGATAAAGACTCCCACAATTTTTCCCTCAAATAGAAGATAACTGTAGCTACGACAATTCCAAATAAAATTGTATGTGTTACTTATAATGTATTCTTTCTCTTACACTGGTAAATTAAAGAACAGTTATAATTAGGAATGCACCGAATATTCGGTATTCGGCCACTTTAGCCGAATATACGGTTGGGCCGAATAGCTTAACTATTCGGCCGAATAGTGAAATTTAACAATTTCTTCAAGTTATCTTATAAAACGTCGAAAAATTCCCAAACAGGACTTGTTTTCTTTCATAATACTCAAATTCTTAAGTTTTAGTTATTCATAATGTTAAATCAAGCTTTACTTAATTTATATTAAATAAACATGTCTCTAAGTTAACAGTTACAATGAGTGCTCTTTAAAAAAAAATATATATATATATATATAATATATATATATATAATATATATATATATATATATATATATATATATATATATATATATATATATATATATATATATATCCGACAAAAAATAAAAATTGGTTTAGGTAGGCTGAATATTCGGTATTCGGCCAAATTTGGTATTCGGTGCATCCCTAGTTATAATTATGATATTATGAGGTGTTATATTAAGCTACTACTAAAATTAAGTTTATTAATTTTGAATCTAGTATGTTTTATTTAAAAATAAATCTTTCCAACAGAAAGAATATATCCCATGATCTGTACTGTTGAGTACAGAATAACTTATTTTTATTAGATAAATATTTTAACTTGATATTTTTAAATAATCAGAACTTTGGAAGTCAGATCTTCACTCTTTCTCATGCCTTAGAACATCATCGGTAGCAGTCTGGATAATGCTAAAATATAATCAGGTTAGCCTTATATGGTTAGCAAAAATGCTTACACCAATAATTAAAATATGTATATTTATTATGAGTAACAATAGAAAAATCCGGCGTGGTGGATTTCAGTTCCATACACGATGATACGCATTCACATTATTTAGCCATATGTCTAGTCAGTTGGCTGATAGCAAACAGATGCTCGGTTTATACAAAAGAACACTGAAAGTAAGTGGTCGCTGTGGTTTAGTTTTGGAGTCAGTGAAGCGAGACAAGGGGAAATTGTACCGGAGGCGAATTTCTCTGGTCTAGATTAGCGACGGTCCGAAAAAGCTGCTGATAGGAAGGAGGCTGACATCCCCCCCCTCAGGGATGATGGATGTGCTTAAAACTTGCTCCAGTCCACGTGCATTGCTTTGAAACCAGGAATTGGACTTACTGGGGTTTTGGTGTAGGATTAAAAAAACATCGGCCTACATCGGCTGGCCGATGTTTTTTTAGGCCGATGGCCGGTTTTTTTCACTAAATTACCATCGGCCGCCGATGGCAAGGCCGATGGTAAAATTTTCAAACAATCGGAGCAGATGCATCGGCCAGGCCGATGCATCGGTCTATCCCTAGACTATGGTATATATAAAAAACCTTATTAAAGTTTATTAAGACTTATTAAAGTTTAATAAAAAATACTCAACACAAAAAAACAATTAGATTATTAAAAATTTATTTTTGAACAAAATAAAGAATAACAAGATTTTTGTTCATACGTTACAAGTTTCCCCAACTAGTGAATCACCCATATATTTTAAAGAGAACGGCTCTAATAAACGAACAGCTGTAATAAAAACAGCTCTTTCGTGTCTATCCCATTTCAAAGTAAATATTGAGTATCAATAAATTTTCATATTACTATTTCAGAAGTTTGTAAGTAATTCATAGTAAAATCAAGTGAATTGAACATTTATCCTAATTTTTTTAGACTTATTTTGCTACAGCATGCTTTATTTTGCCAAGTATAAAGCTTGGAAAGTAATCTATCATTGAAAGAAGTTATTTGAAAGCATTTTTTTGAAAAGTCCTTAAATTAATTGGGCTGAGAGCCAAGGGAAGTTTTAGTTCGAAGTCAAATTTAGATCTGATCTAACTTCTTACTTTTTCAGCTCGGCTTAAGCCCTGCATTTTTAAAACCCCTCCTTCCGGATACTGTTATCCAATCTCTGATTTAATCCCGCCTTCATATATCCGGCCCCCTTCATTTCTATGGTCAAGGATACTGTTAAGAATATTACGTGGATTTTGATCATTGGTCCGGCGGTACCTTTATAACTTCTCCCGCCAAAATGTGGACCCTCCAAATGTTAACTGGACCATGATGATCTCTAACAAAACCCCGCCAGACAGCTTTGTGCTATAGTGTCAAAATCCCAGACAGAAATTATATAAATATCAATGGAGTGCCAAACACAATGATCAAGTTTCGTAATAAAAGTTATAAAATTGAAACGGCTAAGGTATGGATTCTGATGAATGATACGCTAGTGACCGAAGGAAACTAATGGCCACGATTCCAGTAAGGATGCATACCTGCTATTTTATAAGAAAGTTTGTGATGTTGTACAGATACTGTTGAAGTGCAAAAGTTTTGATATGGACTTCTTTAAAAATTGTGTAATTTAGGTTATGAAAAAGGGTATGATAAAAAGCTATGGTGATAGTTCATTCCTTCGCCATACTAAATATACACATAAACGTCAAATTGAAATGGTAAACATATATCCTATTTATAGTTCAGTCTATGGTCTAAAATTTGATTCACCTCTAACTTATTTTCATACGTGCAGCATGCTTCCATCAGATCCGATGCATGACCAACTCAAAGAAATAGTCCCAATGGAGGTACAATTAATTATTAAAAAGTTAATATCCAGTGGTACTTCACTTTACAACAGTTAATTTCTAAGATTGTAAACTTTCCGTTTGGACCAAATGATGCTAAAATAAACCCACTGCATTTCCTGACACCCATATGAAAGGGATAAAATTGAACTTGTCACGCATGTGGCGTCTTTTGAGACTTACCATTGTTAATACTGCGCGTCCCAAAAGTTTATAGACAGCTGGTTTTTTTTCAAGTTAAAGAGAAGAATAAGCGAGTGTGAATGACGAAATAATTTATGCAAATATCTAAGAGAGTATTTCAAATAATAAAACGCTCAAACAACTGTGAGAGATCATAAATTTATTTTTAAAAAATAAAAACGAAAAAATGCTGACCCAAAAGTTTATGGACAAAAGGTGTTAAGAGCTGTTTTTATTAATGAAAATATAAATTTGCATATTCTATTATTTGTACACGTGACGTAATATCTTCCTGAGATAAAAACTAGTGGGTTGTTCCTTTTTTGATTCATTGCAAAGATGCCTGCCAACGTGCAATTTACGAAAAATGAAATTTTACAAATTCATCGTTTAAAAACTCGTGGGATGAGAGTTGTAGATATTGCTAGAAGAATTAAGCGTAGCAAAGCTGGAATTTATCAAATCCTAGCGAAAGGTGACATTTTCGAACCAAAATCTCGTCCTGGAAGGCCAAAAAAGACAACAATGAGGCAAGACAGAGAAATTGTGAGACTTGTTTCGACCGAAAATTTGTCTGTACGATCTACAGCCAAAGAAATTACAGCTTCAGTATCAATCTACAGTCCACCGAAGGCTAAAAGCAAGTAAGTTTTTAAAATATCATAAAATGCGACGCCTGCCAAAGCTTAAAAAACGCCATAAGGATGGTCGAGTTAAGTGGGCAAGAAATTACATGCATTACAAAGACGAATGGCTAAGTGTGGTTTACAGTGACGAAAAAAAGTTTAATTTAGATGGCCCCGATGGATGGAAGTACTATTGGCACGATCTTCGGAAGGAACCAAGGTCCTTTTTAAGCAGGCAACAAGGTGGGGGTTCAGTAATGGTGTGGGGAGCCTTCTCCTTCAACGGAACAACTGATATTGCTTTTTTGAAAGGTCGGCAATATTCTGATGATTATCAAGGAACTCTTGAAGCTCACTTACTTCAATTTGGGGAGTTGCTAGGGGGAAATAAATGGGAATATCAACAAGACAACTGCTCCATTCATGTGTAACTTCACTATGCAGTGGTTTAGACGCCACAATGTTAAAGTTATAGAGTGGCCAGCTTTAAGTCCTGACCTAAATCCTATGGAGAACCTCTGGGGAATACTTTCGAGAGACGTTTATGCAAATGGGCGCCAATTTGCAACAGTTCAAGATCTAACGATGCGAATTGAACAAAGTTGGTTAAATTTGAAGCCCGAAATTCTCCAAACTCTTGTTTTAAGTATGCCTGATCGAGTTTTTCAAGTGATAATGAAGAACGGTTTAAAAATTTGAACAATAGTGCAAAATTAAATGGAAAAATGGACTTCCGTCTATAAACTTTGGGGACAACCAAATTTTAATTTTTCTCATTTTTCACTAAATCTGTGATGTTATGTTATTTGTGTACAGTACTAATATTGTATTGATATTTTTGATAATTAAAAATAAAAAAAAATTCTTGCGAAACGTTTTCCTATTATAAAATTCAAAAAACACAGCAGTCCATAAACTTTTGGGACGCGCTGTAGGGAAAATGGTTCCAGAATCAGATACTGTTTGGGTTTAGTTTAGTTTGAATTATCGTCGCACTAGAGCTACACGAGGGCTATTGGCGACGGGCGTCGTATTTTAGAACCAAAGTCAAGTGACGAGTTGGCACCCAACGCAACCGTGAAGGGTGACATCGTACGCAGCGTTATTACTTTGAAGGATATTTATCGTGCACTCCCTCTACACGGGGTATTATTCGTCGGACATTTTTGGCTGCACGGGCCGTTTATAGGTCGGCAGTTATTTTGGCGATGCCCATACCCGAACCTGGGATCTTTCGCATGCTAGGCGAATGCCTAACCGACTGGGCTCCCCAGCCCCCAGATACTGTTTGGGATTTTTTGCTATTGTTAAAAGTAATTGTTAACGATCTTTCACCTATAGTCAATATAGACTATGCATCTTATTTGACTGAATCGATCAACGCAATATATTTAAAGGTTTTTTTTCCTGATGTTAATCTAAAGCCCAAGCACCATTTTGTTGTACGTTCCGAAATTAATTATTAATTTGGTCCTATAGTTGCGATATGAATCTAAACATTCGTATTTTAAGCGCATTGCTCAAAGTATAAAGAACTCTATTAATTTGCTATATTCAATGGCTAAAATGCACCAGCAGTTAGTTGAGTGCCATATAAATTATGCATCATCTAGAACTGTTTGAAAAGGTAACAAATGCTAAGCCACTGAATAAAAATGTTTATTCTGAAAATATTTCTCATGTTTTAAATATGTATTCGGATTTTTACGTTGTTTCAAGTGCCCAGATTGCCAGAGGTGAAGAATCCGACTTTTTTAATATTTCATATTCCTAAATTTCCCTGGCACACACTGGGGTGGAAACAGCAGTAAAAATGGTACAGAAGATCAATTTTAGTTTAGTTTGAATTGTCGTCGCACTAGAGCACGAGGGCTATTGGCGAGGGGCGTCGTATTTTAGAACCACAGTCAAGTGACGAGCCGACACCCGAGTTGGCACCCACCGCAACCGTTAAGGGTGACATCGTACGTGAAGGATATTTAACGTGCACTCCCTCTACACGGGGTATTATTTGTGGGAAACTTTTGGCTGCACGGGTTGTTTATAGGTCGGCAGTTATTTTGGCGATGCCCGGACTGACCTTTCGCATGCTAGGCGAGCGCCTAACTGACTGGGCTCCCCAGCCCAACAGAAGATCAAGGGTGTGTGGCAAGGGAATAAATTATCAGGGCCAAGTTTAAATCAACAAAGCAGGTAAAACTTCAATACTAAATAAGATTAAATTGTAAAACATTATACCTAGCAACTGGAGCATTTATTTGTAATTGTTTGACAAACTTCATTTCTTCGATTAAGTCAAAAACTTGGAATTGTTTACCCCCTTTTCAATCATTCATATTATTGTATTATTGTATTTTTAAAAGTTTTAATGATGAAAATTCTTCCGATAGGAGATTCTATTATTCGATACATGTTACCGTACATAAAATATGGATTGCCTAATAATATTTGAGCCTCTTCCAGGTTACAAGATTGAACGAGTGGAAAGAGATGCCAAGAGTAATGAGATATGGTCCATTCAATTATATTCTAGTTCATGTGGGAACAGGCAAATATTGAGGCCCGGCAATGTAACGGCAAATCTAAATAGTTATGATAACCTTTTTCAGGCAATCCTGGCCCACAGTCCTGGAGCTGGAATTTTTGTGTCATCAATTTTGAATCTGATCATGAATGACTTCCTAACTGATTCGGTGGAAAGATCCTTTAGAAGTAAGCTTTATGCCTTGAATATGATGATTAATGGTTCTGCTCTAGCAGATATTCATTTTTTTTACAGATATCCTTATCCAATCTTAGGACGAGATGGTCTTCAACAGAAACCACAGGATGCATTGCCTGGAGATTTGTAAGCGTTTTGACTGTTTTAATTGAAGAAAAAATTATTTTTGTATGGATGGATGTTCGGGTTTTATGGCGCAAGGGCATCTTAGGCCATACTGCGCCAAACACTAGGTAATCTAATTAAAAAGGTAAAACAGCTTCATAAAAGCAACACACAACATTTAAAAACAATTAGAAATCTAAAGAAACACAAGCTATTCATAATATTTACACATAACATTTAAAAACAGACATCTAAATCAAAGAATAAAAACCAATATCAATTAAAAAGAAAAACAGGGCATGATATGGGGGATGTGATGAATAGACGGGTTTAAAACATTAAAATATTTAAGTCTGCTCAGTGTAAAAGCTGGACAGTCGACTAGTATATGATAAACACTCAATGAAACATCACACATGACACATATGGGCTGATCTTCTGCCAGCAGAAGATGCACATGTGTGAGTCTCGTGTGCCCAATCAGGAGGCGTGCCAGCACTACCTCCTGCCATCTGCTCGGCGATGGAAAAAATGGCCAGGTTATTGATTGTGTTAGATTATGGAATTTGTTTTCAGTTTGGAGGTCCCATTCGTTTTGACATACTGTATTGATTGAATGTGCACAGGCCAGTTTGGCATCGGGCAAATTAAGGGGGGCGCCGCTGCCTAGACTAGCAGTCTTTGCAGCGCGGTCCGCCTCCTCATTACCCGGAATACCAACATGACCCGGCACCCAGCAGAAACGAATTTTGAAACTATTGAGCTTGAGCTTATAAAGGAGCTTTACAACTATTGATATTAAGGGATGAGATTTGTATGAGAAATTACTAAGGGCATCAAGCACACTTTTTGAATCGGAATATATGATCCATGATTTAAAGTTTTGATTTGCAATATGATGGAGGGCGAGATATATTGAATAAATTTCTGATGTAAAAACAGAGCATGAAGGATGAAGGGTTTCTGCTATGGTGATGTCATTAAAAACTGCCGCAGAGCCAACGTGGGTGTGAGACTTTGAACCATCCGTGAATACATGTTTAAAAGAAGTTAAAAAAACGATGTTCATTAAAAATTTGTAAAATAGCTTAATCGGGCATTGATGACTTTTTAAAATTAATGATACTATGAATATGTACAGGTGATTCTTCCCAAGGTGAAAAGTTGTCGTTGTAATTAAAAACCCTAAAATCATCAAGATCAAGATTATCTATGAGCTCTTTGATACGTATTGAAAATGTTGGAATAAAGGACTTTTTATTTAAAAACAACTGCTGGAATTGCGGATTTGAAATTTGAGGATATAGAGGGTGATCATGGTTACTTTTAATATTGAAGTAGGCAGCTAACGAAAGTTTTTCCCGACGATGTTGCAGAGATGGCTCCTGGCACAGAACATATAGGCTTTGTACAGGAGATGTACGAAAAGCCCCAGAAGCCAACCTCAGACCCTGATGATGAATGGTGTCTAAATACTTGAGGGCCGATTTTCTGGCAGAACCATAGGCAGCGACACCGTAATCTAGCTTGGATCGTATTAAAGCTCGGTATATTCTGAGCATAGATGTTGTATCAGCACCATAAGTTGTGTTACATAGTACTTTCAATATGTTCAGCGACTTATTGCACTTCTGCCGTAAATGTTGAATGTGTGGCAGGAAGGTGAGCTTCCTATCAAAAATAACACCCAGAAATTTTGCCTCCGATCTAACAGGCAGAGCCACACCATTTAAAGTGATTTCTGGGTCAGGATGTAGCCCACGCTTCCGGCAGAAATGCAAGCAGATTGTTTTCTGGTTTGATATAACAAAACCGTTATGATTTGTCCAATCCGTGATCTTGCGGATTGCAATCTGCAGCTGTCTCTCTACTGTACTCATGTCAGCTGAGGCACAGGAGATTGAAAGTCGTCCACGAACAGAGTGCCTTTGACAGTTGGTGGAAGCTGCCTTACAATATCATTGATCTTCAATATAAACAACACCACGCTGAGGACGCTGCCTTGAGGGACACCTTCTCGTTGGTAAAAGTCTCGAGACAGAGTGGATCCGACACGAACTTGGAATACACGGGTCTTAAGGAAGTTCTGAATAAAGACAGGTAAATTGCCACGAAACCCAAGATGGTATAGGTCTTTCAAAATTCCGTACCTCCACGTTCGATCATAAGCCTTCTCCATGTCAAAAAATATGGAGACCAGGTTCTGATTACGAACAAAGGCTTCACGAACGGAGGTTTCCAGAAGCAAGATATTGTCTAAAGTGCCTCTATGGTGTCGGAAACCACTCTGAAACGGAGATAAGGCACCTTTTTCTTCCAAGCAATAGACAAGGCGGGCATTGACCATCCGCTCCACCAATTTGCATAGGCAACTGGTCAGAGCAATAGGACGGTAGTTTCCAGCATCTTGAGGGTCCTTTCCTGGCTTGGCAATTGGAATAACAATTGCTCTTTGCCAAGAAGTCGGGAAAACCTTTTCATTCCATATTCTATTGTAGAGTTTTAAAAGGACTTGTAAAGAATTATTATTTAGATGTTTTAGCATTTCATTGTGGATTTTGTCATGACCGGGGGCTGATGGATGGCATTTTTTTAGGGCGCTCTGTAGTTCTCTTAGGGTGAAACTGCAATTGTATCCTATATTCCGGGAAGATGCAAATTTAAGTTTATTAAGCTCTTCTTGATGTTTAACCTTTAAAAATTCAGCATTGTAGTTGCTACCATTGGAGACAGCTGAAAAGGCTGCTCCGAGCTGATCTGCAATATCTTTTTGGGAAGTAATTAAAATATTGTTGTCTTTTAAAATAGAAAGCGGCTGTGAGTCAGCGTAACGACCCGAAATTCTTCTCACTTTCTTCCAAACTGTTTTTGATGTTTCGTGACCACGGATGGAATTGAGGTATTGCTGCCAAGATGACCTTTGGCTTTCACGTCGTATCCTACGGGCATGGGACCGAGCCCTTTTAAATTCAATGAGATTTTCCTCAGTAGGATAGCGACGAAAAATACCCCAAGCTCGCTTCTTTTGTTTTTCAGCCCGAGAACAGTCGTTGTTCCACCAAGGTTTAGGAGATTTTGGAAGTCTACCTTGGGTCATGGGAATAGCTATACCAGCAGCATCCAAGATAGTTTCAGAAATAACATTAACAGCCGAGTCAATATCACCTGTTTCAACCATGTCGTCCGTAAACTCAGCGTGGGTTGTAAACATATCCCAATTCGCTTTGTTGAACTTAAATTTTTGGGGTCTTTCTTGCTGAGGTGGTGGGCTCCTCGACGTTAAAATAACTGGAAAGTGATCACTGTCATACAGGTCACTTCCAACCCCGAAAGACCAGTCCAACGAAAGTGACGGCGAGCAAATGGCGAGGTCGACAGCATGGAATGTCCTTGAAGGCAGGTGAAACAGAGTAGGACTTCCGTCATTAAGCAAAAACAGATTTTGTCCGTTTATCATCTGTTCCATTATTGATCCTCGGCTGTTCTGTTCACCACTGCCCCACATTGGGTGGTGGCCATTAAAGTCACCCATGAGAAAGAATGGGGCAGGGAGCTGCTGAACTACATTTTCCAAATCTCCTTTATTAACAACATGGTTCGGTGGTAAATATATGCAACAGATGGTCACAAGGTGGGAAAGTTGAATTTGGATTGCAATGGCTTGGAGATTGGTATTGATGTTCAAAATACTGGTGGGCAATCGGTTAGAATACACGATTGCAACTCCACCACAAGCCCTTCCACCGTCTGAGTAGTCTTTTCGGAAAAATTCATAGGATGTTATTTTTGTGATATCGCCTGCTCTTAGGAATGTTTCCTGCAGGCAGACTACATCAGGTGCATATTTATCTATGATTGCCTTGACACCGTCTTTATTGTGTCGGAAACCACGACAATTCCACGAGACTATTCGGGTCATTTAGGGAAGTTAATCGGTGGGTGTTTAGTCACCAATTTTTCTCAAGGCATCAGATGTTGTGGTGCCTCGAGTCCCGCCTCAACATCCATTTCTGGAGAATCGGAGGAGTCAGAGCTATTAAGATTATTGGTGTTTAAGGATCTGCTTCTAGATTTAGTTTTTTGGGGAGACCTTTCTAAACGTTTGACTGATACTGGAGACTTGCTAATTCTTGGGGGTTTCTGTATGCCTGGTTTTACTGTGGTATCACGTGTTTGTGAGCTGGAGGATGAAGTATTGTTTTTCGTAACAGAAGCTATTGTGTTTGTAGATTTAACCTCTTGGAGGTACTGTTCCCTAAAGATATTGCATTGGATAGCTATGGAAGAAGTGGTTACTTTAGTGGCAGCTGCGTATGATACGTTAGGTTTAGGCAGGGTTATTGATACTTGACTGCGAGCTTCCTGATAGGATACATTTTTAGTTACTTTAATATATTGAATGTCTTTCTCTTCTTTCCACCTAGGACAACCCCTGAAGTTGGCAGAGTGGTCGCCTCCGCAGTTTAAGCATTTAGGTGGAAGCTGACAAGAGAAAGAATGGCCTTTAGCAGAACAGTTTGAACAAAATTCTTCTTGAGATCTGCAAGTTGCTTTGGTGTGTCCGTACCTTTGGCAGTGAAAGCAGCGCAAAGGGTTCGGAATATATGGACGGACGGGACAGTTTAGATAGCCTGCTATTATATGATTTGGTAGGTTAGGTGTGCCAAAAGTCAAGATTATGTGTTGAGTATTAACTATTTCATTTCCTCTTTTTATGGTAATTCGTTTAACTTGGGTGACATTTTGGAGTCTTAGGTTTTCCAGAATTTCTGATTCTGATACATTAATTAGATCTCTCTCAGAGATGACACCACGGCAAGAGTTTAGAGAGTTGTGGGGTGTGACAGTAATCGGGATATTGCATAATAGTTTTGAGTTCATAAATGATCTTGATTGTATGTAGGTGCTTGTTTCAATGAGTAGGTCTCCAGATTTAAGTTTTTTTTACAGATTTGGGGTTTCCTCCGATTCCCAGTAGTCCTTTTTGAATTGCAAATGGTGAGATTTTTGATAATTGCTGTGTCGCTGAGGTTATAACAAGAAATTTCGGGTACAGAGAATTAATGTCAGTTAAATTTTTTGTCTTTTCCAATTCTGGTGTTATATTTGGCGGACTTAACCCCCCGCCTTGGTTTTGAGTGAGAGCCATGATTTAATATAAAAAGAGTTCATCCCCGTAGTCCACAGGTAGCTCCGGATACCCTTTCTCACCCACCTACTGCAACTACGCCGGAGTGGCCGGGATACGGCAGGGGCTTACCGGCTCTGGGCAACTTAAAACAATAACGGTGCGAACTGTCGCAAAAAAAACATAAGCCCAGCCTTCGGCAGGGTCCCTAGGCAGTACTACGGAGACATAGCGTTACGGGTTCGGGGTGTGGATCCGCACTGGGCACCCCTAGCCGCAGCAAAATACCAAATGGCAGTGGTGTCCAATACGTCAGAAAACAAAGTATTGGACAGCAGTGTCATTAGGCGAGCCGATTACCAGGGGCGGGATCCCCCCTGGCGCCCGTCAACCAGTGAAGCATGGACCAAAGGGCACGCAACAGTGGCCTCATGAAACTAACACCTGTCCTATGGGAGGCCACTGCAGGAACCCCAGGACTCCACTTTCCTCCGGTTCAGTCGGTCGCAGCACACGGCAAACGTGCTGGTCAGAAATGTCTGACAACAATGAAATAATAAAAATACAAATAATTAAGGGTTCAAATCAAAGCTGTTCACTTGGTATTCTATAAATATATCAAATAAAATAGGACTATAAAATAAGCAACTAAGATAATAAAAAATTAAACTCAGCCAAAATAAATAACGCAAGAAAAATAGGTCAGGGAAAAACTCTGTAACTAAGACTCGTAAAACAGTAAAGAAAACCAGAATCAACACAAAACCGGACCTTTGCTGAGAGGAAAGAAAGAAGAATGCAAAGGCCCAGCTAGGACCTCGGGTCGCACTCCGTGCTCAAGAGTGAGCTCCCTGAGAGGCTAGGGACCTCAGGATGCCACACCCGTACCCACCGAAGTGGGCCCCCTGAGGGGTATTTTTGTTAGAGTTCCTTCACATTTGTGCCCTGCTACTTTTCCTCCTTTAGGCTCACTCTTACTGATAGTGTCTTGCGCCCCGTTGTAAGCCTGGCACACTTCCCAGAATACCAATTTTGTACTGTATTTTTGAAAGTTTTAATGATGAAGATCCTTGTGATAGGAGATTCTATCATTAGATACATGCTACCGTACCTAAAATGTAGATGGCCTAGTAATATTGTTCTTGCTTTTGAGCCTCTTACAGGTTACAAGATTAAAGGAGTTTAAAAAGATATACCAAGAGTAATGAGATATGGTCTATTTGATTATGTTCTAGTTCATGATGCAATTTTGAATCTGATCTTGCATGATTTCTTAAGTCGGCTGCTTCTGTGGAATCTGTCCCTGCAGCAATTGCAGAAGCCTTGATCTGTTCTGCTCACCTTCCTGTCAAAGTACCTGATAAATAAGTTCTCAAATCTTAATTTCCTTGTTGCCAGCGGGTTTTTAATCAAAACCATCGAGCTCTTCTCAATGTTCCGAGGTTATTTATAATATAGCAGTTTCTAATAAACATGCAGCTTTGTTTAATGATGATAGCTTGAAAATGGACATGGAAGATAGTGTTGTAGAGTTAGCAGGGGTTAGAGTTAGTAAATTTCATTTTAGACAATATGAGGTTTGTAAAACCCAAGTTCCTGATAATGTGTCGTATCGTAATCATTTTTGGAAGTTTAATTGTAAATCCCATAAACTCTTAAACAATGCAGTTTGTTTATTATCATATGCAACCAAGAATTTCTTTTTAACCCACAAAAAAAATGCAGTAATACTCCAATTGATTCAGGCTCTCAAGTCAGCAAGTAGTTATAATTTACCAAGTCCTAAAATCCTTCAGATATAAAGTCTACTATCTTAACTAATCTTCTGAAAGCATTCATGCTTCAGATAAATGAAAAATCTGCTAATTATAATTTGTCAGATTTGTAACAGATATTTTGCTAGAAGTGCAAATTTTTATAAGCATAAATGTAAATGTTTAAGTAATATGTACAAGTTTGAAAATTGTCATAAGTCATTTCTTTATGTTGGACTTTAACTGGAATGAAAATATCAGGATTAAAACCATTGTAATTGCTCTTCTCAATTTTATGTGCCCCTGCAGACAAAAAGTGTAAATGCAACTTCTCGCAAAAGTCAGAAAAGTACAATTACATCGCATATCAATTGCCCAGTTAGGATTCATACATGCGAAGAACCAAATTGTGTAACTGCATAGTATAATTCCGAACATAACCATCGTGTAGGTTACGAAAGTTGTATATTAATAATAGTATACCAACCTTTGAAAGGTAGTTTTCGAAATACAGTTAACTCCCGATTATCCGCTGGGCTTACGATCTCCCCACCTTTCTTCCCTCAGCAAAAATAATAATTTAACAAAACACAGAGAAATGCAATTTATCTGTTTCAAAACTTTTGGGAAGAATGCATTCCAAGAACTACGAACACATTCAAAAACGACGAATACATTTAAAAAACTAAGATTACATTACAAGAACAACAAATGAATTAAAATAAGAATGACTATTGGAAACCTGGTGTATGCCAAAATGTGTTCGGCCAGGTGCACATCACGTGCAGATTTTTGCCGAAAAGCGTCACTTGTAAAATAAACTGCTTTGCGTGATTTTGATAGTAACGAAATGAGTGAAAAACGAAAAAAAGTTGTTGACAATTCAAGACAAACTACAACTGATTAAAAAGATAGGGAACGGATCCACATCGGACAGTTCGACCTCTTTGAAAAAAAGAAAAACTATGATAGCCAGCAGAAAAGAACTTGATGCAGCTTTATTAAAATTTGTGATCCCTATTTTATTTCTTTACTATTTTTTCTATTTCATTATATTTTCTTTACTTTTGCGGATCATCCGCGAATTCGTTTATCCGTGGATGCCGCGCCACCCAATTCCGCGGATAATCGTGAGTTTACTGTACTTTAATGCTTTTTATACAATTAAAGGTGCCTATTGCAGAAGTTACGTGACTAATGGGAGAAAACTTTGCAAATTGTAGCAATAGCAAAGAGTTTCCAATCAAGGAAGCTTTCATTTCTCGAAAGGCTATTCAAAATTATGTAAGACATAGTAATGTTTTTAAAAAATGATACACTTTCGCGTTGATGAATGATGAGACGATAATTTTTAATCTATAAACCTTTAAATAGCGCAACTCTGCATAGGCCTTCCAGTGTTATTTATTACCAGATGCCGATCAAATTTTTGCATTGGGCTTTCAATCATGACAGATATTTTGCTAAAAAATGCTTCTTAAGTGCTTTGTATTGATGCTATTCATGACACCAATTTTTATTTGTAGGTTCTCTCGGAACAACATATTGAAGATCTAGCCCCCACCACCTCCCTAGAAGTACCATCTACCACACCACCAAATTCAGGGCCGTCCACTTCAAATGCCCTGAAACGCCTACATGCAGTCATAGAAAATAACCTGGTCGTTGTTATTCCCATTATCTTAACAAAATCTCGCAAATTGATGAACAACTCCCGAGGATGATTGTAAAAGAGTATCGCCTTTTTTATATTGTTGAATGCAATAAATTTATTAAGTGTGTGCAGATACTGTCACTCGGCTATCAACTGAATTATCGTCGCACTAGAGCTACACAAGTGCTATTGGCGACTGGCGTCGCAATTTAGAACCACCTGACGAGCCGACACCCGAGTAGGCACCCAACGCAACCAATGACAAGGTAGAATCCTGCAGAAAAAAATGAATGCGGTAAACCATGCGCGAGTTTAACCACCGAAGGCTGGACTGCAATGAATAACGAGAGTTTCGTAGCAATAATAGCACATTTTATCAATGACGACCGCTAAATGAGGAATATTCTTTTGGAATGCTCCGAATTTCCTGTTAGTCACAACTGCCCAAAATCTGTCGGACAGTTCACTGGCAGCCTGCAAGAAAGTGTTGTGGCAGTGACTACCAACAACGCATCAAACATCGTTAGCACAATAGAGCTGTCCGGGTTCCGGCACATCCCTTGCTTTGCCACGTCACGACGTCTATAGCTTTGTCGTCACGACAGCTATAGCTGCCAAGGAAATTCAAGGAGTGGTATTCAAGGTGAAATGTGATGTCAATTTCTTTAAAAAAAACCTCAGCTGCTGTGACCAAGATCGCAGAACTACAGTCAAGGAAAATTATGGATATTCATTAAAAAAATAACTGAAAATTATATTTTTTTTATCTTGTGATGTTTTTGTTCATGTAACCCCCCCCCCCCCCCCCCCTACTTTTACAAAAAATCCTGAACGGCGGAAAGTTTGGGAAATAAAAGTGAAGCGAGAAAATTTCAAAGCCACGAAGCTACTAGGATTTGCTCAAAACATTTTGATGCGAATTGTTTCGACACTAAAAAGTTTGGTGGGACATGCTAAGTTCCGATGCTGTACCTACTATCTTTGATTTTGCAGTCAATTCTACAATTGGCACTAAAGTTCAACGAAAGGCTCCTAAGAAGAGGTCCTTATCTATGGAAGATGATCTGCCTGAAGGTAAACAAATCTTGTTGTTAATGCACATATATTTTTATTTCCAATCTAAAGAACAGCATAAAAAATTATTATTTCTATAATTCCTTTGAATTTAATTTGGTATAATATAATGTTTTCAATAAAGCACCCATTCACTATTAATGTCATAGTTTACTACTGACCATACTCCAGACTGATATAATAAATTAAAAGGGAAACTTATCAGTACTTATTTATTTCTGTGTGAAGTAAAGGTCCGTTCTTTGAAGGAAATGCTTTTACTCAATAAGTATTAAGATTTCCTTCCAAAGTTATAAATACATACACTAATTGAAATGATCAATTTTGCAGCTTCATCTGCCATACCAAAGAAAAAGCGTCTTTGTTACTTTTGGATTTTGATGAGGCAGATGTCACATCCCCCACTAATGCACAGAAGTTATTGCAGATATCCCAGGCTGCGATCATGAAGCACAAACAAGTCGTCAGAAACTTGCGAAAATCTTGAAAAAGACTAAAAAACGAGTGGAATCTTTGCAAGGTTTGCTAGAAAATTTGAAAGAAAAGATCATGATCTCAGATGCTGCATCCTCAGTATTAAAGGTAAGGTTAATGTTTGAATATTAAATTTTTATTTTAAATGTAAAAAAAAAAGATAATGCCCGTAGTCGACCTCCAAGAAGCACCGGTTAACAGAAATTGACCAAGTTTAGTTTTAATTTGAATTATCGTCGCACTAGAGCTAAAAGAGTGGTGTATTGGCGACCCGGCGTCGTATTTTAGAATCACAGTCAAGCGACAAGCCGACACCTTTAGATGTGAAAGACCAATTATTGTAATTGCTTTTTAATGTTGTAAATTACACTTAACATTCAATTGCAAACGTTATTTAGTCCATAGAAAATCCAGAAGAAAATGAAGCAAGCAAGTGCAGCAACCCAAGTATAGTATTGTATTGAATTGAATGTTAAATTGAAAATATGATGTTTCATGTGAACATGCCAATTCTTTAAATTCTGTTTTTTTTGTGTAGTTTGAATTATCGTCGCATTAGAGCTAAACGAGGGCTATTGGCGACGGGCGTCGTATTTTTGTTTTTTCTGCATAAATACAGCATTCTTAGCTGTGTTTTAGCCAATGTTTTAAATGTAGCATATGTGTAAATTAATGAAACTGTCTATTTTCAGCTTTCTTCTGGAGCTGCAGAAGAGTTTGTAAAAAGATTAGAAATGCCCAATTCCAAAGAGAAAAATCCAGCCGATTTCAAAGCATTTGCATTGACCTTAAACTTTTATTCTGCAAAAACTTATAACTATGTCCGGGAAACTTTTGACCGTCATTTGCCACATCCAAGAACACTGAGAAAATGGTATAACTGTGTGGACGGATCACCAGGCTTCACAGCTGAAGCTATTAGAGACGGGCGTCGTATTTTAGAACCAGTCTAGTGACGAGCCGACACCTGAGTAGGCACCCAACGCAACCGTTAAGGGCAACATCGTACGCAGCGATGGGACTTATATTTAACATGCACTCCCTCTACACGGGGCATTATTCAGCGGGCATATTTGGCTCTACAGGCCGTTTATAGGTCGGCAGTTATTTCGGAAATGCCCGGACCCGAACCTGGGACCTTCCGCATGCAAGGCAAACGCCTTAACCGACTGGGCAGCCCCCGTAGCTACAGGAAGCGGCCAAAAAAAATTGTGTCTAGTGAGTACTTACCTATAATTTTTATATTTTTAGTTAAGGGAAATTTGGAGGTCTTTTTTTTGCTTCTTAATATCATTAACTCCAGGCTTGGTGAAATATTTCAAACATATATATATAATTACATGTTTTTGTTTTACATTGCATTAATTTAAATGAGGATTCAACTTGTGTTAGAGGCCCGAACTATTTCGCATTGTACAGAAAATCAAGCTTTTCATAAGGATTCTTTTAAGTCTGCATTATGTAAGTAACATTAGTTGAAATTTATGTTTGTTTTGCATTCCATATTTTAATAAAATAATTAGTAATTGTTTAATACTAAATAAATTATGACTTTTTTAAAAAAGTAGCAAAAATATAATCCAAAACCATTTTAAATGTAGTGTTTAACATAGTTACATAAGCACAGTTGTACTAAACAAAATGCTTAATAGGTTGATCAACTTGTGAATAATTATTCAATAACTATGAAAAATAAAAGCAATTCTTTTACTTTTTATCTCTTATTTGGATTTATGTTTAAATATTAAATTTGGAAGCTGTGGCAAAGAAATAATTTTGGCAATAAATTAAATAATTTTCAAAAATATTTTAATATTTCCCAGAAATAGTTCAATAATTCTCTGAAATTCATAAATGCTGGGGTCATTTTACTCTCTTAAATATGCATCTAGGGCAATAGCAAAAAAACGAACCATTCTTGTCCCCTCCAGTTTTCTTAAGTATAAGTAATATAAGTTTTTAAAAACAGTAACATAGGAAAAAATTATAATACAATTTATAGAGCATAAAACAGAAAAAATTACACAAGATTTTCTTTTTTTTATTCTAATTTTTTTATTAGTCCACCGTGTGATGGGTCACGTCCATGGCATGTCCTAACCTTCATTTTTATGATTTTGTCAGTTTATAACTCCCTCCAATTCAAAAATTAATCCTAACTAGACTTCAAAACAAAGTAAACTTTCTTTTTATTTAGCTTTTAAAATTACCTATTCAGTTAATATTGTAAAAGTTGTATTCAATTAATTCAAGTTGACAATTATAATAAATAGTACATTGAAGAAAAACATCCCTTAGTTTAAATCTATGGATATTATAGATAAATTGAGACAAAATATATTTTACAAAGTTACAATTGCAATACTAAATGATTTTCAAAGATCATGTAAAGTAAACAGAAAAATACAGTAGATTTTAAGCATAAATCCCGATTTTACTGACACTGCTATACACTTGTTAAGAAAAGAAATTCAAATTCCCTATTCAAAGTACTGTACAGTTCAAAGAAAATATTCAAAAACTAAAAATTACTACTAGCATAATATCTTAATGCATAAATCGTGTATAATCCTCCATTTTTTTTAAACTAAAACCTGTCAAAAATCATAAATGAATCCCAATATAGGCCTAAGTAATAAAAGTGCTTAAAAAAGTTTCAAAGATAAACAAAAATAATTTATAACATTCAAGCCAATCTTGTTATCACAAGCTCATGACTCACGGACACTTGATTAGAAGAAAATATTCTGGATGGTCCAACTTGGCCTGAACCGGAGCTATATAAATAACGACACTATCTTCCGATCACTCAGGGCCAGAAAACTGTCAATCACTACAAGGAAATCCAACGTCATCTGTCGATTTCGTGAAAATTACTAGGCAGCAAAATAAGTTGATCAAGAAACATTTATTAGACTGCATATTTTAGTCAAAAGAATATGATCTGGCCGTTGGCCGATATTTGAAGACAGCTTAGTGTTTCCTAATATCGATTCATCTTCAAATTTTAAATAAATTTTCTACCTTTATTATTAAAATTTAATATTTGAGGTTAGTAAAATTTGGGGTCTCGGTGTAAAATCCGACCATTTTTTTAATTGCTATGTGTAGAAGTGTATTTTTAATAATATCATTATATTATGTAACCAGGGTGAGAGATCACTTGCATTGGCAACCAAGTTGCAAAAAAATTTTATATCTGATTTCGAAAATGCCGACCGAGAGGAAATGTTTTTGTTTTACTCCTGTTTTTTGACACAGGGGAAATAAAAATAAACTAATTTCTAAAATAGTTGCTAATGGTTGAAAAAAGTAGACGTTTACGCTGAAAAAGTCACTTTTTAACTCAAAGTGGACTTCCCTTCAAAATAGCCACTTTAGTAGGACACACAGGACAATATGTGAAAATTAAGCACAATTCAGGACCAATTTTTTTTTCAGGAATTTCAGGACAACTACGACCCCTGATAAAGTACAAGCATAGAAAGAAATTTCATGTTTGTTTAATGATGATATATACACCAACAGGAATGCGGCCCAATAAGTAAATTAATACCAAAACTGCAAAAAAAACATGAATATCCACTAAAATATTTAATGAGGTTTTCATAGGTGTCCACTGCTTGACTTAATTAAGCATTTAATGCATGGCTTTCATTACAATTTTGTAAAAAAAATATGAAACCTTTACCATTGAAAAAATAAAGATACTTATAATTTCAAATTTTATCCGTTCCAGGTGATCAAGAGATGGGGAAGTTCGAAGCCGAAACCATTAATTTAAATGTGGAGGGACACTTTAGATAATTGGCCGATAACAAGAGTACACCATGTAGTGTTTCTTGGTGTTGTTCTATAATATGTAGAGTATTTGGCAGTAGTTGGCGTCCAGTCCAGTGGAATTAGACGAAAAATTCCTTGTCAGGATACAACCTCGAACATTCTTGCCATGAACACAACACAAAAATGCGTTTCCCATCCCCCCAATATACTTGATTGAAGTTGAATTATTTGTTTTTAATAAACTGAACACATGCGCTAGCTTTCTTTGAAAAAATTGAAATTCTATTGAAAAATGGGTTTGTCGGGGCAAAAAAAGTAGTAAAAAAAAACCTAATTTTTTTTAAATCTGAATAAAACTAATGACAAAGTTGATAAAAGTGAAACAGTTGAGGAAAGGTTAACAGAAACACACACTACGACCCCTGATAAAGTACAAGCATAGAAAGAAATTTCATGTTTGTTTAATGATGATATATACACCAACAACAGGAATGCGGCCCAATAAGTAAATACCAAAACTGCAAAAAAAACATGAATATCCACTGCTTGACTTAATTAAGCATATAATGCATGGCTTTCATTACAATTTTTATAAAAAAAATATGAAACTTTTACCTTTGAAAAAATAAAGATACTTATAATTTCAAATTTTATCCGTTCCAGGTGATCAAGAGATGGGGAAGTTCGAAGCCGAAACCATTAATTTAAATGTGGAGGGACACTTTAGATAATTGGCCGATAACAAGAGTACACCATGTAGTGTTTCTTGGTGTTGTTCTATAATATGTAGAGTATTTGGCAGTAGTGGCTCCAGTCCATGGAATTAGACGAAATTCTTGTCAGGTACAACTCACATTCTGCATGAACAAAAAATGCTTCCACCCAATAACTTGTTGAAGTTGATTATTGTTTTTAATAAACTGAACACATGCGCTAGCTTTCTTTGAAAAATTGAAATTCATTGAAAAATGGGTTTGTCGGGGCAAAAAAAGTAGTAAAAAAACCCCCAAGTTTTTTAAAATCTGAATAAAACTAATGACAAAGTTGATAAAAGTGAAACAGCTGAGGAAAGGTTAACAGAAACACACACTACGACCCCTGATAAAGTACAAGCATAGAAACAAAATTTCATGTTTGTTTAATGATGATATATACACCAACAACAGGAATGCGGCCCAATAAGTAAATTAATACCAAAACTGCAAAAAAAAACATGAATATCCACTAAAATATTTAATGAGGTAATCATAGGTGTCCACTGCTTGACTTAATTAAGCATTTAATGCATGGCTTTCATTACAATTTTGTAAAAAAAATATGAAACCTTTACCATTGAAAAAATAAAGATACTTATAATTTCAAATTTTATCCGTTCCAGGTGATCAAGAGATGGGGAAGTTCGAAGCCGAAACCATTAATTTAAATGTGGAGGGACACTTTAGATAATTGGCCGATAACAAGAGTACACCATGTAGTGTTTCTTGGTGTTGTTCTATAATATGTAGAGTATTTGGCAGTAGTTGGCGTCCAGTCCAGTGGAATTAGACGAAAAATTCCTTGTCAGGATACAACCTCGAACATTCTTGCCATGAACACAACACAAAAATGCGTTTCCCATCCCCCCAATATACTTGATTGAAGTTGAATTATTTGTTTTTAATAAACTGAACACATGCGCTAGCTTTCTTTGAAAAAATTGAAATTCGATTGAAAAATGGGTTTGTCGGGGCAAAAAAAGTAGTAAAAAAAAACCTAATTTTTTTTAAATCTGAATAAAACTAATGACAAAGTTGATAAAAGTGAAACAGTTGAGGAAAGGTTAACAGAAACACACACTACGACCCCTGATAAAGTACAAGCATAGAAAGAAATTTCATGTTTGTTTAATGATGATATATACACCAACAACAGGAATGCGGCCCAATAAGTAAATTAATACCAAAACTGCAAAAAAAAAACATGAATATCCACTAAAATATTTAATGAGGTTTTCATAGGTGTCCACTGCTTGACATAATTAAGCATTTAATGCATGGCTTTCATTACAATTTTGTAAAAAAAATATGAAACCTTTACCATTGAAAAAATAAAGATACTTATAATTTCAAATTTTATCCGTTCCAGGTGATCAAGAGATGGGGAAGTTCGAAGCCGAAACCATTAATTTAAATGTGGAGGGACACTTTAGATAATTGGCCGATAACAAGAGTACACCATGTAGTGTTTCTTGGTGTTGTTCTATAATATGTAGAGTATTTGGCAGTAGTTGGCGTCCAGTCCAGTGGAATTAGACGAAAAATTCCTTGTCAGGATACAACCTCGAACATTCTTGCCATGAACACAACACAAAAATGCGTTTCCCATCCCCCCAATATACTTGATTGAAGTTGAATTATTTGTTTTTAATAAACTGAACACATGCGCTAGCTTTCTTTGAAAAAATTGAAATTCGATTGAAAAATGGGTTTGTCGGGGCAAAAAAAGTAGTAAAAAAAACCTAAGTTTTTTAAAATCTGAATAAAACTAATGACAAAGTTGATAAAAGTGAAACAGATGAGGAAAGGTTAATAGAAACACTAAAAGATGTTGCACCACCTCCTGAGACCACTGAATCAGCTTCTGAAAGAAAATTTAAGAACAATCAGGCTAAGTAAAGCTCCAAGACCTTGATGGTAAGAACTTTATTGTGGATATGAACTGTTTTATATAATTTTGTGAGTGAATTTGAATGCCCACAGTTCATCTCAAAAACCTTATTTGTATACGAGGACACTTTATCGAGAAATGGTGGGTCCACAGATTTCTATGTTATAACTGTGGCTACTAAAGTGACGATTTCATCCCATCGACAAAGAAAACTGGATCAGCCCCTGTCGTAAACAGAAGACTTATTTATGCCATGTGACAGCTTGGTGGTGGTCACAAAAAAGCATCTACTTTCATATCGGTAAAGAACCTGCCCCTTCCACCAAACCAATCCGCATACAATGCAGGAACGAAAATTTTGGCAATGGTACAATGCCTTGCTGATAAATTCATGTGAATGGCTGTGCATCGTGTGCAGGATATTACGGAACATCCCAAGTGTTTGGTTAGTTGATGAGACGTGGCAAAGGAGAGGCTACAGCTCCTTAAACGGTGTCATTACCACACTCTCCATTAACACCGAGGAGATTTTAGATGTAGAAGTCCTCTCTAAGTACTGCCAGGTTGCCAGAAATGGAACAAGGAAGATAAGACATCAGAAAGGCATCTAAAATGGAAAGCTTCCCATGTGTGCTCAGCAAACTACAGTGTATTGTCCACGGGTATGGAGACCTGCTGTGCCACATGCATCTTTCTGCACTCCAGAGAACTCTGTGCATTTGGAGTATATTGAATTTTATGGAGACAGTAAAGCTTTTATGAACTTGTGTGGCCAAGACCTGTACAACGGAAAAGAAATCTTCAATAAAGAATGTATAAGCCATAACCAAAAGACTACGAACTTCTCTCAGAAAATCACGGAAAGAAAAAGATGTTGGGCGCAAGATAATCTAACTGAAATAGGTGAACAAGATGCAAAACTATTTCGGCATGACTTTACGCAGAAATACCGAATCGGTAGAGGAGATGTGGTCTGCAATTTGGAGCACATTCTTCCACATCGATATTAGTAGCAGGAACATCTTTACACTTATTTTGAAGGGTTGATTGAAAACTTGATTCTTAGTTTAGTGTTTACAGAAATTGTAGCTATACTCCTGACTTTTTAATTTATTCCAACGCTAACATAAATTGAAACCTGCTAAAAAGACAAAACTAATAATTGGAATACAAACCAACTCGTGTAACAAAAAACATTCTTGTATGGTGAGAAGTATTAAATTTTCAAAGTTTAATCAATTTTAAGACAAAGTTTCGAAAAAAGAAGTAAAATGTTATGGATTAAATAGGGAAACTAAATTATAAGCACTCAACACAATGCATCAACCTCAAGAAATGGAATAATGAACGGCAAATATAAAGGTTGTCAAGAAAATACTCTGCAGGCATTATTGTGAAAATTAGTCATATATTGTTCCAAAACTAAACAAAAGAATATTTTTAAATAAAATTTGTTTAATTACTTTTGAATATTCGATAAAGAAAAGAAGTGATTAAGAAAATCAGTCCATGTAGCGTGTTTTGAGTTTTGACGAATTACGAATTTGCTGCCAAAAAAAACTAAGTAACTGAAAAATCTATCTCAAAGGGATAAGTTTTGGCCCTGCTATAGTCCTCCTCTAATTCCCCCGGCTACTGCAATTTAACAAGTTTCTTGTAATCATGTTGTTTCAGATGATGTATTTCCTTCATAAAGTTATTTTTTCCAGCTTTCAATTCTTCGTGTTCTGTTCCTACGAGACATTGATTCATCAATCTGGCAGAGAAATAGTTTATTTTCATTCAGCATTTATATTTGCACTCTTTTGAAACATGCCTATAAGCCAATATTTCAAAAATAGAAAAAGAATGTTCAGGATTAAAACAAGAATAAATAGATATGTTTGAGGATTTGAGGGAAGTAATTTTAATATAAAATTCAATTTTTCGCAATAAACACTCATAAATAGCCAGTAATTTAAATCTATCATTGTTTTTTATTTCCAATTTTCTAATATGAATATGAGGACGATGAAAGTCCTAAGGAGACAATCTCTTATCTCACTAAACATAATTTACTTGACTCCATATTTTTCATTAAAATTAAGAGGCCCAAACCGTTTTTTCAATAAATCGTTGTTTTTTTTTTGTCTCGTTTTTGATCGAAAAACCGGTTTTTTATGAGGCCAGTCTAAACCGGAAGCCGGTTTTTTAGGAAAAAATACGACGGAAACCTGAAAACCGGTTTTTTCTCAAAAACCGCCATCGACATTTAAAAAAAAAACGAAGTTAAACACACAAATGTAAAAAAAAAATTGACAGCATTTTCGAAAGCAATATCTTTATTGAATTTCGTTTTTCACACTTCAATTCCGGTTTTCCTCATTAACTTACGTTTCATCAGAGTATCTTTTCATGCTCCTCAAGGGCCTTTGATCAGTTCAGCTTCGCTTTTAATTTCAGTTTTTGATTGTTTAATAGTGTGTTCTTTTTATTAGGATATGAATTTTATTTCTTTTCAATTCTTTTATAAGCTCTAGTTTTATATTTCATTATAAGCTTTTTGAATTTCCATTCTGGTTTTTCTAAGTAGGTATAAAATGAGAGGGGAGCCGAGCCGGGTGAGTCGTCTGGAATGAGCAGAGATGAGGTAGAAAGGAGGTGTAGAGAGGTCCACCAGTTGAGAGAAATTGAAGCAGGGCTGTCAGGTTTTTCGAGCTACTGCGCATAACATACTGACACCAAGGTATCCCAAGATGCACCGTTCTAGCCTGCTTCATCTGTGCACTACTGCGCATATACAAGAACCTCTCTATTCTCCTTCCCAGCTCTATGGCAAAGCTTGACGGATGTGACGCATGGCTTTATGGCATAGATATAGAAAGTGTAGCAGATATGCCATCGATTGCGCAATCCCCGTATAACGCAATACAAATCCCGCGATTGTGTGATGAAACCGCTTTTCGCCTATTTCGCAATGCATCACGGGATACTGGTTGGCAAAAAACTGCTCTTGTCGAAGAGTTACATGAAATAAAAATGCATTTTTAAAATGCTTCTTTTATGAATTAATAATAACTTAATATTAACTTAATTTGCTTTAGGTATATTAGTCGTTACATGTCACTGTTTCTTTTTAATAATTTTAATTTTTTAAACAAAAGAAGCATATTTATTATAATTTAGGTCCCTGCGATTGGTATTTTTCAAAATACATTTAATTTGTATTAAGACTTTATTTTTGAATACTAAAACATGTATATTTGCCACTACTTTTATAAAAAAAATTATGAAATTGTCTAGTTATTATTACATTTAAACGCAGTGCTATTCATACCTTTTCAATTGACGCATGTGTGCGCGCACAATTGCGTATGAGTCAATATCTACTGTTTTCAAGTGTTAGTACTTGTCTCTATTATGTTTAAATTGTATTAATCATCTATATAAAATGCTTGATCATATTATTTTTGCCATTAAAACAGAATTTGACTGTTGATAAGTTACTGTGTTATGACTCTTTTCAGATGAAAAATGATGGGCTTGCTGCGACGATGTAGTGAACCTAACTATTTGTATAACAGTGCCCGAGTTTGTGTCGACCATATCTCAGAGTGGACCTTTTCATCCACTGAAAAGAAAACTCATTAATAATGCTCTCCCGGAGACTTTGCAATCGCCATTTCTAAATATCCCTAATAATCCCTTCTAAATATCTTTATGAAGGACCAGTTACAACCATATGTGTAGGAATTTCTACTCCTAAAATAATAAATATATCAGACGGGATAAATTTAGTTTCCAAAAATAATTTGCCATTTCCTTTATCAAAATTCATTAAACTGTTTACTTTTTAATTTATGCCACATGTTACGTGTTTTTAGTACCTAATTATTCTTTAATTTTTTTAAAAAAATACTTGCTCAATAGTTAGAGCTGATATTTCTATACAATAGGCACTTATTGATTAAATACTTACTATTTCATTTCACTAAAAAATAATTTTCCATCTTGGCTATTAAAATTTAATGTCTAACAATATATATTGTAAATTAATCGCTTCGATTAATGAGCGTTTTAAAAAAAATTGTGGTTTTATTCATAATTTTGATGTGATGTTTTTAAAAAAGCTTTTTCTACATAGGATGAAGAAATAGATGAACTTACTTGTGCGAAAACTCATTCCATAACCTCTATCTACAAAGGGCCAAATACCAACAGATTTGTTGAAACACCTGCTGAAGTACACCTACTTTGCCAATTATTCCTTGAATTACACAAAATTACTTGCATGCCTCTCTCTCTCTCTCTATAAATTTATTTTTAAATATATTACTCTGAGTTTCGTGACTCGTCAAATTATAATCCAAAAAGAGTCACTTTAACACAGAACAGTCACTTTAACACAGATGATTAAATTTAACACGAAATAAATACACCATTCTGAAAACTATAACCAAGGTATATTATAAACTAAATTTACATATTTTTACATTTAAAAGGGCCTTTAAAGGCAATACGTCCTTGCCCTGCTAAAATTTGTTCCGATCTACAGAAATGTTTCAGCTTCGTTTTCCAAGCCAAGCTGATGGTAAATCACCGCTGATTGGTTGCCCCATCATGCATCAATCACGTGCAACGTCTCACGCCAGGCCAGGTGTGAAAGAAGAACTTTCAGCTATTGGAGGGATTCTCTGCTTTCGCTTTCTCCGTTTGAATTTTTCGCCGGGAAAAGCCGATTCCCAACATCCTCCCCACCTTTAGTTTTGGGAAGAGAAACTGAAAAACTCAAGAAACAACATTAAAATCACAAATTACAAATTAAGACAGACATTTATCGGTCGTAACACCCAGTGTACTTAATGAGCGCAGTTACGTCGATAATTTATTATACAACGTATTCATAGATAATTTCGATTTATTTCTGTGCGCATTATTTAACACCAATGAAATTATTCCCTGACAGTAGAAAAGAAATGGGGGTTCACCATCAGTGGTGGTGGATCAGTGGATCGATGACGTCACTGATCCACCAAAACTGATGACGTCACTGATCCTAAACCGCATCTGACGTCACCGGAAGTGCACGTTACCGGATATGACGTAGCGGAAGCGGAGTAGAGTCGTTTATATGACGTTTATAGTCGTTTATATTTGGTTTATATGAGAGTAGGTTTATATGACGTCAGTTTTGTTATAGAGTTGGTTTATATGACGTAGGAGGAATGGAGTTAAATTTTTTTTATAGAGTAGGTTTATATGACGTCGTTTTGTTATAAGATAGTTTTATATGACGTCATGAGTAGGTTTATATGACGTCAGTCTTGTTATAGAGTAGGTTCATATGACATCAGTTTTGTTTTAGGGTTGGTTTATATGACATCAATTTCGTGGTGGAAGACCACCGAAATCATCTTCCGCAACCTGAAGGCTAGGTTACATTTGTTGTGAGCCACTTGACGAAATGACCTGTCAGGTAGTCGTGGTTTCACTCTGTCGCTTCCCAACACCTTCTTGCATATTCCGCAGCGGGTGGCGTTCCTAATCATCATCTGGTCGAATGGCGTGATCTTCATGGGTTTGACTTCCTTGAGCTTTAGGGCTAGTGGCTAGCTCATCCTTCTCGGCTATGACACTGGTCAAGAAGTGGGCTACTACACGTGACGGGGTCGTCTACTTCACGGGGCTGGTACACGTGACGCTTTGGTCTTCATGTGACGCTTTAGAGTATCTTCACTGGTGAAGACTTTGCAGTCGAAACCGGTGATGCCAACTGCGTGGGCCTTCATGTGCCGAGCCAGGTTGCTTTTGTTCGTGAAGGTCTTGCGGCAGATGCTACACACCTGGAACAATAAGATCTATATGTTACATTTATGTAATAATTAAGGTTTTTAGAAACTAAATTAAAGGGAAAAAATCATTAAGTTGATTCTAGAAAATATTTTAAAAGAATGAATACATTATCTTAAAAACTTACGTGGGCAAAAGTCGGCGTGGCCGGTGGAGACAAAGCCTTCAATGTGGGCACAACCTCTGGTGCATGATCTACGGTGCTGGTCGATGGCGAGGCCTGAAATATTCAAGAAGACGTATTTTTCAAACATTTAAAAAGAATGAATAGTTATAATTATTTTATTAAAAAGGGATTAGTTCTTAAAAATCTTACGTGGACGAATGTAGGTGTAGCCGATGGAGCCAAGGTCTTCGGCATGGTCAGCGGGGACGCAGCACGAGTCTGAAATATACAAGATTATTTTATAAGCATATTTTCAAAAAAACATGACTTTTTTCAAAGTTCCATTTAAAAATAAAACTTACGTGTGAGGCAGGTGGATGAGGCCCGAAGATGGGCGAATAGATGATAGCCGGTGCATTAGCCCTGGAGTTCTGAAATTTAGGAAAATAAAGTTGAAACAATTTACGTCTAGATCATAGCATTAAAATAATAATTAAAAAAATCTTACTGTTTGACATATATATATACATATATAAGAATATATATATATTTATATAATATTAAACTATTATATATAGTTATATATAAAAGTATTATAATATTATATATATAATATATATATATAATTATATATATATATATATATAGTATATATATATATATATATATATATATATAATATATTATATATATATATATATATATATATATTAATATATATATATATATATATATATATATATATATATATATATATATATATATATATATATATATATATATATATATATATATATATTATATATATATATATATATATATATATTATATATATATATATATATATATATATATATTATATATATATATATATATATATATATATATTATATTATATATATATATATATATATATATATATATATATATATAATATATATATATAATATTATATATTTAAAATGGAGCTAAGCAGTTACTTCCTACCAAGGACGGCGTTTCCTTATCCCCCAAAGTGTGAGTTGCCCTGACAGAGAAGCTGCCGAAAGTTATCAGCAACCGTTACTTCGAACGTTACTCCTCATGGACGGTTCTGGACGGTTCAGTCAATCATGGTCAGTCAATCATTCAATCATGGACGGTTCTGAAGAAAAAGTGAAAGTTATGCTCCAACGGATGTTTGAACGTCGTGATCAATCATTTCAGCTAGTTCCAGAGACAGTACACCTTGATGACAAGTAGTGCGACGTGTTGTTGAGATCATCGAATCGTGTGAAGGACTTGATTGAAGAAACTCTACTGACCGTTACGCTACGAGATCATGTGAAAAAACTCGTAAATCAACTAGCTGCTCCTGAAACTCTGTTATATACTCCACATCCCCACTACATTGGAATTAGTGAAACGTTGGAATCACTGCGTAAGTACTTACTTGAAATTATTTCGTTAAAAATGAAAGAATTAGCTCCGTGTTACGGATGTGATGTGATGCCCTGTGTGTGCCATACAGTTGAAGAACTTGTAAATATGTTTTTTGATTCAGCTCTATACGAGATCAATTATGTTGAACTTGCACGGAAATTTGTTGAAGATAATATGCAGTATATATATTTTGTAAATTTGATTCTGATCAGAGACTTTTCTCCTTAATTAATGTATCGTCCTTTTTACATGATGTAAAAAATATGTTTGCACCTTCAGAAGAAATGTTACGTGATGCCTTAGAAGAATGTTAGTATTTATTCGATGTATATATGAATTTAGTGTTAATAAATGTTGATGTCTCTTAAAAATTGTGTATTTATTGCTGCTTGGAAAAATAAGATACATTTTTTAAGTAATAACTTTAAAATAAACTTAAAAAAACTTAAACTATAAAACTTCAACATTAAAAAGTAAAAAACTTAAGCTTTGAAACGGTTTTTTTACAAACTAGTATTATTAAACTTATTTGTATTAAACTATTAATAAAAAATATAATAACGGTTCGTTACCAACTATTTAAAAACTTATTTATATTAAACTACTAATAAAAAAATTTATAACGATGATTTACCAACTATTTTAAAATTTATTTATATTAAACTACTAATAAAAAAATTAATAACGGTTCTTTACCTACTATTATGTATTATTAAACTACTAATAACGGTTTTTATCAACTATTATTGAAATAAAAAAAATTACTTAATCAATAAAAATTAATAGATGTTATTGAAACAAGAAAAAAAATAATAACGGTGCTTTACCAACTATTTTAAAGTTATTTATATTAAACTATTCATAAAAAAAATTAATATAAAAAAAAGTTATTTATAATATTTTTAAGACTTATAATTACTAAGAATAACACTAATCCTTAAAAATGTATCACATAAACCTACTCATGGGGCTGTAGTGAGCCTAGTGGTCAGCGTCTCGGTCTCGGGATCGGAAGGTCCTGCGATCAAGTCCCGGTACCTGAAGACCTACCGAGTATATGCGGAGTACGTGCTCGTTAAATCTCTTGGGTCCGAAAGTCCTCTAAGTTCCCATACCAAATCAATACCTCTGGGGGTGACAAGCCAATTCTGGGGATCCTCTAGTTGGCCTCTGTCTCTAAAAATTAGATGGATCCACTTATGTGTGTGTGTTGTCTGTTGTGTCTGTCTTACTTGACGAAGGTTTATAAGCGGGTCGCTGACCAAGCACACAAACCTGAATATATATGTCTACTAACCAACCTACTCATGACGTCATATAACCCTATTATATTACTATACTGAAATTAAAAACAACTCATACGTCATATAAAACTACCTTATAACGAAATAATGTCATATAAACCAACCCTAAAACAAAACTGATGTCATATAAACCTACTCTATAACAAGACAGACGTCATATAATCCTACTCATGACGTCCTATGAAACTACCTTATACCAAAACCGACGTCATATAAACCTACTCTATAAAAAAAATTAACTCCATTCCTCCTACGTCATAAAACCAGCTCTATAACAAAACCGACGTCATATAAACCTACTCTATAAAAACAACTGAACTCCGCTTCCGCTATGTCATATCCGCTTACTCCATATCCGGCCACGTGCGGTTACGTCATACCCGGTCACGTGCACTTCCGGTGACGTCATATGCGGTGGAGGATCAGTGGCGTCATCAGTGGTGGTGGATCAGTGACGTCATCGATCCGCTGATCCACCGCCACTGATGGTGAACCCCCATTTCTTACCTACTCCTGACGTACACTTCAATGAGTAGATCGTCTTGACCATAACGATCTTCCAAGCTTTGATACGCCAATAAATAATTTTCGTTTGTTACCGGAAATGATTCAATGAGTACCCTGGGATCGGAATTTTCTTCGGTAGATTGTATCAAATAATGGAACTTCTCCGCGTTAGTTAAATGTTCACTCTTATGGATCTTCTCGAATTGATTACGGAATGTCAAATTGACCTGTAACACATGACGTAGGCGTCCTTCAAGGAAGATATGCATGCTGGGAAATATAACGATTTTCCGGTCTGGCAAAGAGCAAAACACTTCTGCGCATGCTCTACTGCTCAGTCGAGCATGACTGAAGCGAATGGTGAAAGAGCACAGTTTGCCGTATTTGGCTTCGTATTTTTTTCTTGGAATTTTGTTGACATTATACAGAGTTTTAAAAACACTCATTGTTTTAATTACTTTGTCCAAATATCCTAAATGTCCCATGTATATTCGGGTCTTATTGCTTCCCAACAGCTCTTTTAAACATAAATGTATTAATGAATGATCCCCATTATCTACATGTTTCTGCTTGACCCATATATTGTATTAATAGTTATATAAAACTCTGAGCAAAGAACTCAATCCCCATATTTCCAATTCCTCCACTGTAATGGTAACATAAGAACTCTGACTTTTAATTCTCTAATTTGTCGATCTGATAAGTATTTAGTGAACCTGCTAAATTATGTACTTAATTAGATATAGATAGCTATCTATCTATATATCTATCTATCTATATACTTGGGGACGATCGCCCCCAAGTTAAATTCTGTGTCATCATTTATACTATCTAAAAACAACTTATGTGTTTTTCATAATTTCTCTTCTTTTTGTTTAAATAAACTGTAACTCAATTCAATTTTGTCGCTAGTACTATTCTTATCAATTATTTCTTTCACAGCATTAAACGCCTTTGTGTGTACGGACGTTCAGCCGCTTTTAATCGTTTCAACTGCTCCATTTTAAAATATAACTCAAATATAAATTTATTACTAAATAATAAATTCCTTATTTTCTAATCTATGAAACAGTACTAGCACAAGAAAAAAAATTGACATATTTTTCGGCTTCGTTTTCCAAGCCAGGCTGGTAAATCACCGCTGATTGGTTGCCCGATCATGCATCAATCACGTGCAACGTCTCACGCCAGGCCAGGTGTGAAAGAAGAACTTTCAACTATTGGAGGGATTCTCTGATTTCGCTGTCTCCGTTTGAATTTTTCGCCGGGAAAAGCCGATTCCCAACACTGAGTAAAAAAGGTGACTCACGGTGTAGTTACCTACTAACTAAATTTTGCTATGATTTACTAAGAACTTAATATAAAAATACTTAACAGATATATATTGGCTTTATGATGTTCTTCTCGAATTGAGATGTTGTAAACAAATGTTTTTTTGAATGGGTAGTTATTTTTTATTTGGTTATTATTTTTTAAAATATATCTCACTTATGTTATTTAAAAAAAACAGATATTTTGTATTTATTTCATTACATTGTATAGGTTTGTGATTACAAAAGTGCCTGCAATACACTAACTAATGATTAAAAAAAAGTTTTTATACATTTATGAGAAATTATGCCTTTTAGCTTACACACTACGTTTATAACGTAAAAAGTGGAAATTTTTATAATCGGTCAGTCCGTCTGTCTGTCTGTCCGTCACCCATTTTCACAGAAGGAACCACAAGTCCCACGGACAAGTGGGATACGTCATTTTGAAGCAAAAAATCAGATTAGGCTACATTCCGAATTTCATTAAAAAATTTAAATTAGAAGTTTATTTAAAATTTAAATAACTAAAAATTTAATCTACATTGAAATAACATGCAAATTCCATTTTTATTCAATATTTTCACTATTGCCATTTCGTTAAACGTACGAGAAACTTTATTTAAAATAAAAATAAAAACTTTTGAAAGAATATTTATTTATGTGATATAATTCAGTTTGGATTGTTGTAATATTACAATAGAGTTCTTTTGATGGTTCATTATATATGTATGAGAAAAGATGCATAAAGAATTCCAACTTTGCATAAATAATATGCAAAGTTCCGCTTTTATTTTAAACGCATTTTATTTTAAACGCATCAATTTTACTAATTTTCTTTTCGAACTGTAAACTGGTGGCTACTAAAAGATATTTATTAAAAAAATATATCATTATTCTTCGAACTTAAAAAAAATTAGCAAACGATAAAGATTAATTATTAAATCTGCAAAAGAAAATTAAAGAAATTAGTTAATTTTGAAATTACAACTAGCTAAAGGCGCTGTTTGGCGCCTTTAGCTAGCCATTTTTTCTGTAGTGTATAAATAGTGTTTCCTGTTGAGCACAAATGTTGTGTAGAAGCGGTTTAAGTGACAGATTCTGTAACAAACCAACTTTTTTTTCCTTTATAGAACTTGTAGGCTGTAAATTAATCATATTTTTTTTCCCTTAATCATTTTATTATTTAAAGAAATCAAGTTATTTTTATTTGCTCTAGAAGCTAATTTTAATTTATTTGAGAAAAAAACATTTTATAATCAAACACTTTATTTGTAATAAAATTATTTCTAGCTTCTTGTATGTTCTGATATTCTACAAACTATAATTGGCTCTGTTATAAAATAATAAGCAAAGGAAATATTCAGGTTATTGAACACAGAAACGCCATTGAAAGAAAAACTATATAATTTCAAAACTCGTAAACACTTAATTCAAAACTTGTAACTACTTATTTTGTAAATTTATCTACATACTTATTATTTTAAAATGCAGTCCATTATTACTAATTCCTTTCTGCTGAAAAGAATATTCTGGTAATATTTAAAAAAAATTAAATTGATATGTCATATTTATGCCTGAAGTTAATTGATATGTATAATTTGTAATATAAAAAAAATCTTTTTACAAATGTAAAATTTGGAATTGTAAATTAAAGCTTTAAAATTCGCTTTCAATGTGTTGTGGTTATTTCTGTTTGCACATTTACTTAAATTTTTTAAATTTTTTTTTTATCATACATTAAAATATTATAACAATAGTTAACATATTTTTCAGTAACTATATAAATAATATATTCACTGTTTAAATTAAATAGCCAGGGCTTGTTTCACGTGGGATCTTGCAACAGCTACGCGGTCTTGTTTTCATTTTTCTGGAATTACTTTTGCTCTGGTATTCAAAATTGAATTTTCTATAAGAATATTTTAGTTGTTATATTTCAAAATTCTAACTTCTGTCAATGCAAGTTTTCCTTGATAAATGATTAAAACAACCAAGAAGTTGTAATTTAAAAAAATAACAACAAAAATAACTTATTCTTAGAAAACTCAATTTCGAATACCAACAACAGTAATTCGAGAAAAATGAGAACCAGACCGCGGAGCTGTTGCCAGATCAAATGTGAAACAAGCCCATTAATGTAATGTAATGGTTTCTGGCTGCCTATTTCTAGCCTTCTTCTGGAGTTTTAACACAGCCAATAACGCCTCGTAATTTAAAACCCTGGTCAAGTGCCGCAGTCCATTAAGAAAAGCGAAAATTACACAAGTTACAAAACGTTTAAAGCTGTGTTAAAATTCTCTTTTGGCGGTTAAAAATAAGCAGCCAAAAACGTTCCAAACCAGGCAAAATAGTAACATATTTTATCACTTGACCAATGTTTTAAATTACGAGGCGTTATCGGCTACGTTAAAGCTCTTAAACAGAGCTAAAAATAGGCAGCCAGAAACGACTACACTTGTAGCGCCTCTAGTGAATAAAGTTGTTACTACATCTAAGGGGGTGGAGATTTTTCGCCTTCGCCTCATTCGCGCTGGGGATGGCGGTTTTTGGAAAATCGGTTTTTTACAACGCCGGTAAAACCGAACCGGTGTTACCGACCCTTAAAAACCGGTTTTATAAAACCGGTTTTTCAAAAGCAAAAACCGGTTTTTCGGGGTTTTTTTTTTAAAAAAACCCAGTTTTCATGTGTTTTTTTAGTTTTTTATTAATTAAAAAAATCAATCAATTAAAATTAACATTAAACTTAAAAATAATTTAAATCATTAAAA